>JARBXR010000010.1:0-256436 GCA_029100535.1 Stemphylium beticola | reverse complement strand
TCAAGCCACCTTTGATGCCAAGGGTTAAGCGCCACGCCTCTTGTTCCGCGGAAGAGTCATGTAGAGCCTGCGGATATACTGCAGGCGTGACTCAGACGCGCCTTTCTGGGGCCCTCTAACACGACAGTACTCCATTCAGACGGACGAAAGTCAGGAACTAGGCGGAAGCTAAGGTCAGGTGAGCATGGCTTCCGCCGTATGCGGTTGGCGGGTCGGACAATGGAGGGAGAGAGAGAGAGAGATGTACAAGAAGAAAAAGAATAGGAAGACGGAGCGTCTTTTGCGTCGGATACACGTGGACACGATCTTCACACATGGTCGACTTGTTTGAAGATCTTTTCGTCTAGTGGAGTTGACATGTGGTCTTTGGCGGTGTAGGCGTTGACTTCCACTGGGTGGAAAATGGCAGCACGAGGTAAGTTGGCATTAGGATCACAATCTATTCCGCGTCTCTAGCCTAGTCTCCCATCTCAACTATACACACGTCCCTCTCATTCTCTCTCAAACATGTGAATACCGCATCTACATCCCTCCCCAATCCTTCACCTACTACATCCTACATCCTACATCCTACACACCCCCAGACTCAATCACCCCCACAGTCGTAAACGTAGCATTCCCACTCGGCACAATAGGCAGACTACCCGTCGCATTCGGAAACACAGTAAGACTGGGAAAACTACTTACTACAGCCCAGCTCGACGTCACGCGCGGCGGCGGGTTAGGTGCCAATTCGCATGGATGCGGGCCAGGCCGTGGTGTGGGTTTGTACAAAGTGCTGCACTGTAGCCGTGTATATGTTAACATGCATCCATCGATCAACATCATAGACACAAAGTGGGAGGGGGGGGGGGGGGAGGGGGGGGGCTTAGAAGGGAAATGCCCGCTCACGATTCTTGTGGGTGTCGGACAACCGCCTGCGGCTTGCATGTAACATCCGTAGGAGAAGTTTTCTTCGAAATGACAGCGCTACGACATCGTCAGTCTCGTCCTCCATGTTCTCCCCTTCTTCTGCTTTTCTTGTTTTATTCTTACCTGCAATGCATCTGTTGCCCAGCATGGATACCGCGCTGTGGCCAGTTGACACTGGCACTTCTTTGTGAAGATAGGTATGGGCTCCCAGTGCGGATTCCTCTTCGAGGTACTTGACTCGCTGTCGTCGTCATCGTCATCGTCGTTATCTGGGTCTGGGTCGGGGATGGGTACGGCTGTGATGGGGATGTTGAGGGACGTCGAGTCTGGTGTGAGTGCTGTTGAGATGGGTTGGACGGCAGATAATGTGATAATTGTTGCTGCTGGTGCTGTTGGGTCTGAGATGGCTTGCGGGTGCGGTATAGCAGTCACACACGCTGCCAGAGCGCTGATCACGATGAAAGCACGCATGTTGGCGGTGCTTGATGAACGGTGTGTGAATGAAACAATTGATACTGTTGATGCTACTTTGGTCTATACAAATGCCGCTGCGACTCGGTATCTGTTCTCAGATCTATATTGCTTCGATGCCGGTGTCTAGATTAACGACGGCCAGGAACCACTTAGCAGGACTGATATTACCGTCTAAACAGAAGCTCCTTCCATAAACATGTGACAATGAATACTGTCGCGCATGCTGGAGAGCTATACTTGGCAAAACAAGCAGCGTTGAGTTTTGCCAGAATGAAGTTGACGCTCGAGCTACTCTATGGTGATTGAATGTATCGGGCTAGACGAGGCTGATTGGCTACTTGGACGCGTCTTAATATGGATATGATATATCCCACACCAAGGGTTATATTGCCTAAAGTGGAGAGCAGCCGTGAACGCAGACACCGAGCACAAATGTCAACATGTCCGATGCTGCATTGACCATGACTTACCGCTCAGTGCAGACGCAAGGCGGGAATAACCCGCTTTCCAACATTCGATGGCATGATGCCAATCGGAAGGATTCGTCTTGCGTCGTCTCCTGTAGGATGGCCTCTTCTTACTCATGCAAAGACGTCTCGCGGTACGACATGACGACGATACCAAGTTCATCCCCCATCGGTTGGGCGAAACCCTCAACAAGCTTGAAAGGCGGACGGCTCAGTCCATAATGTGGCGTACACGCGATGCCGGGCTTGTCTCAAAGCAGGCGGATGGCTTGCCACGGCCCGTTTGGGGTGTCTTGGTAGAGGGGTGGTGCTTGGATGCGATAGGGACCCTGTTCCTCAACATGTGAAGGTTTGCCTCGTCAATGCTGCACCGCGCTGATCAGGGTCCGAACGGTCTCGGCCACTTGTGTCTTGGACAGGAGGGGTCCAGGACCGCCGCTTGATTGACAGCTCTCCTAACACTGGCCTAAGGCACTCTGTAGACTGGCGAGCGGCACTGAGGTGTGTGTTGCGGTATGCACTCCGCCATCAGCACAGAGCGGAGGCGAAAACTGTGGAGCTCGTACCCACCGTTCGAGGTGCTGAGTGCGCTTGGGGGAGTGATGTGCGAGTCTGCAAACCTTGGGGTATTGCGTTTGCTAATAGAATTTGCTATCGGTGCGATGCAGAGATTATTGATAGACAGAGGTACTTGGAGGTACTTGGACGCGCTGGTGTGCTAGCATCCCCTCTTCTCGCCTTCCCTGCCGCTGGCCGGGCTGCGGGCTAGTCTGCGACATGATTTATTGCCACTTTTTGTTGAGATCGATGTAGACACGGGTGGTGATATCGCGAGGTCGACATGGTCAGCGACATGTCCTACCAAAGTCGGTGGGATTGAGAGTCGTGAATTGTGACTGTCTCATGGGCACGGCATGCGAGTGCGACTTAGTAATCGAGCCATGTGATTTGGCGGCTCAAGCTCGGGCCTATGACGAAGTTCGCGATTCGGAGGTTACCAATTGCTCAGCAAGACTCAATCGTCGCGTCTCCCATCACACCGTAACCCCGTAAGACGACCGCTCTTGGGAAACAATAGATGCACCCCGCAGTATACAGAGTCTGACACTGCTTGCCCTCGACAGATCCCGATACCGCGACAATGGCACCATCAAGAGCGCTTCTCCTCCGCCGCATAACCTCCGTAACCGTAACACCGTGCTTGCGACCGACTTCGCGCCTTCTCACCACATCTGCTACGACGCTACAGAAGGTGCAGCAGCCCTTAGCCCTGACATTTAGCCTATCGCGACCGTCACAACTCTCCAAACCATGCACACGGTTATACTCGCAGTCAGCTAGCGCTACACCTCAAGCCCCGGATTACCTCAACGAAGCCGAACTACACGTCTTCAACAAGATAAAAGCGGAGTTGGAGCCCGTGAAGCTAGAGGTATGCAGCATGTTTCCCCGCCTCTTACTTGTCTTGGGATATTGCACACATACGGACATGTGGGCGACGCGCATAAATTACACCGGTCGCGCGACCGATTACTGCATCGCGAGCATGCACGTCATCTCAGCCCATTGCGGGGAAATCATCAGGAGATGCATGCAGTGCACGGCATATCCTTGGAGATTGGGTGTCTGTCCGCAAACACTGTCGGCTTGCCGAGTTCAACGGATGACGTCTAATAGTTACTGATTTGTGTGCGTAGGTTCAAGACATCAGCGGCGGCTGCGGGTCCATGTACGCGATTGAGATTGAGTCGCCGAAGTTTAAGGACTTGACGGTTATCAAGCAACATAAAATGGTCAACCAGGTGTTGAAGGACGAGATCAAGAGCTGGCATGGCGTGCAATTACGAACAAAGGCTGCTTGAATACGGTTTTATCATGATGTTGTAAATATTGTACGACTAATATGTACTGGGTAGGTAAAAATGAGATGTTACGAATCAGTCCTGCGTTCAGTCATGGCATGAAGGCGGTGAATAACGATATGCACTTTTTTATCTACCGTTCTACTTGCAATCTTTCATGGCCTGATCTCATAAAAAAGCAATCGGTGGAGCCTAACTGCGAGAAGACCGCGATATTTACTTCAGTTTTGAGCAATGCTTCGAGATAGACAAGGAGTCGTGCTCCATTCCATGATCGTAAATCGGGATCTGCCTCCCAAGACACCAGGATCGACGCCCACGAAATCTGCATCGAGGACATACTGAAGAAATGAAAGAGTCGCGGAATGACCAAGGAATGGGATGTGGTTATTATGGCTGCGCATGACGATTGTATAAACTCATGAAAGAGCATAGGACAAGGGGGAATACTACTACAACATGGCCACCCTATCGGCAAATATGAATCATCATCGGGGTACGAATGCTGGAATCATACAACTACGGTTCACGTCATTCCTCTCTTTGATCCGCGCAGCAACGGAAAATTGCGAGGGCTGCGCCGCATTCTTGCAGCAGTTGTGCTGGACGGGCTGCTCATTCCAAAGCATGGATTGATCGCCCCACTAATCCCAGGCACGGCTGGCCGTACAAGGAGCCTTGCGTAGATGCGCATCCCTTGGATGCTTTACTGGAGGATATGCCCTTGTGTAATCTCGTGCATTTGCGCGATGAAGCGTTCAACCATTGCTCATAGCTAGTCTGGCTGCTGCTTGCAGTCTACACATTTAGTTAATGAGTTGTCAGTTTTCATGAGCAGCACTACCAGAGTATGACGCTCAACGCTGAACCATCTTGGTCGCATCTTATTCAAAGCCCAGCCCGCTCGGTCCTAGCTTTCCATTCTTCGCCAGCCGCGGAACACTTTCTAGACTCGATTTGCGCACTATCCAACCTTCATCTACGCATGGCTACAGTATGCGAACTTATCTCCTCAAGCTTTTCACCCAACATCCCACCTCGCAGCCACAGCGGGATAACAGACCGCCACTCCAAATCGGGTCGCATTACTACCCTTTTGGGAAACCCTTTGTTTGCATCAATAAAGGCCTATCTCGCTACAACCGTCAAGGGATGTCTGAAAGCACCGCGAATATTTCGTCTTGCGTCACCAAAACTTGGCTTTCTTGGAGCTACAATTGTGAGCTGTTAAGTATGGTGGGTGCCAGAGGCCCTTCGGTCTCATGCTTTGCGTGATTGATTTCTGCGACTTTCATTGTCAAGTAACTCTCAACCTGGCAAACCCAAGCTACACAGCAGCTAAGCCAGGAGATTTCTTCTGTTCCAGCGGAGGTACATGGTAAGTAGAAGTCCGGAACCAAAGCGGGTTGATTTTAATTATCAGAGCGAGTCAGCGCTGCTTAGTACGAGTCTAACCACGATCAGGTACGCGTGCGAGACCGGAACCAAGTTTTTCGGGTGCTGCACAGCAGATCCATGTCGGGGTGGCTGCTTCGGTGACATTCTACGGCCAGCGAGTCGCGTCTCATCACTGTCTAACCTGTCGCCCAGCGGAAGTTGTGGTGGCCAGACGCCCATGTGGACTTGCTACGCGGCGCCAACATTCTGGGGATGTTGCAACGAGGATCCATGCATGAATAATTCGACATGCCCAGAGGGAGAAGTGGAGCCGGCGTTCTAGGATCGACCAGACCAGTACCATTATTTTCATGATCTTAATGTTGCGCTTTCGTCTGGTCTCCCTGCAGCCACGCTACTTTCGATCGCTAGTATTACGTCTACAACCGCTAGTAACACGCCGACGGCCACGGCTGCTGCCAGTTCCAATGGAGTCTCCGGTGCGGTCATCGGAGGTGCTGTTGGCGGTTCAGTTGCTTTCCTAATCATCATCGCAGCAGTTGTATTCTCCTTATGCCGGCGGCGGCGCAACAAGAAGAAAAAGAACGCCGAAACAGAAGCAGCAAATAACTCTATAATTCCAACTGCAGAACAGTCACTCCCCGTGACATCTACTGGATTCTCTCGTACGTCTCTGTCCAACCAACCTGATGAGTCTTTGCTGACCGCATTCAGCTCCTCCAACGTACTTTTGGGACCATCCCGGCCACAACGCGCAAGGAAAATGGGCACGCGACCAAAACAGCCCCATGGAAATACTGGGAGGCACAAGGAGAGCTGAACCCTTCTTTCAAAACACCAGTTTTCCTGCCGAGCTCCATGGAGGTCCACCGGTGGGAGAACTGGAGTCACCAGAGGATACGCTGAAAGTAGCGCAGGGGAAATTTGCTCCTGATGCTTCGGAGAAGGATGCAGATGGGCTGGGTGTCGCTGTCGATGAGAAGGCGTCGTTGCAGGGTGAGACTCGCACGTGACTGGGGTGGTTGTCGTGAACACAATCTCGATCTGTGGGTTTGACGCAATGTTTCTTGTTCTGCTCAAGATGAAGGAGACGGGATGATGTCAGGGATGAGTTGTTTCGAGTCCATCTTTACAGGTCTGGTTTACCCTTGTCATACTTTCAACCGCTTGTTCTTAGTACTTTTTATAACACTGCCACGTCAACGTCTTAAGATGCCTCTGCCCCGCCAAGATCTCGCCAAGGGACACATATGAACACCACGAATCACATCCGACGCTGCGCTGTTACGGAGTTACGATGAATCGCTAGCATGGAACGGTCCGAAGAGGATGATAGTCATTATTTCCCGTGCGGAGTGAAAATGAGGTTCTTCAAAAAGATTGCCTGCTACAAAAGCACCGAGACGTAGCTTTAGCAATCCTAATTTCTTCCTAGGTTCTCGATTAAAAAATGTGTTTGCCTCGTTCTGGTAGGTTAAACTCGAATGGCATTTTTCTTTGTTTTTGGATATCATGGTATACAGCGAAACTTCTGGGCCGCGTGGCATTCTAAATGTCATGCAATACCCCACATATATCCAGGCGACACTCTTCTCCATCCCAATCGACTATTCAACTAGATTGTAGAGGCGTTTCAAGATCTCGCCGAGCAGAAACACCACTAATTTGAGCTACCACTAACCAAGATCGCAACCCGCACCCTGCGTAACTCCAGCGATCTACCCAGCCCTATTAGCATGAATAAGACTCACTCCGCCGCCCACAATGCCCATGTCAATGATGCTCCGTAGGCCGTTATATCAAGAGCCCGCAAATATGACTTCCTACAGAAGCTGGCTCTGCCAAGTCTACATAAATTGTGATACAACTTGTACAATTACCGCCTTCTACTCTCCAGATCGCCTAGCTGCATCTCCATGTAACATATAAAACGTACTTCCGCAGTCCCCCTTCCTTGTCACTACATCATCCCATCTACTCCTCTCTCCTCCGTCAAAATGAATATCACCATTGTCACTCTCCTCTCCCTCGCTGCTCTCGCTGTAGCGGCTCCGCAAAGACAACTCCCACCTTTCTGCGGCGACGCGAATGAATGTGCTAGTTGGTGTGGACCCGATCGTATCCCGTACTGTGAGATGTATCCTGACATGTAAGTTACTGCGCTATTGCTAAATGCGATTTTTACTGAACAGCGTCTAGGAGTGGATATCGCTGCGTCTGCAGTGGTTAAGAGGTCATAACGTTATGGAGGGAGTGCAAGAGAGGGAATACGCAAAAGTCGGTAGCCTACCGAAGATGAACGCTATTATATTGAGCCAATCGATCAACCGTGGAAGCTGAACAGTCAGGTCTTAAGGGGCAACGGCTTTGAGGGTTGTGAAATCGCTGGGTAAAGACTTCTCTTGATTGGCTTGAAGTATTCGTCAAGCCTTAATTAAATTGTCGATCGACCGGCAATTTCACTAATTGGGTCTCATTTTCACTCCCTCTTTGAAACCATTCACTCCTTTCTCATACGACTTTTCCCAAGTTGTGTTCTTTCAATAAATAACTTGAGCATTCAATGCAGGCAGGTTCGTAGGGCGTGAAATAGAACCTAAACGTTGTATCTTTACAGGACTTCTCTAGTTACTGGTTCTAATTCCCATCGTCGATAAACACCCATCCCAGTCCTTGCATGACATCCTTCGCCAGAGTTGTTGGAACTCCATCGCGGGCCACGAACCGGACAATAATCTTTTCCAATGAGGACATAGCTTTGAGTTGCTCGTCGATGAATAACAATGCCACTTGAAGAGAGTCTTCTGGCTTTCTAAAGACACTATTACTCTTGTTGTGCACAAGAGTCTCCAATGTCGATAGAGCAGTACAATTCTCCTTGAGGAGCTGTAAACTTCGCAGGCTGTCGTCTCTTAACTTGACTCCCCCTGCTTGGCCATCTACTTCTTCCAAGACCGGAAAGATGATGCATAGATGAGCCAACGATGCAGCGTTCACAGATCCAATGCAGTCTAAGAATGACCGAAGAAGGTCGAGTTGTTGCTGCGTGGTATCCACAAGATGGAAGCGGTTCTTTTCGTAAAGTATAGCAATAGCCTCACGGCTTATTTGCCGATTGGTGAGCAGTAATGCAAGCCACCGCCTGGGTTTCTCGGGCGCAAATGCCTCTACTCGGGAATCCGGCTCTTGGAATAGGTAAAGTGGATGCGGTACAGCGAGTACCTTCTCGTAGATATCGTTACGGATGCCTTTGGGAAGATCAAGAAAATTGACCGCACTTGATTCGGCCAATTTCGATGAGTCGAAAGATGGCATGCTGCTAGAGCTGTCTCTTCTCGAGAAGTACAACAATTTATTGTCGGTGATACTGCGAGCGCGCTTTTGTACGATGGAGCGTCTTCGGTTCTTGCTAACAAGGTATAGTTTGAGCTGCGGAGATTGCAAGTTCTAGTTGACGAAAGAAAATAAACGATCAATTCGACGACAGCCGAGGGCTCGAGATAGGCGAAGAATGACCTGGTAAGCTTTATATCTGGATAAATCTTCTCCTGAGACCCTACTGACGCCTTGGGCCTGGTAGTGGTGGATACCTACTTTTAGGGAGCTACCGTGCACGGAATTCCTCACCCTATTATAGCAGCACTCGCGTTGCTTCTAAACTAAAACTCAATCTTCTAGAGAGACTAGTGATGTCTGCTAGGGTTTGTGAGCGCTTAAAAAGCGCACATTTAATTATACTTGACTCGACATGGGGCATTTCTCTTGGCAACTAACAGTCTCGTTGTGTTGCGGCACGGTTACGGCACGGCCGAGCCCTTCTTCCGCTTCTCTATGGTTCATTCTGCAAAGGTACCGACCTACCTAGGTACTAAGAAAGCTGCCGTTTTTAGGGAACATCGAGGTGCTCTCGTTGCTATGGCGACTTTTTCGTCTGTGCATGGCGGGAGTCTTCGACGAGCAGCGGCCCGAGAACTCGACACTGAGTCCAGAGCACTGAATGGCGTTAGGTAGCTTTCTGCGCAGACCATGGTTAATTAGACCGTGGATTAGGCAGGAGGTGCAGTTGGCGTCGGAGGTGCAGGATCTGTGTGGAAGAAGGGGTCGGGGAAGTTTGGAGAAGATGAGTATGTTTGTGGAACATAGAATGAATAGGAAACAAATCGGCGTTGAAGAATTTTTGTTTCGTTGCTCGTTGTTTGGGTACTTGGGTTCGGCTAACAAGTACACGTTCCGATATGAGTGCCGATGACGAAGATACATGTGCCAACGCTATCCTTTCCACGCCAACTGTCTAGCATGCACCCTCCACCGCCCAAGCCTTTGCAATGAATTTGGCTCTCGCGACACTATCTACGCCAACCTTTCCACCTCTCCCACCATGTCCGTCCTGAACATTGCGCCAGATTACTCTCACACCCCCGATCACGCAATGCGACCGGATTGGATGTACCATGAAGGGTACATGTGACATTGCCATCCTTGAGATAGCTTCAAGTGACGAATAGCCCATTCTATGCAAACTTCTATGCAAACCCTAGTCCGCGTCCGTGCATGGCTTTAGAATGTGTTGATGATATTCACCCGTTGACCGTTTTCTGCGCACATACGACCAGAGGAGGAATTTTAAATCTATTGTCCTGCTGTTTTACTCGGTGGCCAGGACCGATTTTTGGGTGCTGTTAGTATCGCCGTACCCAGAGTTACACTCATTTTGAATCAGTACACGGCGCAACGCAATGGGTGCTTTGAATATTAAAATACCGGAGTAATATGATACATACGACCATAGGATCTTGAGAACAAGGCTTCCCGTTCGCTCAGCCCTATTTAAGCAAGATACCGGCGGATTAGTAGTTAGGTGGGTGACCACTAGCGAATCCCCGCTGTTGTATGTTTTTTGCCCTAGTGGAGAGCTGGGGAACACGAAAGTATTTGTTTTTGCTCGTGTGAGAGATACGGGCTGTTCCAACAAGTTGTCTTGATAGCGTGGCGGCTGTGGTTGTGGCAAGAGGGACGGTAAATTTCATGTTGATATGGGATGAAATGAAGAACTAATCGATATTGTCAACCTTCCTCGACCTCCAATCCATCGACATTGTCTGGGCATCGTTCCTGCAGCATGGTCTTGACTTCCTGGAGACACTCTCGTTTCCTGTAGCGGGCCAGGTCCGGCTATCCATGTCTGCGGTAGATTTCCTGAACAGCAGGTAACATGCCCTCATGATCATCCCGGTCTCTTTCAACCCTGTTCACCCATCACGGACAACCCGTGTGGTCAAGAGTACGAATTCCAGCTACCGAAAATGAAACTTGGCTGCTTCGAAGAGCTCCTTGACGGCCCAAGCTCCACCGCCTGAGCGCCACAAAGCACCACAAAGCACCAGAGACGGCAGCCCAATCGCACGGATCGTTCATAAGCTGTTGTGGCACAGGATTGTATTTGATGAAACAGGGCAGTTTGTCCAGTAGATCAGACCGAGCTCCGTGTCGACTCAGATAACGCTAGGGATGTCGTTTTGCCGAATCATAAGGCCCACTACATGCGAAGGAACGTGATTCTCATCATCAATTTCAGTGAGGATCTTAACCTGCCACCCATCTTCTATGCGGGTTACACATTGACAATCTGCAAACTTGCACTTAGGGATGTCATCGGCTTCCTTGCAGTCGGCGTGAGTCATGGGGTGTATAACAAGTAAGCCGCACTGTGTTAACCCGCCACAACAACGTAAATTTCTTCGATTACAGGAACAATTAGTAATACTCATGTGATCTGGACAGATGCGAGTCCAGCTCGTTCGGTCTGCATCTCCTCAGCTTCCCTTGCGTTGTAACAGCAACACGAAGACATTCGTCTTCTTTGCGAGATTTTGCTACCAAAGCTTCTATGTCGTCGGGTTTATGAAGTTTGGCATGATTCTTAAAGCTATCTAAGCGACGCCACACCTTGTAGGCCCTGACACAGCCCACATAAGCGCACATGTAGCTTTGCCCTTCCTTGTGTATTGTTTTGATATGTCTTTTATGATCCGCCACAGTGTTGAACTGTGCTTTGCATCCATGCTGATCGCACGATAGCCTGGTACTCGCACCGTCGAGAATTTCTATGTCGGGTTCATATGGTACACTGGAAATAGAATCAAGATCGATTGCAGCCTCTTGGCCTGTGTAGCATAAGTCGACGTCCATATCGTACTGGGTTGGTAGCGGATGGGAACTGGTCTTGGAATAAAGGCGCAAGTGGCTGCCCACGTCATCGAGCAGCTGAGGAGAATCGTACGGATAGAACCAAGGTGGCGATCCAGCAAATGTCCCGGGCCTGGGCTCATTGACCTGCGCAGGTGGATACAAAAAGCTAAAGCAGCCCTGAAAATCGTTGTGCGGCATCGAGACTTCTGAGCATGGAGGGCTGAACCGTGCCGGATCGATTGTCGCAGCGTAATATTCCGAGGCGTATGACTGATCGTAGTTGCGGTGCCCAGGAAGTGAAACGGAAGTGTCGCCTATGGACGGCGCACTACTCGATGTGGTATTGTTACTGCGAGCATCGAATGCACTCCGCACGCTCTGTGCAGGGTACACATTAGATGAAGAGGGTGCAGAATCATCATGCTGGCTCCATTCCAGCCTGTCGGTCTGAACTGGCCATGACGCCGAATCCATACGCATCACATCTACACTCCAGTCTGTCGCAAGACTGTGTATCTCGTGTGTTGTTCCTGGGAAGCTCGTGGGGCCGAAGGGGGACCATGCGTTGCTGGCATTACTTGCGCAGCATGGATCGACAAACTGCGCATTCGGATCGGTGGGGCTCGCTTCCTGTGGAAGCCCTTCTTCCGAATATGATAGTAGGTGACTATTCTGATAAAACGGAGTAGTGTAGTCCATCGCGGCTCCGCGTGGAGTCGTAGTGAGGCGGGGGACGTGGACTGTGGCGGTGAAGAGCTTTGCTAGCCTTGGCAGCTACCTGTGCCAGGTGGATCGGAACAGCGGCAGCGGTGCGTTCGGGAACCAAATTAAAGTTGCGGGTCTAGATCGGCGGATTCTATGAATTGGTTGAACAGCACCTTACAGATTGCGCCACGTCTACTGCATGCGCGTTGCAAGCCACTTGGGCATCGAAGATTGTTCTGTTCCAAGTTTGGGCAGCTGAATGAGGTCATCAGCCAACCCCCCCCCCGAGAAGCTGACTGTAGGACCTTGCGAGTCACCGAAACCACAACATTCCCAGGATAATGGGGATGTGACTGACTGCTGCTCGTACTATAGAGCACCTTCTTGTACGTACGCAGATGATGCTGAGTTTGCAGTGACTCAGACCTACCTTTGTATTGTTGAGCACCTTTGCTGCCAACTTTTAATTTAACATCCGCAACGCGTTGCGTGCAAGAGAGCTGCCTGGCTTGGTGCCCTCGCGCTATGGTCTTGGCAGCAACTGCTTCATTCGTTCATTGACCTTGGCCAGCTTGTTGATGCAGTTTGAGCACCTCTCAAACATCGTCACGCAGTCACTGCACATTTTTGGGCCCGCAGTCATTCTCCTCCGATGACGGCTTCAGCAAACCAATCATATATGTAGAGTGTGGCAGGAAAATTGAGGT
Source organism: Stemphylium beticola (assembly GCA_029100535.1). Taxonomy (NCBI): domain Eukaryota; kingdom Fungi; phylum Ascomycota; class Dothideomycetes; order Pleosporales; family Pleosporaceae; genus Stemphylium; species Stemphylium beticola. The sequence continues at coordinate 243,722 of JARBXR010000010.1, read as the reverse complement.
TGAGCTGGATTCGCGTTTGCGATGTGTGGCGCAAGACTGTTGATCTACCGCCGTGGGGCGCCTGATTCCGAATCCGCTTTTCATGGGGGTGGGCACAATCTCCCGTCCGCTCGAGTCTCTCGAGCGTCGCTTACCTCAATCCGAGCACTGGCCGCATCTTCGTCCCACGTTCCCCCCGTCACCGCAGCAGCAACTTCCTCTTGCCACCATCGCTTGCATTTCACATAGAGCAAAAGTATTTGCACGTTTCGCCGCATAGCATACAACATCTAATTTCGCGCGGACTTCTGCCTCAGCGTATACTTTACCATCCTAACTTTACTAGTCGCTCGGATCTGGCCTTGTACAACGCCCAAGATGAAGCCCGGACCTTGCGTGAACACCTCCGTCGACTCATTGCGTAAGTTGCCATTGCCATATGTTCCAACGTCTTTCGCTGGAGAAGCCAACAGTAGTGCGCATGCCGATGTAAAACAGTTGACTGACCCGTACCAGGGGAGCCGTCAGACAACCTCCAAGCACACATCAAGAAGAGCCTAGATATTCCCTACCAGACAACAGCCTTCCACGAAATCGTATCACTAGTCGACTACATCACGCGCATGCTCAACTACAATATGAACCGGCCTGATAAGGAGCCTCAAGAACAGCTAAAGCTTCTCACAAAGATCTTTCATCATCTGAGGACTTCTGCCGCAATCGAATGCACAGACGAGGATGACGGGTCCGCTGATTACTGGATCGATTTCTTTCGGAAAGTGAGCGAATATTTCCGAATACACGACGCCAATGAGTGGGGTAAGTGTCAGGATTTACATCTCCTTCACCGTTCCAGCCGGAGGCTAATATTTTATAGTGCGTCAATTATACAAGCAGAACGAGACGGCTCAGAGCAGCAATATCGCCATGTCTTCGAACAGCTCGGTCTCCTCCGGTGTCGACATGTCCTTACCTGTAAACCCCCCGAGCGAGAACGGAAAATGGACCCCAGAGGTTGAGAGCAGGATTTTCGATGGAGAACCCCTCCGTGATGGATTCGTCGGGAGGGTTGAGAGGAGAGGCCCAGTGGAAGTCGAACACATCAGTGGACAGGCTCTAGAAGCAGATTCGCAATGCCACACTAATCCTCTCCAGAATGAGCTCACCAAGGCCAAGTTTAATGAGCAAGTGCATGCCATGAGCGCAGCCTCAGGCAGTCCTGTCAGGAACAAGCAAGCCGAGTCTGTCGAGAGAGATCGCCTTATGGACACCATGAATACGGTCGACACTGCCCAAAGCGAGCCCGCCGAGATCCAAGGCGTCGTAGACGATCCGGTCAAGAGTGTTGCCATATGGGGCGTGTCTGGCAAGGGCGGGCCCCATGTCAGCGTCGTCGTTGGCCGTCGTGCGATTGAGAACGAGCTCATCGAGATTGAGCACGGCATGAGCGGCGCCATCCAGGACTGTGCCATCGAGGGAATCTCTTGCGAAAGCGAATATGGCGTAGGCATTACCACGAGAGGCGGTGCTGTAGGAGACGAGCGTGGTCCTGACGAATCCATGTATAACAGGCTCACCGAAGGAGCCTCTGCGACTTACAATGCCAGCGGGAATGACAACGTCGAGGACAGGCCTGCCCGTAATGCATATAGCATAGGCGACACAAACGATACTAAGCTGAGAACGTCTCTGGGGAGCGAAGGTATCGTCAGCGCTGCCATTGGCGTCGGCGAAACCTCCGAGGGAAAAACACCAAACAACGAAGGCCGATCCATGGCGAATGGCATCGCCATCGCGAATCTGACGGATGCCAGACCATCGGGAGGTCTCCCATTTAACGTTGAGCCCGCCGACACCAGTGGCGGGTGTCTCAGGAGCAGTGTTGCCCCGGAGAAGTCCATCGACAGCAACGCTGGTCCCAGCAAACTCGATCCTGTCGGCTCTGCCAAGACTTTGAAGATGGATGACTTTGAGATCCAGAGCAGGCCGGTCGAACAGTTTAATGCCAAGAAGTACGGTATACCATACGGAACTGCCGAGGGCTCCGCTCACGTATCAGTCCAAAGACAGCCTACTGCAACTTCATCATGGCAGAGCAAATCCGTTAATGAGTCGACCGAGCCCAATAGCAATGGTGGCTCTATCCAGCTTGAGCTAGCTGAGCATGGAATGGCTGAAAGGGAGCCTGCTTGGATGAAGCCGGTTGGCGGCGACCAGCCCGGAAAAGCTTGTATATCGGACCATACATTGCCCCCCGTTGGTGAGGTGGATTTTCGGACTCATCGCCTTGCAACTAAGCAACTGGCAATGAGTTCAGAAGAGACTTCTCCTATGTTACCAAAACAAGATTGCATGTCTGTTGAGGGGCTGGAGGCTGGTGATAGTGCTGGCTTGGATTTCCATCTTTTAGGGACATTGCGTCCACTAGAGGTCTTCCGTTGGCCGTGCGATGAGCATCGCGGTGGGTACGTCGTGGTGATATTCAGGATGCAGCACGGTGTGGGTGCTGTTGTCATTGGTGTCCTCGGAATGTTGCTCTACTTCGCGTATCGATGGTGGCTTTGAGCATGGTGTCCTAGGTGGTTTGATGGATGATATACCTGAAAATCTGTCGGTGTTGGCTGAGGCTGATGAATTCATGAAAGACAATAGATATGACTTACCGATTACGCTGATGTAATGCGTTCAAAGAAGAGTATAAAGGGCGGTGGACGATGTAGACTTGGGCTCCATAAATTGCAGCTCTTTGGCAGGAACCCGCCCAAATCTTGATTGAGCGGGCCTTTTCGACTTTGACCATCTGGGTAAATGGCACACGATACCTAGGTATCAAAAGCATCAGGCGCTAGTCTTATCCTGGACTCAACACGGCTGAAGCCTAAGCTGTTCTGGGACTCAACACGGCTGAGTGTCACTTTCTGCCTTGCTGACGAGCGCTAGTCGTGGGTCGCTATCCCTGGCGCATCTGACGAATGAGCTCTCGTCTCCGGGCCGCCGTCCCCGGGTGTGGTCTCGCGCCAACAGCTCAGATCCTAGGCTTCAGGCGAGACTGAGACGCTTTGATATCGCGTCATGTTCCGTATGACCATATGACACTGCTATGTTCTGCCTAGGGCCAAAGGCTGCGTCAGATTGAACCTGAAACTCACTGACCGAAGGCTTTCATTGTGGCTTGGCATGGCTGAGTTGGCGCTAGAATCTGAAGGCGCACAGTAGATCGTATTACAATCGATCTCAAGCACATAACCAAAATTCGTAGCCCTACTACATGTGTGCTGAACAGTGGTCATTTCTGAAGCCTGGTGCGTCATCCGGACGAGATCTTTGCAGCACCTCGTCGGCCGATCTTAGGTGGGAAGTTGAAATGGTGCACCAGACCAGTACCCGCGCCACGCAAACCTGCGTGTAAGATCTATACAATCGGTAAGCCAGTCAGTTGGGTCGCTGGCGAAAGTATTGCAAAACCTGGTGAGGAAGTGAAGGTCATGTGGCACGTCAAGAGTTTTTTTGTTGTTAAATTTTCTAACTTATATATCGTTGAATCCAGTTCTATAAAGTTCATTTTGGTGGTATAGAGGATAGAGTTTGGAGTTCGCGCTCAAGAGCTTTTGTCCCCGCATCCTCAGTAACATGGCTGTTATCCTTGGCAGCTTTACAACATCGCTTTGATCATTTGCCGAATCCCATCGAGCTTTTCATTTCTAGTTATCCAGTCTTGTTATTCAAAGACTATCGAGTTGAGTGAAGTAAGTGCAAAACGTACCCTGCCACGGGTCCACTAAAATATCGACAAATTGATCTACCATCATTACAAGGGACCAATCACCAGTTCTTTTAGTCTTTCGGAGTTGTCTAACTCTCGAGCAGGAACATCCATTTCAGCCAGTCTGAAGAATAGACCGCACAGTGACCTCGGGTTGGACGCCTGCTTCTCGAACCATGCCCAGGCTGATCGTAGACCCTCTTCAAGAAACGGTACAACTATGCCATCAAGACAACGATGGCGTTGCGGATCGCCTAGCAACATGTTGAGCCCTCTTGTTTCAGGGACTGTTCTCTCGACCTTGGCATTCGTGAGATGGTCCCTAGCTGCTTTCGGGTCGCCTGAAAAGGTCTGGAGTAGTATCAATGTATCCATCATGACGCTACACTGACGTGCGATTCCGATGTTTCCACTCAGCTGACGTTCAGGAAGGAGATTGTCGATAATGCAAAAGGTAGTCAAGAGCTGGTGACTGATGTTGATGTGGGGCCTGAACTTTCGCAGTTTCTCCTTGAGTTTCGGCTCCGGAGCCAGTGGATATTGAAGGTCCTTCAACTCGTTACGCACGGCCAAGCCATAGTTCTTATTGATTTTTCTCAGGAACCGGAACAGAATATCAGCTCCAGTCGAGGGAAAGTGGTTCCACTGAGTGACGATGTTGTTGTCATCGTCGTATCGCTCAAGAATGTCAGACTGTCGTAAGAAGTCGTCGAGCTGGCTGACATATTCCCACGGTGCAACTGTTCTCTTAGTTACCGACTCGCGGAATTGCTCAAGGAGGAGGTCGCCTGATACGATCAACCCGTTCAGAGCATCGAGTATTCGCTGCTCCATGATCGAGGGGAGACCGTATGCGTGTGTTTTGTACAGGACGTCATGGCCAGCTTCAGCCCATGCGTGTCCAAGAGCTGAGACGACCTGAATCTCGACCCGATCACCAGGGCTGTATTTGTATGCGTTCCATGTGTTGTGTTCCTTTAGCATGGGAGTCCGATAGTGATCTGCCTGATAACCAAGGTGCCGTTGGACGTAGTCATTGCGGCCTCCATTCCTTTTCTTCATACCTAGGGGTCTCGAATCACCATGCTGTTTTTCATCGATGTTGGTGCCCCAAATCGCATGGAGGATTTCTTTCACCTTCTTGCGCTGAGCCTGGTTAGGCGTATAGAGTACCACCCTCACACCAGCCAGATCTACCATATCTTCAGATATCTCCTCTGCAGTCTGGTAAGCCTTCTTATCTTCTTCTTTACGCTGCCAGTTGCGTAACTTGAGCTTCTCAAGCAAGCTCCTGTTTTCTTTGGCTCGCGAAGTTACCTTCGCAAATATTTCTTCGTTATTTTCGTCTCTGGCGTCCGCAAGTTTCTCCTCAATCAGATTTTTTGCTTGCTCAGCGCATAACTTCCAGTGTTCACGTTGCTTGGAGTATGCTTCAACATACTGGTCGATGACAGGCGATGAATCGTCCCAGGTTGCTACACGTTGGACTGATGGAAAAGCTCCAGAGTTTGAAGAGCCTGAAGTTCGCTGAGGTAAATCAAACGTCGGATTGCCGAATTGATTTGTCATGATTGAGCAGAATCAGCCGAAGTTGTAGGGCCTTCGGGACGTTCAACAACTACAGACCGTCAGAACCAGAACCAGAACCAGAATCTTGCACAAGGTGTCATACTCCAAATTTTCCGCTCTAACAGAATACTCCAAGGCGACTACAGGCCGGTTGAACCTTTGAACTTTGCATGCGCAGAAAACGGAGCGAGTCAAATTGCTAGGAGTGACCAAACTTACTGGAACACAGCAGTGTGAGAACTCAAATCACAGAGATTGGCCGACTGATTATCAGTTCAATAACTTGCAAGTGTTGAGGTCGCGACAGAAGCTGATAACCTAGGTATAGAACAGAACAGAGGATGTTGCATCTGTGCACTTGGGCGAGATGGATGAGGATTTTATAGTCATCTTTAGACACATTCGTTATGTGCATTAGGTTGGCTGGATGATGGACTTTAACTTTGATCACCAAGGCTGAGATTCAGGCGCCCAGCGTTTATGTGTGGGCTGCCGCACCCCGGGCCTGCGCATCCAGTCCGCAAGCTTAGAACACGCATATCTGCAGTCAATTTGACGCCCCTGCCTTGCCTTCTCTTTGCCTTCTTCCTACCTCTACACTCCCTACGTAGCAGGCGTCTTACCTCCTGAGTTTAACCGGTCTGTGGGCTGCAACACAAAAACGCCTGGGCATGTTGTCAGTCAGCGGGGCGCACAGCCATGCGCCGCCAAGCGAAGTAAGAAGTCCTTCACCTTCGTTTTTCCTCAGCCTGGTTCCATCGCGAGACATTAACTCCTCACATTTGACCCGCGCGTCTGTTACTTTTGCAACAGAATTCGTTCGGTGGGTGTTCAATCTAGGATATGTACTCAAATCCAGGAAGCACTCTATCACCATGTTATCGCGGGACCGGCGAAGGTTCGTATGGCGTGCTGCTTACATATACGGACTACATCCAAGAGCTATGCTCAAGAAACCCTTCCTTAAGGGCTCTTCATTCGTTCCTGATAAATCCAAACGCCCATACCCACGGATGTCAAGCAACTGCTCTCGATTTCCGGCATGGCACATCTATCCCCAAATCTCGCCCGCTCCATGATATGGATCAGCTGATCTATGAGATAGGACGGAAGACGTCATCCAGCGTGAGAAAAGAATATCCAGAAGCTGGTTGCCAACTCTATGGACGAATTCTTATAATCGAAGACTTGACAGCTGAGATCATTAAGTTACTGGGTTCGGAGCTCGATCTTGATCCCTTGTTCCTTGCGACGCATCTACACACTGTACACAGGACGGGAATGCACCACCAAATACCCGACGATGCCGCCTTGCCATCTCGCTTCCGTGGAAGGGACTACCTAAATGTTTCATACCACCAACCGGTGTCCTCTGACATCCCATATCCCTCTGGAAGCAGGTTCTCTCTGGATACGGCGATCGACCGTAAGTTGGTGTTCCTTCGTGCTACAAATATTGGACTTGTGCAGCATCGTGCATCGATCATCAAACTTCGCCAAAGCTCGGATTTCTGGTTAGGTGAGTAATCTAGTTCGATCATTTCAGCCGCACAGCTAACATGCTAAGGTCTGATTCTGGTCGACCCACCGCTTGGCGATACTTACTTTCGAAAAGGGTCCAAAGGTGAACCTGAGCACAAACTCAACTTGAGTCTAAGACCTTACTTGGGGACTTATGAGAACTTCATGGAGCTTCCAAAATTCTCAGAAGTCCGGAACCAGCAGAAGGGCAATGTTCGGCTCAGTATGATGGATGATATAGTCCACTACTGGGAGACCGAGTCACCTGCTTGTTTTGATGCTGCTGATCCCTCAATTCAAAGTCTTGCGTACTATCCATTGCGGATTGTTGCAGCCGAGTGGGTTAAATATATCGCAGTAATGCATCGTTGCATCAAGCTGTACGAGTACGAGGGTAGCCAACTCGATCTCAACAAGTTTAACATGGACCTTCGGGAGCTTCAAGGGTGGCGGAGACGGAGCATGATGTCACGGCAAAAGATTAGAGCCATCATTCGCCACCTCGACTCACACGCCTCGTCAACCCTAAGCCACACTGCCTCAGTTGCTGGTGTTCTTGAGGACTACATAACTATCGAAAATGATCTCGAGGACGCTGGACGCAGACTAGAGAACATGCTCCCAGTAGTAACATCCTTGGTCCAAATAATCGACGCACGGCAGTCCTTTGCTGAAACGGCAAATATCGCTCGCTTGACAGTCCTTGCCCTAGTCTTCGTTCCGCTAAGCTTCGTCTCGAGTTTGTTTAGCATGAATTCTGAGAATGTGCCAGGGAGCGAACACTTTTGGGTGTATTTTGCCGTGGCCATTCCCGTTACGGCTGTCGTCTTCTTGATCGCCCGACCGCCAACTCGAAATGACTTGCGCCAGGCTTCGACGTGGATAAGTGGCTTGTTCAAGAGGAAGTCACGGCTCGCCAAGATTATAACTGACGCTCCAGATACTGTTGAAATGGATAGTAAGAACTGGGATCGTGTGAGAGCTGGAACGATGCGAGCGTAAACTTTGTACCCAGCCGACATTGGCTCTTTGCTATCGCGATTGTAGCGAGCGAATGTTGGTCCTATGTGATTTCAGCTAAGGTAGACGATAGTCTGAAAACTTGCACTGAGGGATACTATCGACTTCGTCACAGTCGTTCTGGGCAATGTATGGCAGGTGGCGGAGTAGCGCGATGACTTGGTCTGATTTGTTGAAGTTTGTCCAGGTTTCAGATGTGATTGTTGGCCATCCACTGTTGTGGGGTTGGATGACTAGGGATGCGGGCAGGTACATGGATACGGAAAAGTCGTAGTAGTCACAGACTGCTACGATGAAGGCGTCGCGGAAGCAGCTAATATCGTGCAGGAGCGGCATGAATTGGGTATTGCCTAGTGATATCTGAACGGGATACTAGTAGATTGGTAGTTGAAGAAGCATTCATAGTAGCAAAAAGGTCAACAATGTTTTCTATTTAGACGTAGTCGAGTTGTGAGCAGATATGGAGTGAAAGGTGTTGAGAAACTGACACGACATTTACGCCAACAATGCGGAACAGCAAGAAGGTCAAAGGATGCCTAATTAGGTAACTGGCACACCTCAATGAAAATGGATCATACCGATCGATTAAAACACTACAGAGTGAGTGATACGTAATGTGTAAACAACAACCGTGATGTATATTCACCCCCTAAGAGCACGTTGGGCTCGAGCTTGGTGCCGCAGCGGCATTCGACGGATTCGTTTGTCCGCAGCCCGCCACCACGCCACCAACCGTGTCATCAATCGCGGCATTAAATGCAGCACCACAATTCGCATCACTAGACAGCATGTCAGCAAGAAACCCCCTCCAGCAGCTCTGCTCCGAGGAAAACTTACCTCGCACCACCACTGGCATTGTTAAACCACGAACACACGTCATGTGAGAAGCAATCCTGTGTATATGCGTTGCCGATTGCGGTGCCTGAGCAGCCTGCTCCGCAGCGGCCGTTACAGCTGTAACTATGGAGTACGTTAGGTACTGTACAAAGGGATATATGGGAGGGTGGACTGCGTACTCTCCACCATTTATGCTGTTTGTGCCAAAGTTGCTGCCTACAATGCCGCTCCAGCGACAGGTCTTGCCGGCTGCATTGGTCCATGATGCTGTTGCTGTGGCGCCGACTTTGAGACAAGATATTGCGCGTTTGTCCAGAGCGGGAGTTGCAGAGACGAGGGTTGCTAAGAGAGCAGTGAGGGAGAGGGAGAGACTGAGGAGATGCATGTTGGATGGTAGTTTGTAGGAAATGTTTAACTAGCGGTGGTGACGAGGGTACTGCTGTTGTCTAGATGCTGGAGATGGAGGTTATATAGCGGAGAAAGAGTTATACAAAGAATGACATTTTCAACGGAGATGTAACGCAGATTTACCCTCGGCTAAAGACTCACAGCAAAGCTGACAACGACCTCGTAGTAGTCTTAAGGTGGAAGTTGCTCCTTCGTAAAGTACAAACCCCTTAGATTACGCCGTCCCAGCCTTTCCCGTCTGTCTTTAGCCTCACCACGAGACATTCTTAAACCGCCGAGTATTCGGTCCTATCCATCTAGTATCCACGTTTTCTCGGTGTTGCTATCTACGTTTGGCTTGCAGCAACACCTGAATTGGACAACTAGCGGAAGCGTACAGTTGTACCTACCGCTTCCAGACTTTTAGATGTCCAGAATAGTAATAGTCTAGGATATAACGTAACGACTGGGGTCGCGACATGCAAGGGCATGATGTTGCAATAATAGTATTACCGAGGTTCATGGTAGTTGATTTAGTACTTTGTGTCTAGTCAGCGCAGCGGCCGCAGTTGCAGTGAGATGAGCTTCGAATTTCGCGTGAAGTAGAGTGTTAAGTATTCGCGTCACCTACAGCTGCATGGACAGTCAACAGTAGTCGGAATTGGTAAAGGATAGAGTTCCTATGTCTTGCCAGTGCGTACGATATAGGCGGTTTAGGGCGAACAAATTTGACGTTTTGGGAACTGCCCACCCACGGCATGGTTCTGCCGATTGCTGCGATGATGGCAGAGCGTTGGTGTTTTCGTGGTTTGACAGCATTCGTCATCCCGCTGAACCCTGCTTGGTCAGAGCTTAGGTCCCCACCAACGCCGTGCCTAACTTCACAAGCTGGACAAACGCCCGGAGAACATACCACAACGGCCTGTATATTGAAATCTTCCCCTACAACTTCCTCATCGCACAAGAAATCAAATCGCCTTCTCCCAAATACAAGCCTAGCGCATCATGATGGACCCAGAATCTGCCCCGCACAAGGAAAGCGACCCCGCGGCTACGACAGACGCGAACGAAACGCGTGACCAGGACGCCGACGACCACAAACCGCGCGACAGCAACGGCTGGGACGGGAAGTTGAGAGTAGATAGGATGACTCTCACCGAGGAGCCTAGAGATCCTCATGCGCAGGTGTTGAGCGATCCAGAGGTATCAGACGATGATGCGCCGCCTCCAGAACAATTGGCTGCTGACGAAGACTTGCTGGACGACGTTCCGGACGACGAAGACGATATTGAACTGGTGCATTGCAAAGTCTCTGACATGTCGTCATTACGGCTGGAGAGGTTCAAACATATGAAGGTATGGCTGCCTCCTTGGGCTTGCGAACGAGTTTGCTAACCTTGCAGCGCCTATGCCTTCGCCAAAATCGCATAGAAACCATCGCCATACCGGATGATGCCGCGTCGACTCTCACCGAGATTGACCTCTACGATAACCTGATTGCGCACATTAAAGGTCTCGATGCCTTTACCGAACTCACTTCGCTCGACCTCTCCTTCAACAAGATCAAGCACATCAAGCGACTAAGCCACATGACGAAGCTCAAGGACCTTTATTTTGTGCAGAACAAGATTGGAACCATAGAAAACCTGGAAGGCTTGACGAACCTGCGACAGATTGAGCTGGGCGCGAACAGGGTGCGGGACATTCAAGGTTTGGAGACGTTGACGGGATTGGAGGAGTTATGGCTGGGAAAGAACAAGATCACCGAGATCAAGGGCTTGGATACGCTTACGAACTTGAAGATCTTGAGCATACAGTCGAATCGGTTGCGGTCGATTACGGGGTTGGAAAAGCTCGTCAATCTGGAAGAGCTGCACATCTCCCACAACCTCCTCACCGAGATATCGGGCCTGGAGAACAACGTCAACTTGAATGTCATCGATATTAGCGCGAACCCAATTGAGCATCTCACTGGCCTGAAGGGTCTCAAACATCTCACCGAGTTTTGGGCAAGCAACTGCAAGCTGAGCGACTTTAATGAAGTCGAGCGCGAGCTAAGAGACAAGGAAGAGTTGGAAACTGTCTACTTTGAAGGCAACCCTCTGCAGCGGTCGCAGCCGGCTTTGTACCGGAACAAGGTTCGATTAGCGCTACCACAGGTGGTGCAGATCGATGCCAGTAAGTCGCATTCCTCCACTCCAGTCTCACATGATTAACGCCGTAATAGCATTTGTAAAGCAAGTGTAGCATATGCACTACAAAGAGGTGGAATTCAGGATGGTTCCGAAGCAGGGATCTAGAAATATATGATGTTCGATGACGATCATGAGGGTAATAGTGGACAGCAGAGGTCAGGCATTTACATGGCGCAGGCGTTACAGAGGCAATATTAGCATAATGCTACGGTGGTGATACCCAATGGATGCATGGTATTGTTGGCTCGGCCTGTTGCCTACAGTTCTGATGATCTTCGGCTGACATTGAAAATGTTATACAGTTCAATCTTCTATTATGGTATGCGCGCGGACAACCGTCTCGCTACTTCTATTGCTTCGTTGGGTATCATAAAACTTAGACGTCTCGTACCTCCTACCCGACATGTGACGGCAGTGTATAGGCCCGTTTTTGACCGTCCAACACAGTCCCACCTACTCCAGCCTTACTGAACACAATCGCCCTCCATCAGCCAAGCCATCAAGCAGCCCTCCCTATATCGACATCCCCCAGTACCATCTTGCCAGGCGGTGATGTGTTGATTTCTTCCTCCACCGCTGTCTGTTCACTTTTGTCGTCCACAAAAAAGTGACTATGCCTCACAATATGCTCTTGGCTCTCACTGTGGTCATCGTGATCTTCGAGCGCAGTAGCAAGACCGACCTGAGTATGCGGTCTTGATCCGACTTTCCTCGTTGTGCCGGAACCAGACTTGAGCTCATAACTTCGCGAAACGTATATGTTTGTCGTCGGTCGAGGACTGCTCTTGGCGCTGAAGAGACGTGGCGCGAACCGGGCAATAAGGGCCTTTAGCATTGGCCCGCAAGCGGTGATGATTGCGACATTGACTTCGATCCCCGAAAGCGTTATCGAGACTTTGTAAGTCGGGTCCTTCTCGTTTGCAGATGGGTACCAAAAGTCGTAAAAGACCTTGAGCCGGACGATACCGATGATAGCGACGATCCAGCCAAAGGAAAGCACGGCTCCTACGGCGAATTTCTGGCGTAGCGGCATTCGGAGATTCCACATCATGGCGACGGGAACGAGTAGGATGAGGATATCTGTCAGGATCGCAATCCCAGCCGTGATAAGCGAGAAAGCCGCCATATCGAAACACTCGTAATTCGGGTTCACCACCGTCCCATCCGGCATCGTCTGGTCCGTGTAGAAGTGGTCCCAATACATGTGTATCGGTAGACATTGGGTCAGTGCCCCAAAGAAGGTGGCAATCATATGCCCCAGATTAAACCATCGAAGCACTTGCAGACTCCAGTATATGGACATCCTCGAGTCCCCCAACCTGAGCAAGAACACCAGGATGGACGCTTTTACAATACACAAGATGGGGTTGTAGATCAGTTGTTGCGCCATGTTCCATTTGGTGGCTTCGACATTCTGCTCGGTGGTGGGTGGAGGCACGTTCCATATGTGCTCGCCTTGGTGCGTTAAGACGACGAACTTCAGAAAGACACCAGCCTGTGCAATGGCAAGGGCTAGCGCCATACATATAAGGGCGTCGTCTATTTTGAACATCAGTAACTGTCCAGAAGGTTGATTAGATTGGGGACCAGTCTTACCCCAATGAAACTTCTTGATCAGATACCGTTGCCATAGCCGCAATCCAACAACGAATGCACTAACAGCGGGGAACAGAATGGTAATGGCGAATATAGCGGGTTGTTTCGAGTCGGTTGGCAGACTCATGGTGTTCAGTCAAGGACGTTGATAGCTTTGATCGGCCGGCAGAGCGGATAAAGAGAACACGCGGAGAAGGAGTGGGTTCAGTATAAGGGAAGAAGGAACCACTATCAGCCTAGGCCGTTCATCGGGGAGTGGAGGAGGGAATTACGGAATGAGGCTGATACGGGAAGATCATTTAGGACGACAACGGGAAAAAGCGCAAGATAGTGCTAACAGCATAGCGGACGACTTCGGGGGGAGAATTGGAACCCGTCAAGCCTCGTGAGGTCGTGGTATACACATGGATTAGGGGAGAAATACGGGATATGCCGTATTGAGGGTGTCACCCTAAAACATCAGGTCTCTTCCGCTTTTCCGTACCATAAAACAGAGACAAACGGTCACTTCACGATCGATGGTGGACAGGGGGGCCGAGGCACAAAAAGCATGAGCATGAGCCCGTGTGTGCGCGTGTGGATGCGAGTAATTCAAACCATCTTTGCACAGACAAGAGATCGCTGATCCGTCCAATTGCAGCAAAGAGTGAAGACAATTACTCCACCCAGCGATGCCATCGCCATCACATTTCGATACGAATTCGGTCCTTCAACCATGGTAAATCTAAGACACGAGTACTCTTGCAAACCACGCAAGCCTCATCGTCGTCGTTGTCGTGTACCATTACCACCAGCCGTGCGTCTACCCTAGTGCGCAAATCATCTCAAAATAGGGCATGCGATCCTGTGACAATGTCAATAGATGAAAAGGCGTGGCATGCGCACGCTCCCTCAAGTTTCTGCGACAATTATCTAACCTCCCCCCACATCCCGCACCTTTCCTCATGGGGAAATTTAGCGGTACCTAGGTAACGGCGCACTTCCTGCCGCGCCGTGCCGTCTCTCCGACATTAGCGCTCGGGCTTATTACGACATCTTTGTAACGTGGGAGGCGGAGTGAAAAAACACCGCCGATGGAGGCAGAGAGAGTGCGGTGGACGCGGAAAGGAATGAATTACTAATGGGGCAGCAATCTGGGTCTGGACTCTTGGGAAAGGAGAGGGGAATGTCGATGCAAAGTATACCGTCGTCGATGGTGTGTCCATGCGAGGCTCGAAAGCTCGCGCTGTGCTCGCAATCTTCACTTACTGAGCCACGCACTTGGCTTTTCTTGCGATTTCGCGACATATTCGAATCCTCGGGATAGCATTTTCCCCTGGTCGAACCTACCCTCTCCCCTAGGGGGCGTCCGGGAAGGCTTGCCGAGCGCAAGACTCGAGTAGCACACTACAAAAAGATGCCGGGGAACAAAAGTTCCGGGACTGCCGCGGCGACGGTAACGATTAACGACAGGAAGTGATGGGAAGCGTTCGCCCTGCATGAAAAGCGGGGATCATATTTTTTCCCAAATCCAAAGGTTGCTTTCGAAAGTAGTCTGGCGGAGTTCATGTCAGCACTTGGGGACTTGGGGTGTTGCCGAACTGGCGATCGTCATGAGACATTCCGCCAAAGCGCTTTCTCGGAACAGTGCCGCGCTCTTGGTATTCTCAATCTGACCGAGACCAGTTTTCATGTAAGTGTGAAACACGAGTGTTATAAGGTTCGTGAGAGTACCATCTCTTGACCGTAGTAGCGACCGGTGTGCTACTCGAGCATATCGAAGGATCGCAGACCCCGCTGGACCCTGTCTGTATATGCAGCGTAGGCTAGCGATCGACACTTGTGCATATACTGCTCGGAGAGATAAAGGAGATTAGGCCACCACGGCATCTGCCTCGCAGAAGCCTTTCCACAAAGATTCGATCAGCAAGCCATGGCCCCGGGTCACCCCCAATTCCCGCAGTCTGACACCCGTCTCTCTTGCATTGGTTGCCGTTGCTTTTGCGCAATCGAGGCGTGAGCAGCGTTAGACCCATAGCAAGACTGCAGCAGTGGTTCATCCGCATAGCCATGCAAGGTGGGAGAGAAAACTTATTCGCCAACGGTGAAAGATGCATATTCAGGGTCTTTGCTGCCCGGCCCGTTACCCAGCATCGGGCAAGAACTCCACAAGGGAGCCCACCCCTCACAAGGCCATTTCTCCCCCTCCCAGGCGGAAAGAAAACCCCATAACGAACCCGTCCCAACGCCCGGGATGCAAGTGGGGGCGATTTTTAGGCTCTAAAGTCGCAGCGACATGTCGGCTATTCGTCCAACGTGGCAAGCTCCGGTAAGCGTAGATTGGTCCTTCAAGTAGCTGTCCGTATCTTCTCTTTTTTCCCGCGCTCTTTTATCCCCCCGAGGCCATCCAGGCTTGCGGCTAACTTTTTGTGTGTTTTTACTCCGGCGTAAACGCAGCAATGGTCTCTTCTTCCTTTGTGAGCGTGCTCTTCGTAGCGTCTGCTGCAGCAAGATTTGCGCCTCGCTCCGCCGAGCCTCCTATGCGGCTTGCCGATCGCCAATCAGGTGGCTTTGCGACGATCGAACAGGCTCAGGATGGAAGCATTCCTCGTTTTGAATGGGAAAAGACTGCTCTTACTGATGATACTATCGAGGGCGCCTTGGCTTCTGTATCGCCTGATGCGAAGTCGTTGTTTCGGTTTGCTTCGCATAATGTTGTTGAAGATGCTGTTCCGAAAACTGACAAGACATTCAACGGACGCGAGTGCAAGGTCTTTCCTGGAGATGACGATTGGCCGGTCGAGGCTAGCTGGGCGGCACTCAGCGAGGTTATCGATGGGGCTTTGATGAAGCCGGTTCCTCAGGCACATATCTGCTATGACAATGGCACGAATAGCTTGGATCAGGCGGCTTGCGATGCTATGACGGAGGCATGGACGGATCCGTTTTACCAGTATGTTGAACGGATTATTTTGAGTAACGGCCAACTGATTATACTACAGACTCGACGACCCCATCGAGATGTTGACCCCGATGTACCAGGGTAACACCTGCCAGCCACCAAAGTACTACGACAGTGAGGGATGTACTCAGGGTGGATACTCTTTGTACGTGGTCAACGCCTCGACCACTGCGCAGATCCAGCTGGCTGTCAACTTTGCTCGTAACACAGGCATTCGTTTCGTCGTCAGAAACACCGGTCATGACTTCGCCGTAAGTCTCCCAAACCAGACGCTGGATTCTTGATAACTGATTCTCCACAGGGTAAGAGCGGTGGCGCTGGCTCCCTCAGCGTCTGGACCCACGGCCTGAAAGACATTGCCTTCATCGAAAACTACCAGTCTGAGGACTACACTGGCCCGGCTATGAAGGCTGGTTCGGGCGTTCAGGGTTTCGAGCTTTATACCGCTGCACGCGACTTTGGCGGAACCGTTTTGGGTGGTGAATGCCCCACTGTCGGTGCTATGGGAGGATGGATACAGGGTGGTGGCCACTCTCCGCTCTCTGGTAGCCTTGGCCTCGGTGCCGACCACGTCCTGTCCATGGAAGTTGTTACAACAGATGGACGTTACGTCACTGCCGACAAGGACAACAACCCCGAGCTATTCTGGGCGTTGCGTGGAGGCGGTGGTCTGACATATGGCGTCGTAACGTCCGTCACCGTTAAGGTGCACAAGGATCAGCCTATTGCCTCCGCCAACTGGCTCGTTACTACCGGCAAAAACGTCAGCGCCGAAGCCTTGAAGCAGGGCTTGAAGGCATACTGGAAGTACTTCCCGCAGAATGCGGACAACAACACTTACGCATACTGGAAGGTCTTCCCCTCCGCGGAGTCCATTTCCATGGACATGTCGCCGTTCTTCGCCCCCGGAAAGACTATCGAAGAAGCCAAGGCCTTGATTGACCCCTGGATCAGAGACATGGCTGCGCTCGGTATTACCGTCGAGCCAGAGTGGACGCAGTACAACGGCTTCTACGACGCCTACAACGGTTCTTTCCCCGTTGAAACCGTCATGAGCAACGGTGTCGCCAGCACCTCGCGCATGATCCCCCGCAGCAACTGGGCCAACGAGTCCATCACGAACGAGACCTTTGAAGCAATCTGGCAAGCAGTCGACGAGGGCATGGCGCTGATTGGCTACAATATGGCTCCTTCCTATGAGAAGGGCGGTCGTCCCAACAACTCTGTCAACCCAGCGTGGCGCAACATGGTCGGCTTCATCATCTCTGGAAAGGTGCTTAACATGACCGACCCCGTCGACGAAATCATCGAAGACCGCCTCAACATGACCTACGGCGTTATGCAAAAGTGGCGTGAGATCACTCCCGGATCGGGATCTTACCTCAGCGAGGGCGACCGTCTTGAGCCCAACTTCCAGTGGTCATTTTACGGAAGCTTTTACCCGCGGCTGTTGGAAGCGAAGCGCAAGTTTGATCCTTTTAATCTTTTCTGGGCCACTGGTGCGGTTGGGAGTGAGTTCTTTGATGTTAAGAGCTTTGATGGACTGCCGAGTGAGAATGGACGGCTTTGCGTTAAGCCGGAGCCGAAGCTGTATTATGCTGAGGGACCGGACTTTGTTCCTGAGTGAATGGGTGCTGATCAGATAGTACTTGGAGAATGAATCGAAAACATCGCTTCTCTAATTAGCAGCTCTCGTGTATTCCTGAATTCATCTTCCTCACGTGTTGATTCCCCGCAGCTCCCGGTATAATGATGTGCTTCTGATAGGAAATCTTCTGACGCAATGAACCCGGGATAGAAAAAAAAGATAAATCCCTGTCTAGACGATTTCCACCTCTTGGAACAGAAGGTGGGCAAACGGCAGTACGCCACCAAGCCCGGCTGCACTCCGGAAAATGCCGACTCGTACATATCGCGCCGTCTTCGATGGGTTGTATAAGAAGTCCCCAGGCATTGCGGTCGCTCGTATATCGGGATCCCGTATGATGTTGCCATCAGTGATGAGTGAGTCGTCGTCCTCGCTGCTCTCGTCATCGTCACCATAGTTGTTGTCGTCTTCGTTGTCGCCCTTGTCAAATCCAGCATCGTACCAGGCCTTCATTCTTTTTCCAATCTTCCGTGATTTGCTACAGTATCTATGCTCGGGGTTGGATCCACAGCTACTTGCAAGCAATAGCAGAAAAATATCCTGTGTCCACATCTTCTCGATGTCAGGATCAACATACCAGTCAATATCGCACAGAGCGAGGCCAAACTCGTACGTGACTTTCCATTTGTTTGTTATGAATCTGTAATGATCGACCCAGCTCCAAGCAAGGGATGGCCAAATGAGTTTCCCACCGACCTTGAGTTTGGCGTCTTTGAGCCGCCCATAAGGATTCAGATTGGGGTTTCCGGGCGTATAGATGGCATCAAGGAATTGACATTCAAAAAAAAAAAAAAAAAAAAAAAAAGCCTGTCTCCTAATTTTCGTGCGACGAGACGTATTTCTCGATGCTAAAACTTGAGAAACTACAGTTGATGCAGTGAGTCCAACTCCATGAGGGACAATGTACGAGTCAGGCGACAACCAGCACAATATGAGCTCTGTATCTTTTTTTGCCATGATGGACGCTAGCCCTACTATTGCAGGGAAGCGGTCTTTCGCATTAGTGCTTGAACACTCAACGTAGTCCCCTAAAACTTGATGCCATGTCTCAAATGCTTCCAAGTTCGAATGATCATTTCCATAATAACGGCGTTCACCCATGAAGAATTTGCGCAAATTCTGCATCTTTTCTGGCGACAAGCTTTCTGCCCACATTTCAGTAGCGTTGCGTAGCCGACATACAAAGTGAACATGCGAGGAACCGAAGTATCAGGAGCGGTAGGGAGAAGGAAGTTGGTGCTTATTGAGGCGGTTGTGAAGCCGTATTGAAGATGAAGACAACCTGGTGTCAAGGCTGAAGATGCGCATCGCAAAAAGCGACCTCCGCGTGCGGGGTCGCCTATCATTGTGTTTTCAGCCTTGTGCCGTCAGTCCTGCCGCGTTAATCGGTCGATGGTATCCGCTTGTATTCAACGAAAGCGACACCAGAAACCAGGTAGATATGTGCGTGTAGGTCACCTTGACCAAATACTAAAAGTTCAACTGGGTTAGCATGGCATAATTCCTTGCGATGAAATGTTTCCAATGAAGTCGGGTTGGGGTGTACAACAACAGCAAGTGCCCGGGTGAGGGCGTTGACGCTAAGCCGACTAGCTGCTAGCGTATGGTTACGGGCATGGTCGCGCCTTCCTGTGTTTACCGTCCGAGCGCAGGCCCAAACAATCGATATCAATCACTCGCAACACCACCACAACGACTTGAACGCGCTCGTGCTTTTGGTCGCAACGAGGCAGGCTTTGTTGATATCCATCTTTCGCTAGACACGGGTATAGTCATCACGCAATGGAGACGGCAAACGAGAACGCCGTAAGTCATAACGCTACAGCCATCCCCTGGCGCAAGTCTAACAGCACGGCCATTCTAGGCCATCACGAAACGTTCAGGAATCAAACCGCCATCCACTTTCTCTCACATCACATCATCGCCCCCTCGCGCCCTCGGCGAATTGCACGAATCTGGCACCAACGCGCGCAGCGCAATGCCCATACCCACAGCCAAACACAAGCCCTCCGGCTGTATATTGCCCCTCCCCATGCCCATAGAGCCGGACAGGCCACTGACCATCTCAGTACCGGAGCCTGCCTTCAAGCAGCGCAAAACGTTGTCTGAACAAGCCGCCGAAGCCCCTTCGCGAAGGCTACCCGCGCCCACCAAGATCGCCAATGGCGTCAAGACCACCACCACCACCACCGCCGCCCGAACCATGGCAGCGTCCACATCGCGCACACTCTCGAAGCCGACAGTGAGAAATCCCTCTATGTCTGCATATGGCGCCAGCGTCGGCGCCGCTCCCAGAGCCAGCACAAATGTAAGGCCAAAGTCGGCGTATGGCCATGGAAGTCATGCTAGAAGCAAATCTTACCAACAGGGCGCGCGCCCAGCAACGGCAATGATGCATCGAGGAGATGACGACGACAGTGAACAAGCAGAGCGCAAAGGTGTGCAACCATTTCTTATCTCCACAAACCCCTCCGCCAGTGTAAGAGTCCCAAAGGGAATGCATTTCATCCCGGGGCAGCGCACAACCTCCCTGACTGTATCACAACGACGAGTTGCTCGTCTGTCAGATCCCCGAACCGTCTCCTCCCCTTCTGCCTTTCGCCCCGTCACTCCGGTCATTGAAGAGCCCTCCAATACCGACTGCGACGCCATCTGCTCAGGAGTCGGGGCCCTCACATTGGGCGCATCCAAAACAGATAGGCGTGACAGTCGAGTTGGACGTGGAATGGCTTCTGACAACGGGACGAACTCTTTTGTCAAGCCCAAGCTGCCCTCATCACAGCTCCCGCAGCCAACGCCGACACCCACACGGCAGGCGCAGGTAGAGCAGTCTCCATGTCGGCCAATGTCCACTACCCCGAGAAGATCAGCACCAGCGCCATTCTTAAATCGCTTTACTAACGATCGTTGCCCAGATTTTTATAATGAACGAATGGAGGCTATGGAACGCGACTTCCGCTCCTTCAAGGAGAAGATGGAGACCGATGTACGACAAGCCACCGACTACAAAGAGTCTATCTCGAAACTCCAAAGCCGTGTCACCGAACTCGAAACCATTCGTGCGCGACTAGAAATTGTCAACAAGGGACTTGAGACGGAACTGGATGATACCAGAAGCAGTCTCAAGTCTGTCAAGATGGAACTGGAAATGGCCCAACAGAAGCACACTTACGAAGTTGACGACGTACGGCGGAGGCTGCGCAACGACATTGAAGATCTAGAATCGCGGCATCGAAAAGATACAGACCGATTGGAAAGAGAGCGAGACGAAGCGGAGAGGAAGACCCGGGCCGAACTCGAAGGTCGGATGGACAAGCTGTTGAAGGAGCACGAGGAGGAGCTGTCGGTACTACGAAAGAAGCTGGACCAAGACTCTGAAGCAGAACGGAGCCGGCGCGCACAGGAGGCACAAAAGATTGAAGAGGAGTACGCCTCCAAGCTCAAAGCGGCTGCTTTGGAGGCAGACGCCAGACAACGCGAGGCACAGCTAGTGCAGGGCGAGCTCACCAACGTCAAGTCTGAGCTGGACCGAGAGAGAATTGTCAAGAATGGCCTTCAAACTCAGCTGACCGAGTCAACAACCCAAAACCTCACCCTCGACGCTGCGAATAAGGCCATGAAGGAGAAAATTGACTTTCTGGAGTCAGACAGTCAGGCGCAGTCTTCGGCCTTCAACGATCTCCACAAACGGATGCAAGACGCTATCGAGGCGGCCGAAAGGGCACAAGACAAGCTGCGTCAAGAAGAGACCCTACGCCGAAAGCTGTTCAACCAGGTACAGGAACTCAAAGGAAACATTCGCGTCATGTGTCGTGTGCGCCCAACCCACAGCACAGAGCGCGACCCAGCACAAATCTCCTTCCCCGACACTGACACCGACAGCAAGGAAGTCATGATTCAGGGTCCAAGCAAGACAAGTGCAACTGGCAAGGATATCACCGCTGCATACTCGTATTCGTTTGATCGTGTGTTCGGACCAGTTTCTCAAAACGGCGAGGTCTTTGAGGAGATCAGTCAGCTCGTACAGAGCGCTCTCGATGGATACAATGTCTGCATCTTCTGTTACGGTCAGACTGGAGCCGGAAAGACGCATACAATGTCCTCATCCGATGGTATGATCCCGCGTGCCACAGCCCAGATCTGGGATGAAGCGCAACGATTGCAAGAAAAGGGCTGGCGATACACTATGGAAGGCTCGTTCATTGAGGTATACAATGAAACCTATAACGATCTGCTCGGTCGATCAGAAGATTTGGACAAGAAGAAGGTTGAGGTCCGCCACGACCCAGCGAAGAAGCAGACCAACCTCGAGAATGCAGTCAGCGTCAAGCTGGACGGCCCTGACCGTGTTGAGGAGATCTTAGAGACTGCCAGCAAGAACAGGACAGTCGCTGCCACAAAAGCCAACATGCGATCCAGTCGAAGTCACTCCGTCTTCATCCTGAAGCTCGTGGGTACTAACGAGATCACTGGAGAAAGGAGCGAGGGTACACTCAACCTCGTCGATCTTGCGGGATCCGAAAGGCTCGAGCACTCCAAGGCCGAAGGTGCGCGTTTGAAGGAGACACAAAACATCAACAAGAGTTTGAGTTGTCTGGGAGATGTCATCAACGCTCTTGGCTCATCAAAAGAGGGCGCCCACATCCCGTACAGGAACTCCAAGGTATGTACCAGACAGTCGTCGTCCATGAGCATTCTTGCTAACAAATCATCAGCTCACCTACCTTCTCCAATACTCGCTCGGCGGCAACTCGAAAACACTCATGTTCGTCATGGTCAGCCCGCTGCAAGCACATTTGCAAGAGACCATTACGAGTCTCAAGTTCGCAACAAAGGTTCACAACACCCACATTGGCACAGCCAAGAAGCAGACAAAGTCTTCATGAGAGCGTTGAGCTTGCCAAACTCCAGCTCCAAGTTGCACGAGCGGAAGCGATGGTCGTCTAGTCAAGATGGCAGACGGCACATACTTATTTTTCAACATCTTCTGGTTCCAAGCAGCGGCGGCCTTTGAAGTGTTCGGGGTCGTTCTTGCTTTTTTTTCTCTGCTTTCTCTTTTGCCCACTTGGAGTATATAAGGCGTCGTTGGCGACGTTGGTGTAAGTTTGAACGGAGTAGTGGGGGTAAACGGTTGTCTTGTGTGCGTTTCGCGTGTGTCGGCGTGTGCATGGCGTGTGCATGGCGTGTAGTTTGTTGGCATACCCGGTGCTTCCACGGCGCGTTTTTCTGCCTGTTCTTTTTTTTTAAATAGTAATGTGAGATGCATGAACAAGAATGGTATTCTTCGTACTTTTGTCGCCTTTC
Organism: Stemphylium beticola; assembly: GCA_029100535.1. Taxonomy (NCBI): domain Eukaryota; kingdom Fungi; phylum Ascomycota; class Dothideomycetes; order Pleosporales; family Pleosporaceae; genus Stemphylium; species Stemphylium beticola. The sequence continues at coordinate 220,962 of JARBXR010000010.1, read as the reverse complement.
TCTGTGCTTGAGTGATGATGGTCCAGTAGAATAAGACATGAGTTGACACAAAAATTGTAGACAGCATCGTAATCTGGCAATGGCGCAATAATTACATCGCATTGTATTCATCGTTCCGCAGAGCTACCGCGTAGTCTATCCAAGGGAGTATCATTGATCACCTGCACAAAACCGTGCCAGGAAACAAATCCATCGTATCATGAGTAAACTACTTCTTACCTTACTCGAGCGCTGTCGTGAACTGACATGTAAAATCTACAGTGGGGAAAGCCAGTCAGTAGACCCACATTCCCGTATACCCCTTGGACATCTTTCACACTCAAAGAGTGCCAAGCGCCCGTGTTTGCAGCCAGACTTGAAGTTCTACTTCTTCTTCTTCTCCTCGCACCCCTTGCCTTTCGCATCAGCTCCAGGACCAGCACCACCAACAGCCAAAGCCTGACGGTACCTGGCCAGTGCACCGGGAAGGTAAGAGTCCAAGTCTACTCCGGGCGGAAATCCAGCTTGGCGTAGAAGTTGGGCGGTCCGCTCGAACGAAGGCATCCTACCATCTTCAAAGCGCGCGATCGGGTCTTGGGCGGCGCGGTTGTCGGGGCGACGACGTCCTTCGGGAGCATTTGCATCGGTCGGAAAGCGATACTCAGGCAGGGGCTGGCGTGGCATCGGGGGCTGTGCGGGCTCGCGGACGGACTCAAGGCGTGCCATGAACTGGTTCGGCCTAGGATTTGCTGGGATGCGGGCAGGTCCAGTTGCAGTCTGGTCGCGATGAGGCTGAAGTTGACGGCTAGCTGGAGTAGCACGAGCCATTGAGGTTGAACGAAGAACGCGCTGGATCACCGATTCGCGCATCATCATCTCAGCAATAGTCTTCTCCCTCTCCGCCACCAACTGCTTTTGATGTGTGACCTCTGAGTCCAGCCCGACGACCTGACTACGCAGCTCCATCATCTTGAGCTCAATCATGCGATGCCACCCCGTGAGCGTGCCTGCGTTTTGGTAAAACGGAGTCTCGCCATCCTCGATGTCTATAACTTGTTCAGACACCTGCGAACCGATTGGTGACGATGGAACCCTGACACCCTTGCGGTCACTCTCTACTTTCGCTGCGAGAAGAGACTTTGCTTTCATGACTGTGAGAGTGTCCATGTCCCTCAACCGGATGTTGCCGTCCTTGTCGTAGACATCTAGCGGTGTCATGTCGTAGTTGATCTTGATGTACTTTTCGTGATCCTTATGTCCATCAACGACGTATCGATAGACGAAGACCCAATCCACACCGTACCGCTTATTACGCTGATGGCAATATGCGTCTAGGCGAGGACCAAACTTCTGGGATGCGCGGATTGTTAGGATAGAGAAGATGGGTTGACTGTTCACGTCATACAAGTTGCCGAAAATCCGTAGTCTGAAAACGGGGTCGTTCTCGTTGGAGGGCTCAGAGCGCTCCATGGCAACCTAGGTGTGTTATTAATGTGCGATACATGTTTGTAAATGTGTCTACATACCTTTTGTGTGAGCTTCCGAACTACAGGTGCTTTGGGAGCGCGCGGATATCGGGCTGGCTCAGCTGATGACTGGCGAGACGGCATCCGTGATCCAGAGGCGCTCGCAACAAAATCATTTGCACGACGCTCATGGGGCTGTCCAGAGGACACGGCCGCGACACTGCCTCGTTGCAGTGAGTCATCCGTGTTAGGGAAGTGCGGTCTCAGTCGAGGAGCCCGCGAATAGGCAGCAAGATGTTCCCCAGGCTGATTCCGACTAGTTTGTGACATGGGTGCCGAGCCATACAGTGCCGCTGCAGAGAAGCCATCACGCAGGTTTGACGGGACCGCATTCTGGGCGCGCCGCCATTCTCGAAGCTTCTCATCTACAGGGAAATTTTGCGGATGAAAAGAGCCCTGTGGCGTTATGTTATCCTGTAGATGGCTGTGCTCATTCTTGTCCTTCTTGCCAACAGGCTTGGATCGTGGGCTGGCTTCTGGTGAAGTTGTCGCTTTGCGCTTGATCGCTTCATCCGTTGCGGCTGGATCTTTTCCAGATCGGCTCGACTTGGGGCCAGTTTTGAGCGGTTGCGTAGGGTCGCCTGAAAGTAGCCGATAATGAACACCGCGCACAGGACCTGTGTGCTTTGTACATGACAGCCCGTTATCCATGCAGTATTTACAAGCACCATCGACATAGATGGCATTGCAAGCGGCATGTCCCGACTCACAGCATTCGTCGCAGACCTTCCAACAGGCGTCGTTGATATGACGCTTTTGATCCGTTAGTCTGGCTCTTCTGCAACGTGTAAACATTACGTACCTCTGTGGAGAACTTCTTCGTTGTTTCTGCATGACAACGTGAGCAAGCAAACACATTTCCACCGTGTTCAGGCGCTCCTAAACGATCCTTTGAGCATTTAGATCGTCGCTCCCGCATATGACGCTGTAATCAGATCAGCATATAACAAACAATGCAATGGAATAATGATATACCTTTAGTGAGACCTCATTGTTGTAAGATTTATCGCAATGGAGGCATTGGAACGTATGACTAGAAGAATCTCCATTCGACTGCTCGTCTCCGGAGTTCGCTACATTAGGCAGAGTTGAGTCTTCGTCTTCATACTCGTCTTCGTGCGCTGTGGGAACATCCAGATAAGTCTTCTCATCTGCAATATCAATGGGAGCATCTGAAAGTGAGGAAACTGAGGAATTATCGATCTTCGGAGGCACACTCCCCGCAGAGGGTTCGTCCATGCTGCCGCTTGTTAATTTTCGTCCAATAACATTCACAATACTACTTACTGGCCTGGCTGTTGGGCAGTAGCTTTCTGGAACCCCATGTTATTCATCACTCAGAGTTTTTCTAGCTGAGGTTGACTAAAGAGCGTTGTTGGTGTGCGGTGGAGATTCTCGCAACCGGAGGCGCTGATAAAGGCGAGGGCTCGGAGAACGGGCCAGAAAAGACCCTGGATCTACCTGTGAATGCTCGAGATGTCGCGAAATTCAGCCAAGGATCACGCCTGCCCGTCTGTGCGTTTCGACACGAGTGCGTTTGATTCCGCCGGTGACGTATTGAAGGGTAGGAGCAGGTGGAGGGCACGTTTTGTCGCGCGGATCGATCACGAGTGAGTGAATGCGACCATATTGCACCACGTGTTGAAACATGATCCTTCCAGGAATCTAGAGACCCAAAACAGCTGATGAATATAATAGCCGTATTGCGATGGCGTGCTCAGAGAGTAACGGAAAAGTGCGGTCTTGGCCGGCGCGTGCAACGAAAGTGAAAGGAATGATGTAGCTCTCTGTATTCGGCCGTGTGGATATGACAGATTATCAAAAATTACGTCCCAGAGTGAAGTGGTAGAGTTCGAGAGTCTCGACAAGATAGTGAGAGCCTGGAAAGGAAAGAACACGATGAGCACGGTGTGACGGAGAAGGATAAACATGTGTTCCGACTATGAAAGAGTTTCCTTTATAATGATCTAAACTGTATTATTTCGTGTTAGTCTTATGCGAGATTGCCTTCTGCCTCATAGCTAGTGCATGTACTAATTCGCGTAGGAAAGAACGTGTCATTGCGACGGTGGACATGCTCGCTATGCGTAAACTTAGAATTGAGTCGTCTGTTGAACGCTATGAAAGACTAACAGCCATATCACTCGTAGTATGACCGTGTCTGAGTAAGATTGATGGTAGTGTAAATCTCCAGTGGGTGTGAGAGATGGGGTGACGTCCAGTCCATGCTGCCCCGCTTTCCGACCTCGTCCATCGTCCCTTCCCAACTCACATCGCACTACTTTTTCGGAACGTGGCCCACTGCACTCCATGCAATCATGACGAACGTCGACATCAAACTTCCATGAAATTAATTTCAGTGTGAAGACAAGACGCCCCTGAACAGCGCATTGTTCAAAGATTCTAGGTCCGCGTTCGGCTAATTCGCCCACACGGGGCTTCACTCATCCATCACGTGCAGACTTCGCGAACTCAAGCGCTACCATTGTCGAAACACGTTCATCTATAGTCTCTAGATCCTTTAGCTCACTGCTCAGACCCATACTGGATGAAAAACGATGAACAGCCATGGCGACCTCACGTAGGCTGCCCAACCATGCATGAAGTGACCAGCACCTAACCCTCCCAGCACCCCAACGCCCCATCAACCGCGAGATCCGCGTACTGGACCTACTCCCCGACAGCAACCACTCCGCCATCCACTGCGTGCTCAGAATCGTCAATCTCGACGCAGGCGTCGCCTACGAAGCACTATCATACGTCTGGGGCGATTCCCCCTCACGGAAAATCATACACATCTCAAACTCGGCCGTTGAAGTCACACCAAACCTGCACAACGCCCTTGTGCGTCTCCGGGATCCCGTGCGAAAACGCGTTTTATGGGTAGATCAGATATGCATTAACCAGTGGGACGTGGAAGAGAAGGCCAGCCAGGTGGCGATGATGCGCGACATCTACAAAAAATGCAGCCACTGCATACTCTGGCTAGGCGAGATTGCCTACAAAGACTTTGCAATTTGTGAAGCGGACGCAAGTGCAGTGTTCGATTTTCTCAAAAGCGTAGCAGCGAAGTGGGATCAACGCATCTCGTCCTCTGACGACTACATGACCCATGTACATGCCCAGAACGCGGATGACGATGCCCTACCCATCCTATTCCAATCAAACGACGCAGGATGTGCGGCACGCAGAGCCTTCGCTGCATTCGCCATGTACGGCAACCCATGGTGGGAGCGCGTGTGGACGATCCAGGAATCCATTTTGCCCCGATGCGCGACATTCCTCTGGGGTCCACTCTGCGTATCCCGAGAAGATGTGTTTGCTACTGTGCAGCGTTTACGCAGTGATCGGCTCCGCTTTCTTCCACAAGACTTTCAGAATCAAAGAGTGCTTCATACGCCGCTGCTGCGCAGTTTGTTCTATCCTGTTTTCGGCTTCTTGCGCTCGCGCGAGGGAGAGGCAGAGCTGGATACGTTGATGCGGTGGCGACATAGAAAAGCTACCGATCCCCGTGATAAAGTGTATGCGCTGTTGGGACTGCTTCCGCCGAGACCGGGTGTCGCGATTCTTCCACATGCCTCGGCGTGCAGTTATTCGACTCCAGCGCCGGTCCTCTTCGCGAAGGCTACGAGAGATTTACTAGTCGCAGAGAACGATCTCAGGGCGTTGGTTGCTTCCAGTGACGTGGCACATATCACGCCTGATTTACCCACCTGGGCTATTGATTTTGCCTGCTCGAATCGCGTCGGGAAGCGCCAGTTAAGGTGGTGGAACCATTCGCATCGTTACAGGGAATTCAACGCTTGCGGCTCTGATACTGCGTGGAAACCCCTCGACACAGTATTAAACACTGACGAATTAGACAATTGGCGAATGTTATGCTTAAATGGCGTTTCAGTCGACACAGTATCTAAGGTAAACAGCATATACACTGTCTCAGACGACACCGATCTCGACTACCAACAAATCGCCTCAACGATATCCAACGCAGAACACCTCCTCCGGTCATATCTCCCTTCACACCCTCACTTAGAGGTCCACCCCGGAGGCGACGCGTACCCAACTGCGCTATGGCGAACGCTTATCGGCGACCTCATCATGGCTGAATATCCCCTCGGACGCGCCAAGAAATCGCATAGCGGAGACTACTTTCAACTGCGCAATGCGCTCGCCTCCCAACAGTCGAACTCTACATCAACATCTTCTAGCTCGCAGAATCTGCTCTTTCAGTCGCTTTGTGGTATGGTTCCCAATCATGCTTTCTTCATCACGGATAAAGGGTATCTGGGTACGGGACCGGCTGATACGCGACCTGGCGACCAAGTCTGGGTCTTCGATGGGGGCAAGGTACCATTCGTCATACGCAAGAGATTGGAAGGTGATGGACTTTGTCTCATAGGTGACGCTTACGTACACGGCATCATGGATGGTCAAGCCGTGACTGGTGAACACGACTTGCAAACTGTTTGCATTTACTAAGATGGTGTATTAACGACCATCTTCCAGTACCAGACCAGCAAGGCACATTGATGCAATGAATTAAGTAATGGATTTTATGTGCCAAACGATGCCGCTAACCCAGACACCTTGCTAGCAAAAGCAAGTTCCGACGGACGGACGAAACAAACAATACGCATACACAAGAACAGCTTCTCTATCGTCACACAGACTCCGGCTTTTCCTGACCACATTTGTCTAATCAGACATCAACACCTATGCTCCCGGGCGGGCTATCCAAACGACGGCTTCTTCACGACACCTTGATGTGTTATCAGATGGATGTAATCCTCGTTCAGCTTTCTGATATTGTCAGCACCGAGCGTGCGAAAGTCGAGGTCTCGATAATCAAGACCTAGCTTCCTCAAGCTCGAGCTCAAGTTGTCGGATGCGCTCGTCCTTTTCGCGGTCCGAGGGTTCTGAAGTGGCAACCTTGGACTTGAGTTGGGAAACCTCTCGCAGTAGGATGGCGATCTGGTCAGACTGATCCGACATGACCCTGTTTTGTTGCTCAAGCTGAGATTTGATGTCACCTAGTGCATCGCGGAGAGCAGAGGCAGGACCACCAGAGCTGGGAGCGGAAGTAGGGGCGGAAGTAGCTGCAGGCGCGGGTGTGGGCTCAGCTGGTGTGGCGGGCTTGGATTGAGAAGGCGTAGTAGTCTGGCTAGTAGATGGCTTCGTGGATTCGGGCTCCTTGGTCATGACAGGACCCCTGGTCTTCTCTTCTTGGCGCGCGGCAGTAAACGTGCGGCGCTCTGCGGGCTTGGAGATCTCCTCAAAGCTGGATGCGCTCTCGTTGTCGGAAGTAGTGTCCTTGTCGGCGTACTTGGAGGCTGCAGAAGCCATGGAGTCCTTGTTGTCTTTCATTGATGGCGGCGGACCACGAGAAGCTACCGGCGCTGGTGTAGGCTCTGGGGCTGGCTTGGGTGGCTCGGTCTTGACTGGCGCAGGCTGGCCGGTTGCGGGCTTCGAAGGCTTGTAGTCGCTCTCGACCTCCTTGGGCGCCTCACCGACGTATACGCTCTCGAGCGAGATCTTGGGTGGCATTGCGGTCTTACCGCTGAACCACTCTTTGGCTGAGACACCGGGCTTGAGGCCGTTTGTGGGCGGGTAAATGTCGCTTTGGAACATCTCGGATCGACGGGGTACGATGAAAGATACGGGCTCGACGTAGGCATCGTTGACGGTCTTGAAGCAGCGGAGGACTTCATTCTCGTGCAGATTGATACCCCGCTTGGGAAGGAAGGCGATACCGCGCTGAGGGTCGCCAGACTTGTACTCTGAGAGGTACTCGAACTTGTCGTTTTCGTATTCGTAGTAACGGATGTTGCCGTCACTGTCATAGTTAGCAGGGCATCTGCAGAGTTGTCGGGAATACGTACCCTTTGCCGGCCAGGTACAAGCACTGGGTGCCGTCGTCCCAAAAGGGCATGCAGACACCGGAGATGGAATCGAGGATCTGAAAGCCGCCAATGGGCTCAGCGGGGTTGCGCGGGTCCCAGAGGCCAAGTTGACGGTCGCTCATCTTGGAGAAACCGGTCGTCGCAATCCGATCAGTCTCGCCCATCCATACGGCACGGCTGTTCTTGGCGCCAGGGTGTCCGGGCACCTCTTGCGCAGGCCTTTCCTGACGTACATCCCAGACGCGGAGCTTCTTGTCTCGGCTGGTGGTAACGAGCAGTGATCCGTCGGCGCTCCAGGACAGCGACTGAACGATATCGTTGTGCCTGAGAGTGAGTTGGGGCGCGCCAGCCTCGACATCCCAGAGCTTTACGGTGTAGTCGCCAGATGCGCTAGCAAGGACGTTTTCGGCGGCGGTGTTGAAGAGGACGTGGCCGACTTTCCTGCAGGAGGGTTAGGTATGGTTTCGGATGGAAGCGCTCAGTCGCACCTCATATGGCCGCTCAGCTTCGCGACAGGAGCAACGTCCGCGGGCTCCTCGGCGTCGGTGTGCAGCGTAAAGCCCTCGGGCACCTTCCAGATGAAAACCTTGCCATCGTCCGAGGCGGAGGAGATGAGCGAATCGTTAAAGGGGGACCTAAGAGCAATCAGCACGCTGCATCTACCCTCGTGTATCTTGAGCGACCATACCAGTCAGTGTCGAGGACAGCAGCAGTGTGGCCACGGAAGAGAGGTAGCTGGTCGGGAGCTCGACCGCGCTCGTTGATGGGAATAACGGCAAAGGCACCACCACCGCTGGCCTCCCAGTTGACTGAGATGTACTCGGGGTTGGCCTAGAGGGGGGTGAGTGGTTGTGTAACAAGGTCGCGTGCGGATGGGCTGACCTTGATCAGGTTGGTATCCCAGGCATTCTTGGTGATGCGGAGGTTATCGTAGCATTGTTCCTATGTCGTCTCAATATCTACAGACACACCAGACGGCATTGCCATGGTACCTTTTTGCTGCCCTTACCAAAGACATGGCCTAGTTGTCCGTGTTAGCATGGTAAGCTGGCCTGGCACTGGGCATCAACACTCACGATACTTGGAAGCGCGCACGAATCGGCCTGCCATTGTTGCGAATTGTTATGACCGGAGTGATGACGAGTGTAAGAATGATAGACACTCAGGCCTCGGGACGTTGGGCTATAAGAGGCGCTGAGGGTGATGAGAGGGCAATGCGACGGTTTCGAGCGCGTGTTTCGCCTTGGGACGCTGTCGCCCCGGTGAGCCCGTCGTCAGCGTCTTGGCAGGTGGACCCTTGATGGCCGCTGCAATCTCGCCAGCGGTCCCTGGCTCTCTTCACCTCCACCACTCCACTGCCACTCCACCATGCTGCAGCTGTTCATGCGGCCAACGGTCGCTTCGTCGCCTGCCAGGCTATGGGTTCGCAGGTGATCTTCAGCTAGTCGTTTCCTAGCACACTGAGGCTTGACGTGGTGAATATTTTGAACAACGCACGCTTTCTTTTTCACATCATTGCTGGTTTTCATTGCGCCAAGCTCCTGTACTCTGTTCACGATAAAAAGGAAGCCCTGGCTCTCCTATGATAACAGCCCTACATGTCTTCCAGCACCCTTCTGCCAGCCCGGGCTTCGACCATGCCCAGCTCTTCGCACTGACCTCTCAACCAAATCGCCCAGTCGTTGTCGCCAGCCTGCAGAATGACGTTCTCATCTGGATACACGGCCCACTGAATGCCAGAAAGAGCCTTGTCTACCCCTTTGTTGAAGAGCTGCGTCTGCTCCTTGTCCCAAGCCTGGAAGACGTCGCAGAGCTGTTCGCGAACACGATCCTTGTAGGCAGTACCGACGAGATGCGTGTATCGCTCCATGTACTTGCGGCGCGGTCGACGGCCTTTGCGGTCGATAGTTTGGTCATTCGGGAACTTTTCTGAGCATCCGTCTGTCAAGCGTAGATATGCAATGTACTGGTCGACGGCCTCTACAAACCCAGTAGCCCATGCCAGCACGTCCGGAGTCTTATTCTGGAACTCGACTGCGTTCTCCAAATGTGTCGATATGAGCGGGAGGATGTAGTACAGCATTGTCCCCAGCGCCATGCCCATGTCGAATGGCCTGTCGACTTTACTCCGCGCTTTGGCGATGGCTGCCGGAATTTCAAACCCGTAGCCCATCTTTTTGACCGCAAGAGGGTTGAACGTGGCGCGTTTGTTGCGTTTGGGTGTCTGCTCTGGTGAGTCGGCAGAATCCGAAGCGGGCGCTAGCCGTTTTGTAGACTGTTGTTCTCTACCTGCCATAGCGGGAGGTGAAGTAAGTATCGTATTCTATTTGGAGGCGTCAAATCTTCGTACTGGTGGAGTAGTTGAAGACCCGGAGTGTGATGGCAGGTAGTGTATGCTCTGGCGCTGTTTGCACCAACTGCAGAGCGCATTTTTATTCCTCCATCATGTGCGAGAACATACAATCGCTTTGTTAAGGTGAATGTCTCATTCCGTCTTCCATGGCATGGTGACTCACGCTTGGAGTCATTGTGAGCTTCCAAGGCTGATCGTAGACATGAGGCAGACTGGATGATACTGCACTGCATGCAAGGTAACCAGTCACTGCATCCTTGCGCCACCACTGAACAGCCACACCTCGCGTAGATGTCAGTCTCAGCCCCAACACCACTGTCTTCAGCCTGACTGCCTGATGTTCAAAATGTGTCTCCGCTTCTTATGATGGGCAGTAAGATTATTACATCCTTCACTCAAAGGCTCGCATGCTGTCATGGCCTCAACAACGCCCTGCACTTGTACGTGCGAGACTATCGATAGCGCACTTTCTATCACTGCCAACATCATCTCTGTCATCACTTTGGCCTATGTCCTGCTAGTCGGTATCGGATATCGAGTAGCAATCCATCAGCGAAGAAACAGACAAGCAATCGATTTGAGCAAAGACATCAACGAGCTGCAACTCAACCTTCAGACCCTTCCCAAAGATCAAGACTTCTCGAGATTCGCAGCCGAATACGGGATAGAGCCATCAAGCATGGGGCAACGCCTAGAACGGCTGTCGCGGGATGTTCACAAGATTGAAGACAACAGTCAGGGATGCTATTTGATCTGGCAGGAATTTAGGTATTCACATAGGCGTGAGAGATGTGTCAAAGAGTTGTCAAGGCTTAGAGAAGAGTCGGGTATCATCCATGCGATCGTGTGAGTCTAACAGCATCTTGGTATGCAATCCTGTGTACTTACAGATCTGTAGGTGTCTCTACAACGTGACGCGTGGAGCTGTCGCAGACGAACAACGCGATGCATACAATCTTGGTTTCTTCCAGGCATACCGAGGCACACGTGCATCTATGAAGCACGAAAACTCAGTTTCCAGATGAAAGCGGCCGCGCAGACAACGTGGTGTGTCGTTGACTGATGCATAGTTCCTCTCGGTTTATCCTCACTGCGTTAAGGCGTTCGGAGAAAGATTAGTATGCAATCAGACATGTTATATTACGTCTCTCTTCTACACCCTAAAGTGATCTATGATCTTTATGTACGCTAAAGGGACAACACGATTAGGGATAGTCGTGTTTTATAGCATCCTAGCATACATGGCGCTGGCCATGACGCATCCGCGTGCAAAAAGACATTGCTGTTTTTGCTCAATATGTCATTATATCTAGTCAAGCAAGCAAAGGGAAAAGATTTGATCATGTGCTTCATGACAGAATTAAAGGACGATGATACATGTCTGAAGCGTAGGATTGACGGAGTTGGTGGCTTCTGTCGCAACCGCCCCACTGGTCTCTCTTCGCCAACACCTCGGTGGGTATAACACGCTGGCGTACAACACGTTGACTAATCTGATGCATGGGACGAAAAAAGGAGCCAATCAGTCTTTGTTAACACACAAATATCCAATGATGGGTTAGTCGTGTCGGAAGATGCAGTGGCCCTGGTTAGTCGTGCAGAAGCCGAAGGCGCCAGACCTCGGCTTACGGAGATAGCGGCAACGAAGCAGCCACGGCATGCGTGCGGAGAAGCATAACCAGTAATCGCGCCCTTGACCTGATCCTACCCAAACTTCCTGCCTCTTCCACTCATCATTAAATATACGAACCACTCTTACAATGTCTGAAGAGGAAAAGCCGCAGAACGAGGCGCCCGACGTGTCCGACACGCCCGACGTCAAGGAGGTCGTCGATAAGATAGCGGATGCAGCGCCCAAAGCCGACCCAAGGGACATTGACCGAACCGACCTACTCGCTGGCGTGAAGAAAGTCGACCAGACAATTCTGAGGCTGAACAAGTAAGCTGTACCGGAAATTGTGGTTGTCAGGGTCGCGACATGAGCTAATCTGGGTAGACTGCTAGCTTCCCCAGGCGGTCTCTCCGCGTTTCTCTCCACATTCAATTACACGCTCTACATCCTAGCCTATGTGCAGACTAAATCGCCATCCATTTCCAGTTTCGCGACACGGCTCCTATCGCTCATCCGCCCGGCATGCGATGATACGAAGATACCCGCGACGGCTCTCGTCAACAATGGCACCGTGCCGCCTATCGCTGCGCTTGCAGTCTTGATCTCCAAGGCGCGTACAACACTGAGACTGTTTGGTCTCTTTCCACTATACGCATGGGTGCGATCGCTCGCCTCAGGCCCCAAAGCCGGTACAGACATTGTTCTGCATAGAATTGCCATGCTACAAGCAAGCAGCTACTTCACCTACCAAGCCCTAGAAAACATCTCCCTCCTCGCCGATTCGGGTGTCGTTTCGCCTCGCGTCATCTCCACCCTCAACCGCGGCGACCCCAAGACGGCGCGTCTATACCTATACGCATACCGCTGCTGGCTCGGCGGCGTGTCCTGCGACTTCCTCCGTCTAATGCGCGAGTGGCAGCTTGAGGGTCGCAGGAGGGCGACACGGAAGCAGATGGTTGCTGAGGGCAGGGCGGTGGCTGAGTACCAGGACGACGAGGACAAGAAGTTTGATAAGAGGTGGTGGACAGACTTTGTCATTGCGAGTGCGTGGTTGCCTATGGCTCTGCACTTTAGCAGCAGTAGTGGAGGTTTACCTGGCTGGAACCTGGGCATCATGGGTGCGTGTGGTCTCGTTGCAGGCAGTACAAGGATGAAGGCGCTGTGGGCGAGTACAGCATGAGACGATGTATGATGGGGAGAAGATGGAATGTATGTCAATTCTGGAAGATACAATGTACAATCAGAGAAGAGTGGTTCTCTGGCTTTAATTCGACTGTACATATTCGAATATTCGAAGTCGTTGAAGTTTACCAGGCTGGCGCTGTGACAATCCTGGTATCTATACTGCATGTCTGTCGCAACATGGACTACCCGGCGAACTCCTAGCCTCATTCAGCCCCAGAGCAGTCAGGTACCAGAATACGTAACGCACTTGCCTGCATTACATGAACTAACCGCTCGGGGAAGGTCGATCCGACTATCAAAAGGTGGGGGAGAGACTATCTTCCGCAGTACCGTCATGTCGACCCTATCTTGACAAATCATCCATCGCTTCCCATACTTGGTGAAGCCGGTGTTGAACTGCGCATACCCCGCGATTCGACAGCTACTGCCCCACAAACACCAGATATCCCCAAGAGATGGCGAGCAACAATGTAAACCTTGGACGCGAGAAGGAAAAGAAACAGTCTAACAGCGAACAGGAATCTAGTAGCACTCGAAAGCAGAATTCAGGGTTTGACATTGTAGAAGCCAGTGTTGAAGACCACCGCGAAGCCCTCAACTCGGGAAAGATTACCAGCGTCGACCTCGTAGTCGGCTACCTGAATCGCATAACAAAGTACGACACGTGCAAAGGCCTGAATGCCTTCACTGTCTTCAATGAGAATGTACTCCAAGATGCAGCCGCCTCAGATGCGCGACGGACAGAAGGGTTAGAGCCGCGACCGCTTGAAGGCATTCCATATACGATCAAAGACAGCTACAAGGTTGCTGGAATGACCGTGACCGACGGCTCACCTGCTCTCAAAGGTCTGATTTCAAGCGAAGACTCTGCCATCGCGAAGAAGCTGCGGGATGCTGGGGCGATCCTGATTGGAAAGACGAATATGCCGCCAATGGCTGCCGGAGGAATGCAAAGAGGGTTGTATGGCCGAGCAGAGTCGCCATACAATTCGAAATACCTGACGGGAGCCTTCTCTTCTGGATCCTCCAACGGTGCAGCGACCTCGATCGCATCAAGCATGGCAGCTTTCGGTATGGGCAGCGAGACTGTGAGCAGCGGGCGGAGTCCGGCTTCGAACAATGCGCTAGTCTGCTATACTCCATCAAAGGGACTTTTGAGTTGTCGGGGGCTCTGGCCATTGTATATTACTTGCGATGTGCCAACGCCGTATGCACGGTCGGTTGGCGATATGCTGGACATACTGAGTGTGATTGCTACGCCGGACGAAGACACGACTGGAGACTTTATGCGAGAACAAACGCATGTGGAGATTCCTAAACCAGCAGAAGTTGACTATACGGCACTTCGCAAGACCGATGCATTCAAGGAAAAGCGAGTCGGAGTACCCAAGATGTATGTTGGCCAAGAAGACTCAGATCCACAAGCGAAACCTACCCACGTCTCACCAAATGTAATCGCGCTATGGGAGAGCACTGCCAAAGAATTGGAAAGCCTCGGAGCAGAAATTGTCTACACCGACTTTCCTCTCGTTACAAATTATGAAAATGATTCTGTCTCTGGCGAAGCCAACAACGTCGACGGCCAACCGGAGAACTGGAACCTCTTAGAACGCGGGACTCTCATTGCACAGGTCTGGGATGCTTTCCTCGTGCAGAACAAAGATTCCAACATCAAGTGTCTGGCAGATATCAAGGACCCTGCTATGCTGTTCCCAAAGCCGCCAGATTACAAGCCCGATACTTTCCTTGAAGTCAGGAACTGGATCGATTACGCCGGTCTACCCAAGCTCGTCCAAGAAGGTAGCATACACGATATACCGGGTATGGAACAAGCCTTAAAGGCACTTGAAGCCCAAAGAAAACGCGACCTGGAAGACTGGATGGACACTAACAAGCTCGATGTGATCGCATTCCCCGCCCAAGGAGACGTAGGTCTAGCAGATCTAGAATTTGATCTGGAAAGTACAACGCACAGTCTCAAAAACGGCGTCAAGTACTCCAACGGCAACCGCGCAGTCAGACATCTAGGCGTGCCGACCGTCAGCGTACCAATGGGTCTCATGAGCGAGGCGAAGATGCCCGTGAACCTCACTTTCGCAGGAAAAGCATACGAAGACACGAAACTGCTAGAGTACGCATATGCCTTTGAGCAAGCTACGAAGAAGCGCGTGCGTCCGCCACTGACACCGGCTTTGCCTACCGATAATATAGCCTCAATACCGCGCTCCTCGGTGGGTGACGCCATCATTTCTACCGTCACTGCAATTACCAAGGCGCCGCTTAATTCCTACAACCAAGTCTCTATAGCTGTAAATGGGACGTTTCATTCGGCCTCACCGCAGACGACGGTCAAAGTCTTCGTTGACGGCAAGGAGACGTACAGTGAAACCGTGGATGGGGAGAAGTGGGATACTAGCTTCCTACACCGGCCTGTGCGACCGGAGGTCCTGGGCTGGGATCTCAAGCCTTTGGCAAAGAGAGACGTTGTGGTTATTGTGATTGTGGCTCGGAAGAGTGAGGGGAAGGGTGGGGAGGCGCTGAAGAAGGAGGCTAGAGTGTTTTGGGTGTCTATTGATCAGGCTGGTGAGGTCTCAGAATAAGATGCACGTGCGGCATCCATTAGTGGTATAGACAGATATCAGTATCATTGGATTCTCCAAATGCGCCGTGTGGGGGGACAATCAGGGTGGCGATGAAGAAGTAACGGCCCACAGAGGTCATTTCTCTTGTGCGCTTTTGTCTACTCACTTCTTTCCCAATGCGTCTACTCCCATCCGTACTGATCTCACAAGAAAAAAAAGTATTTTAAAGCAGAGTATAGTAGCGAGAATAGAAAGAAGCCTAGATATCCACCTACAAGCGTCATCACGATTTGAAGAGATGGCCTACGTGTCTCATTTTGTGACCAGTTCAGGCTGGAATAGATGCAGCCAAGTCCACAACAAAATTGTTGCGTTTACTTTTCTTCGCACGTATGGTTTCTGCAACCTTCAAGCAATTCATCGCTGTACACATGCTAACACAGCTCTCTGCGGCTGCCAGCCCGCATACATGGGCCGTCAGTCATCTTTCCCGATCCCCAACCCTAAAGCCTACGGCAATCGCGTGTGCAATGATCACTTGGAAAGGGAATTGGGCATGAATGCTTTTGCTCAGTGAATGCCTGATTTGATCTCAAGGGTTCTATTGCATTGTCTCAGAACATCAAGCGGTTTCTCGTAACGGAGAAATATACTAGCTGGTGCATACCCGCATCTTACGCCTTGAGATCGCCTATAGTATGTTCAATCTTACTTGAGGTTTTCCAAACATGGGGCCCGTATGTGCAGACTCTTTACCTCAGTTCACATGCATGCCACCCGGCAACGCTGTCAACCACCCATCGAAGTTCTCACCGACCATGTCCTTAGAATTGCATTTGTTCTGGCTAGCGATGTTCTGCTTCTTCAGCGTCGGCGCGGACACGTAGTTATTCGCATCCATGGCTTTCTGCAAACTGTCATCCTTCCAGCCGAAGAGATAGTCCGCATGTGTCGAAAAGCCCGTCGCGTCGCCGCTGGACCAGACGAAAGGCTGACTGCCATCACTCGGCCAGTCGGCCTTGTTGTTGAACTGCTTCGTATCCCAGACCGTTTCCAGCAAAATCTGAGGAATTCGCACAGGATGCGAAGACGGGCACGCGCCGCCGTTTTCAAACGTGCCTGTCGCGGGGTACGCGACGTGTTCGCGGTGATCTGGACTATCTAGGTTAACTCCATCCCAGCAGGTCGGGAAGCGGTGATTAATCATGATACCAGCAGGGCACGGCTGTTTGGGGAATTTCAGTGTCTCCGGCTCCCGCGTGCCTTCATTTTGCATGCAGATGTAGGTCAATTGGCGGAATGCTCGCGCTTCCTCGCGTGACCGGTAGCTCACGTCGCCGATTAACATGCGGAAGCCGGGTGCGAAGGCTGTGACTTTTGTGGTTTGCGTTGTGCTGAAGAGGGCGTCCGTCATGTAGTATACGACCTAAGGGGTTGAGGTAAGCGAAGGGAGCTTGGAAAGGAGGGGGAGGATAGCGCACCATGCCCCCGTTTGTACCTTCCATGCCTTGTTGGGCTCGCTGGGGTACACGCTTGAAGGTGCCATTTTGGGCTTTGAAGTATATGACTGCGGTCCAGTAGTTGCCTGGTGGGATTTTGAGTATAGGTTGGCGCTGACGGGGTTCTGTCTCGTTGCTGGTTATGTACTTACTGAGATCTTCAGTGAACTCGCAGGTTGTACATGTTGATTGTGCGGCGAGATCGTGGCCTTGTGCTGGGTCCATGGTCACGTTGAAAGAGTTCTGCGGGTATTGTGAGGAGGGGATCTCGTGTCTGGACACTTTTCTTGACGTACACCTCCGATGATCTGGTGAAGATGCGGCGATGGGTTGGAGCCTGGATTCACCAGCGGATCAAGTCGTTGTACGGTCAACTGCGCGCATCCGAAACGTAGCAGACCCGCGTTCGCTGAAGCAAGAAGCCCAAAGGTAACAAATGGAGTTCGTAGCCTCATGCTGATTCAAGGTATCGCTGCTGTTGTGGTGCTGATTCTGGTATTGTGCTACAGATGGATCGCCACGAGATGTAGTTCATATCTGCTAACAAGAACGTTATATCTCATTGCTCCCCTTCTTCATAACTGCCGGACACCCTGGTGTGAGTCTCAAGAGCCGAACGTTGGGGTAATGTAAGCCAATATCGAGTAGCGAATACGCGCTGCTCTGCCAAGGCAAATTGAACGACATGTCAACATGATTGACGATGGTAGTTGTCGCCGTTCGAATAGCGAAGAATGGTGAAACCCCTAGTTATGGTAGCGATATTGAATAGGCTGTGGGATCCTGAAGAACGCGGGAGCATCCGTCCGACCCTCCACCAAAGAGTCATCCGGCCACGATATCGATGACATATCTGCGTCTTTTGGTGGCCAGCAAGGCCGCATGCTGCCGAATATATCGCGATACAGTATCCAAAGAGCTCGGCGCCAGTGAAACTCGGGTACATGAGTCCGGGCTGCGACGTATCAGTGACCGTCAATAGCTTCACTGAGCAGTTGCAGAGCCCACTCGAAACCTCACTTCACCGGACTAAGCGTTTCTCTACCACCTGTTTCCCCACGTTTTCAACAATGAAGCTGTTAATCGCATTAATTGCGTCCACTCTCAGCGTAGTCCACGCGCAAACATACCCCGAATGCACAGCCGAAGTCGCACGAAGTGATGACTGCGCCGCCGTCATCAACGCCAACGCATGCTACAACAAGTTTCGATGGAATGCGCAGACTTTGACTTGCATCGATGGAAAGGATAACGCAGAGAAGCAGAAGAAGGTAAGCGATGCAGAAAGCTTGATTTCCTGTGTGGAGACGATGGAGAAAAAATTATGTTAATGTTGGACATCAGGTCTGCGCGTGCTGCAGCTGTGTGGGAAAAGTCATGTGCGATTGGGCTACGAAGCAAAGGCTTTGCTGAAGTGGTGGTGATGACTTGAGATGAGAAGGATGGGATAAGGCGTCTGTGTAGAAAAGACGTTGGTGAGCTTGGTGAGCAAGCGATGGTTTGCGCTTGCACATGTCGTGCTTGGATGTGGTGGGCGGGCGTGGAGCTTAGTTACGCTATAAATGAGCGAGAACGAATTCGGTTAAAAGGAAGATGCTGAGCGGTGTACGTACATCTCTGGTTCAAGTCGCTCACATTTACTTGGTGCGTCTTGGGAGGCAAGATATACACTACTGCTTTTTTCTGCTTTACGGAACCCTAAACATGGGCGATGCTAAATTCCAAAAGAACTGTTACGGCTGAGCGAGCCCCGTGAGCCTTTGGTAGGGTTATCGAGGCAAAGAGGGTGGAGTTACAGAAGTATAGGGATGAAGTGAGGGGGATGGAGGAGCTTGTGGAGGAGACGATGGAGGGTCTTGACGAGGAGGTTTGGCGGGAGGTTTCCCTGGAGCAGTTGGAGAACTTGTATCATATGAAGGGGTACGTTGAGAAGCACAAACATGTGTGAAGAGAAAGTGGGAGACGGGCTGTTGGGAAATGATGTAAGCGAAAGAACATACACTGAAGTTACATGATAGGCACTTTGGGGGTCATCGTGATAGAAAACAAGTGGAATGAGCAAACGATTACTCCCCTCTCACGCACCCCTCGCCACACTCATAACATCCTCCTCCAAATGCAGTCCCTGGAAATGCGTCAGCACATCCGGCAGCTTCTTCGCCTCCCCATCCACAGCCGGATCCCTCCTCTCCTTGGCCGCAACCCCAATCATAAAGTCCTCCTCAAACGCCTGTATCTCGACTCTCGTATCATCCAGCCTCTTGCTCTCTCCGGCCTTCAACCCGCGCACGCCCGCCGGCCCCTTGCCATCGCGCTTCATCGAAAACCAGACCTCAGCGTCACTGACACGCTCACCCCACGTGCCGTGCGTACTGCAGCGCGCGGGGGTGCCAGGTCTCGGCGCGCGAACGTGTTTGAACTCGAGCTGAGGAATCCACTCCGCGAGGAGGGCTTCGCCGTCGAGTTTGATGTACGCCTCCTTGTAGCACCAAAACGTGTAGAAGCGTCTTAGCTTAGCGTCAATGAGGAGATCAGAATCGACGTCCCTGCGCTCGCCACTCGGCATCGTGACGCTGAGATGTTGGTTCCGCGAGCAGCAGCGATCGTGCCGGCCCAGCATCTCATGCGTGATGATAGTGCCGTCAAGCAGGGGAAATGGGTCGACGTTATACTTCATATCGAAGCTCTCCTCGTGACTGAAAATCTCGCCGTAGATGTCGATCCAGCCGTCAAACCCCTCTTCGTCCACGACACGGTAATCGTTTCGCTCGTTGACACACACAATGTCCACACCGATTTCTGCATCTAGCTCGTCGGTCCGGCATCCCACCAGCGCGACTAACCCTGCTTGGTGCGAGACGTTGAATTCCACGGGCGCAGCGCCGTACTGCGGTGGACTTGCCAGCGCAATCGGCTTTCCGTGCTTGGGGTCGCGTTTCCGCCCGAACCGAATGTCTTTCCAGGGCATACCGAGGGCTTTGTGCACGAAGAGCCGCTTCAGTAGCGCGGACCCTAGACTCATTCGTGCGTCTGCAATGTGGTACTTTCGCGTTATGTTCTCCCGCTCCTCGGGGCTAACCAACGTAAGTGCTTCCCGGGCCTGACAACGTTAATTGTGCTGTGACAAGACGGGAGAGGATGGAGACACACGGCTTCGGAATCTGTGATCTTGGTCCCTGGCCATAGTGATCGCGTGTCTAGCAGCCAGCACGTGAGACTGCGGTTCATATCTTTCTCAATCATCGTGCTTCAACAGATCGTAATCAGGTCGAAGCTAACGTAGTGGACAGACTGTCCGGGGTGGAGCTGAGCACCCTCTGGCTTATCAACACTCTAACGTGTTTGCTATGATCAGCTGTGACGGCGTGGTGTGTGACGCTCGGAAATGTACATGTCATGGCTTTGTCCTTGACGGCTCCAGTGGGGTTCCCGAGGATGACCTCGATGATCAAGATGGTGTGCTGGGGCGCTTTGATCGGGGTAAGCGACCGCTTAGGGCTGAGATGAGATGCGTGACATACCCGTTTTTAGTGGAGAACGTCGACTTGAGGGTTTATCGATAAAGAGGGTTTGATTCGGCTTTCCCGTCGCTTTCCGTGGCTGTGACTCCGATCCGATTTCGCGCGCTGTAACCGTCTAGACGAATTTCCTTTTCTTTCTTCTTCTTTCCTTGTGTTACGTTTCGGAGTTTATTGGTTTCAAAAGATGACGGTTACGATTGAAGATCGCGGTATCACCGTCGGCGTGCTTGCGCTTCAGGGCGCTTTCAGCGAACACATTCAACTCCTCCGCTCGGCTTCTTCGAATATCGCCTCCGCTCCTCCGTTCCAATTCATCGAGGTTCGCACACCCGCTCAACTCGCACAATGTGACGGCCTCATCATACCCGGTGGCGAGAGCACTACAATGTCTCTTGTGGCTGCGCGAAGTAATCTCCTCGAGCCGTTGCGCGACTTCGTCAAGGTCCAGCGCAAGCCGACGTGGGGTACATGCGCCGGTCTCATCCTACTTGCTGAGAGCGCGAATCGGACAAAGAAGGGTGGGCAGGATTTAATCGGGGGATTGGATGTGAGAGTGAACAGGAATCATTTCGGAAGGCAGCAGGAGAGTTTCCAGGCCAATCTTAACCTGCCGTTTCTTGAGGCGACAAAGGAGACAAGTAAGAGCGATCCATACCGCTGCGTCTTTATCCGCGCGCCGGTCGTAGAGAAAGTGCTGCCAAATAAAAAGGAGGTCGGCGTGCAAGAGGGCGAGAGCGAGAGGGATGATACCATCGTCGCGCCGAGCAAGACACCGGCTGATGATCTGGCGAGGAGGGAGTTGGATCGCGAGGTCGAGGTCCTGGCTACTTTGTCTACCAACGCGAAGCCACTGCAAGGGAACCAGGTACACGACCATGCAGGCGCAGAGGATATAATAGCGGTTCGACAGGGCAATGTGTTTGGATGTAGTTTCCACCCCGAGCTCACAGACGACCCGCGCATACATGTTTGGTGGTTGGGCGAGGTTATGAAAGCCGTGGAAAGGAGACAGCAGTTTGAACTGGCGGATCGGACAAGATAGACGAACTGTGTATTAGACCGCATCATAAGTGGCAAGTGTTGGGCATGATAGACTTGTATCTATATGATATCCTCATGCGCCTAGAACTAAAGACTAATGATCTATGATGAATGTTAACGCCTGCCATGCCGTACTGGCTTCATCACTGTCCTTTGCGAACTTGCTCCTGTTGATAATGCAGCACGTCCATGTGCATCTCATTGTACATGTACTCCCGAGTGCGTCGTTCGCGCTCTTGCGTTTGGGCACAGTACTAAGAGAGCTCCTCTTCGTCGTCGCGATCAAGGTCGCTTTGAGAAGTCTCGGGCTCCAGATCCACTGCCTCATCTTCATCGATATCATGTTGCCGCTCCTCGGTATCCCCAACACCATCCTACTGCGCCTCGTGGTACTCATCCACGGCACGTCCGTAGCCACCCCGTCCAGGATCGTATTCAGCCCTGTACTCGTCGCGCACCTGTCCACCACTCTTTCCACGACCATACTGCCTTCCCTCGGCGAAACCCTCATCCAGATCCGTCCTGATGACGCGCTCATCCAGCTTCGTACCGCCAATGTACTTCATGCAGTCCAGCGCATCCTGGTGGGTGTAGTATTCGACAAAGCAGAATCCGCAGGGCGTCTTTTGGAAGCGATCAAGGCCCATGACTAGTCGCTTGATCTCGCCGCATTTCGAAAAGAGTTCGTGAATCTGTTCTTCGGTGGTGTAGAAGGAGAGGTTGCCTACGTAAAGCGTGGTTGCGTCGCGGAGCTTATCTTCGGGCGAGGGTGAGCGGCCACGGTCGTCGTCACGCGTGTTGCGATCGCGTCTGCGCTTCTGGGGAGTGTGAGTGGACGAATCATCACTAGAACATGTGATAATACCTTTGCGGTCGCATATGAGCTGGGCTTGTCGAGGCGGTCAATTGTACTTCGGAGCGCTGGCATGATGAAGTCGCTATATATGGCGTCGTGATATTCCGATGAAACTTCCTCTAAATGTCCTCGCAGTCAAGAATTTGGTGAGTGAGAGTACGGTTCACGGTCAAAGTTAGCTCGTAGCTGCCCCAGACGCGTCGGCCTTGGCGCGCGCTTTCGTAGCTGGAACTTTTGTTTGCCATGAACCATACCTTGAATCCCCACGACTACCACCGGCGCCTACCCAGCTCTTCGACTGCCCCGACTGCCTTCGATTTCACCGGGATAGTCTTCATCATGCCGAAAATCCTCGGTTACACCCCAGACTGGCTCAGCCGACCGAATCCAGGCTATCATCTCTTTGCGCCCAAACAAACAGACGGTAATGTCGTAGCAAGAAGACAGGAACCTGGTCCACGGAAAATAATCGCGACAAGAGGCTCAGAGATATTCGTCGCCGTTGGAAATGAAATCCGTTGGGCAGATCTCGTCAACCTCAAGGAAGAGACACAGCCTGCATATCGGACTCTCCGAGCGTCGATACCACTCCCAATCACGCGTCTTACCATTTCCCCCGACAACGACTACCTTGCAGTCTCGACATCTCATACAGTACACGTGATCCATCTCCCCGACTCGTCATTGCTTGAAAGCGGTGAAGAGGGTCCTTTGAAACCAAAGACCTTCCAGCTGGGGCCAACAGTACACGTTCTCGAAGAATCGCCAGTCGCGACAACACTATGGCATCCCCTGGGCTACCACGGGCGCTGTCTGGTCACAATCACAAAGGCGGGCGTGGTGCGGCTTTGGGAGATCAATCGCGCCGACAGGTCTACATTTAGTGAGCCGTCGCTATCGATTGACCTGCCAAAGCTCGCAAATGCGACAAGCGACCAGGATGATCTGAGCGCGTCAAAGTTTGGAGCTTCCAAGGGCTTCTCTCCCGACTCCGTGGAGCTGGAGGTTGCATCCGCTTGCTTTGGTGACTTTCCGGAACAAGAGGGTGTCCATGGATGGGCGCCCATGACGCTGTGGATTGCAACAGTACCTGGCGACGTATACGCGCTCTGCCCGCTGCTACCGAAAAAGTGGCAGCTCGTGGAATCGCCCGGCAGCCACACATTCCTAGAAACCCTCATCTCCTCCATCAACATCAACTACACCGAGACCTCTGAAGACGAGACGGTATCCAAAGAAGAGCTGAAGACGGCCGAGAAGCAAGTGGCGTGGCTATCAGACATTCTATACGGGGAGCCATTCACGGAAAAGACACCACTAGGAGACACGGTCCAGGTCTTTGCCCGCCCCGACAGCGCGCCTGCTGTACCACTTCTCCAAGGGCCATTTTCTATGGCGCCCGAGGTGGAGGACTTTGAACTCGCCGATATGATTGTCTTCTCCCTCAAGACCCTGTCCGAGAACGACGAGGAGACAGCAGCCGAGGGTCTACCAACAGCTGTTGTGTGTCTTCTCACAGACACAAGCCAGGTTCATGTTTGCTTGGATCTGGAGGGTATTGTTGGACGGTGGTTGCCCAAGCCAGAAGACGAGATTGACGTAAGGGAGCCGATAGAGCACCAGCTCCTGATTGCGGAGACCATTACTCTGGTAAAGGATGACGAATCTTCGTTCAATCAGAGCATCACCCCCGACGTACAGACTGACTTTTCCTTCTTCGTCTCTCACGCCAGCGGCGTCTTTTACATCTCAATGGAGTCGTGGATCAGGAAGCTAGAGGTTGAGCTATCTGCATCGCAAACAAAGGGCTCATCCTACCGTCTCAAGCGCGTACTTGAATCCGCAAACACTTCAGTAGGGCAATGCCTGCAACGACGCATTACAGGGGATGTAGCCGAGCAAGAAGTCACCTCAGTCGCTGTCATTGAAGATGGAAACATTGGCTACCTCGTACTTACCACCGCCAATGGCGAGCCTCAGGCAGTCTTCCTTGATGCACCCGAAGACGGGTTGCCTACTAGTAGTGAACTCGCCGAATCCATGGCACTCGTCGGTCCTAGCAAGGAAGTGCGCGAAGCCTGGCAGCCCCCGAAGGAGCTATACGACCCGTTTGACCTCTACAAGTCCATCAACATCCCTGCACGACACCGAGGCACTCTTCAGGATGAGATTAGGCTCTCTCCTGCAAACCTGTCTCTACTCCTGGATGTCCATCGGGCACTTTCAGCAAAGACGTCTAAGCTGCAGCACGCAGTGTCTGACCTGTTCAACCGCGCCACCCGACTACAAGAAGAGTTTAGGGATCAGATCTACAGGACTTCCGAGATCGCATCGACCATTGGAAATGTCACCGACAACAACCAGGCCGGCTCAGAAGACGGATCGACGTACGGCGGCTTCAAGATTGACGACCGTATGGAGAGAGTCAAAGCACGCCAGGACCAGATCAACGCCCGCTACGAGTCCCTCCGACGAAAGATGCTTAGCGTCGGCTCCAGCCAGCTTAGCGAAAAGGAGACCGACTACATTGAAGAATTGCAGGCCATGGATAGTTCCGTAGATCCTTCCAGCAAGACTCTGACAGATGATGTTGACGGCAGCGAGCACCCGGTCTGGCAGCGTCTCAACAGGATCAAGGAAATGCACAAAGACCAGGCGAAGCAGGTTGAAGAAGCAGCAAAGTCATCCAAACAGGCGGGAGAGAATGAGTCAGGCAGAAGTAATGGCGTCAAGATACCAAGCTACTCTAGGAAGGCAGAGAATGAGCAGGTGCAGGAACTCCTACAGCGGAATAACATGCTGGTTGAAGCTGCTATGGACAGGCTCAGGAGGTTGGGTGTGAATGTACCAGTAGAGGCTGGGACGTAAGACTGGAAGTCAGGTGGTCGCTGAGCAACGTAGATAGTACGAAGCTTGACTTGTTGACCGATCGGAAGAGTCGGAGTCCAAACGTGTCGCAGTATTCTGCGCATATGATATTTTGTAGCGAGGTGTATAAAGCGAGGTAATCGAATTCGTTAGTACAGTTATTCTAAGCGCCCACACTATATGATGCCATTCTCACTTGTAAAAGCGTACCTTTTCTACACCACCAAACTCTTGCTCCATGCGTAGAACGATCTACAAACTAATGGCGCTTGGCTAAAGCAAATGCTTGTCCTCTACATTCTGCAAGGGGGCAAAATACTCGTTAGCCTGCATCGGTACCTTGCACCGTCCCAGCATGTCCAGCAGCGAATCAAAAACTCGTCCGCACCTCAGGTGGTGTGCTCGTCTACTCGGCACGCTACGAGCATCCTCCCAAGCAGCCAAGTGCCTGTATTTGAGAGGCTTCGTTCGTCCCAGGGCGGTGGACACTACTACCTTGGCATCCAGCGACCAGGGGGTCCGAAGAAACATGCTTCCAATTAGAAACGTCGAAACATGGTGGGCCCTTATCCTGCTATCGCACTGCATTGCAGCAACTTCATGCAGGAGGTATGAGGATAGCAACCTGCGCATACATTTGGGGCTGGGGGAGTATATTGCGGCGCAGTGTACGGTGTCGATCAGCACGACGTTGGGGGCCAACCGGCGGTAAATGCTGACTGTGTCCAGCAGTCAAGACAATTTTACGGGGGGCGTTCTGATTGTATTTTGAAATTCAAAATCTACCTGCCGCGGTTCAAGATGTATATCACGCGGCGGTCACACTATCACCGACCGAGTCGCGCGGGATGCGAAGCATTTACTGCACGGAACGAGCACGTCGACGACGATACCCGGGAGGTGGAGCAGTTGGGCGCTTAGAGAAGCCCTGGCCGGAGAGCCGAAGAGCTGCAAAGGCCATCACACGACGCGACAAATCAAAAGGGCCCCCGGCATTGCCATGTCGCACGCTAATTCGCTCCGGCTCTCTAGGGGCGTTCCCTCCCGCCCGACAATACCTGCATACGCGAAGCTTAGTGGTCGCTGTCCCCTGTAGACTCAATATGCTAGCCCCTCATGCCTATTCGCTTTGCACCTACTTACTGCCCTTTCAAGGGCTGACCTGCTTTTGCACCGGCTGGCCATGCTGGCGGGACCCGTTTTGCAACCGCTTATTCGCTCGAAATTCGTGGGTTTTTGCGTGAGCGCAATAGCATGGTTGCACGAGGGCGGTCGAGGCTAAGTCTCGTAGCCCTTAAGTTGCTCATGTCCCCCCGCCGCCGCCGCTGCACGCTGCCCTGTCGAGTCGGCTACCATTGAAACCGTGTACCCCTACAACTCACGGGTCGCTTCGTTGAAAAGGAAGAAGAAGAGAAGGAAAAAAAAGAATATCCATATCGCAGGCGTTGTTACTTACGAATCGCGTCGACGCAATGTTTCGTTTTACCGAGCTCGTTTTCGTGGCGGCTACCTGGTCGCTCGCCGCTGCACATACCGTCCTCATCTACCCCCCATGGCGAGGAAATAACATCCACACCAACGGTACGCTTTCCGATACCGATCCAACTATCCCCGATGGCTCGATTGGTATCAACTACCACAATGACACGGGGACGTACGGTTTCCCATACGGCATGCAATGGATGTACCCATGTACGTGACCCGGACAATCCTATGTGCGTGGGACGTAGCTAATAGTAATAGGTGGCGGTATGCCAATGTCAACAAACCGCACAAAGTGGCCGTTGAAAGGAGGCGCTGTTTCTGTTCAACCAGGCTGGTTCCCCGGCCATTCGCTCGCCCAGATATACATCAATATGGGCTACGGCAACGAACCGCTGAATTACTCGCACACCATGCTTCCCGTATTCCAGATCGTGGGGCCATCGAACCAACAATACGAAGGCCAGTTTTGTCTGCCTCAGGTGCCGCTGCCAGCGAATTATACGCCTAAAGTGGGCGATAATGCGACGATTCAGGTTATTGAGCTCGCACAGCATGGCGCTGCGCTTTACAATGTGAGTTTTTCTCCTACTATGCTTTTTTTGGTAATGCTAGGGTGGTTTACTAATAGGTTTGATAGTGCGCGGATATCACCTTTGCCGAACCAGAAGACGTGCCCGAAGTCAACAATTCAAACTGCAGGAACACAACTGGACCGGACACGCATATTGGATTCCAGGTCGTTTACGCTACTACGTCGTCACCAGCACCACATACCATTGTCATCAACGGGTATGCGTCGATACTGGTTCCGGTCATGTTTGCGGCCGCGTCGTGGTTAACGTGGGTTGTTTGAGCAGCTGATTAATTGATTTATTAGGATTCTGGGCACGGTGCTGGGCGTTTAAGATATCCAGTCTTTTTTCTCTGTTCACTTTTTTTTGGAGCGACGATATACCGCTGGAAACGTCTGTTGTCTTTTTCAGTCGCATGCATGAGCATAACGACATGGCTTCAAGCGCTGTGTTCACACCAGCTAGAAACAATCTCACTCGCATACATGTACAATGCGTCTGTCATTCATCTCCATCTCCACAGCATGCATTCTATATCTGATTCTTACGCCAGCACCGCTTGCTAATGCTTACAACATGACCTGCTCGCTCAGCACAAGCCCACTTGGCTTACTCTGTGTAACACACGGCGAAAACTAGTTTCCCTAGGCTCGACGTGCTGATTGCGCGCCTGATCTGCGCGGGCGCCGGATGGCAGCGGGTGGCTTGATGAGAAGGCCAGATGGCAGGCCGAGGGGATGGGAGAGGCGCGGTTATCACGTGCAGTGGTGCGGGAAGAGGCCTAATTTTCTACATGGCTTGGACAAGATTATGCTCATATGATTTTATCTTTGATTTTGATGGGAATACCATCAAGGTAGGGGAATATGAGATTGATGTGCCAGTAAACGCCTTGCTGAATCGCAAATCTCTAGCACATAAATCTACCTCTTTCCATCCTCTGGCTACTTACCTAGATACGTCTCCACACCCTCACATACAATCACCCACAGTAGCCTTCGTGAACCCTGCAACCGTGCCATCAGTCCTCCATGCAGGTTACCATATCGTCGACCCTGTTTCCCCACCCCGAACCAACAAGCCTAACAACCGCCGTTCCGCCCCCTCGGAACCCGGATTCCGACCTTGCACCTTTTGGTTGTCCCCGCACACACGCCTACCACACTAAAATACCTAGGTACGTTTGAAAACTCAGCCTCTTAGGAGGGCGTTGTAGCCGCCCGCGATTCCTTTTTTGTTCTCTCGACACGGTTCGGCTGCATTTGGCCAAATACAACTTTGTCCGTACGTCCCGTGGATTCCCTGCTTCTGGTACTGGTGGGGGCAAGGCGTGGTTTACCTAGGTACGCGCCGCAGATTAATCCGAATCCGACCGACGACTGCGAAATCGGGCATGAGTGTGTAGCGCGAGAAAGGGACGTCATCGAGGCCCTTGTCGCGATTCGCTTCCGCACAAGAGCGGCAGTGCGTACAAGAGCAAAAAGAGAAAAAAAGGTCAGTGTGAATCATGCTGTGCGATGGAACTCGAGTCGCTGACTCGTGTGTTTCCAAGTAGCGAGACGGAAGAATCCGTGAGCTTACGGTTGAGAAAGAGGCGAAAGAAATAATCGAAATACCAGCACGTCGTGCAGATACACAGAAGTGCAAAATAGGAAATATGGGTGGTAAAAGGATTAAAAGACAACAAGTTCAGAGCAATGATGGGTGGACTGTCATCACACATGGCTTGTCCAACTTGTCGCTTACCAGCAGAGATGCGAGTAAAGCTGATGCTGTGGGCGCGTTGCCAGCGCAGATTGTGAAGGATCTCACGAGCGAGAAGTTATTACGGGAATTTAGGTTGTTGCAGGAGAGGTGGGAGGACACGCGGCTTGCGATGCAGGTTCGAGATCTTATTCAAGGGAAAAGGGGAGTGGACAAGGAGTGGGGGGTTAGGCAAGCTGTGTGTATTGGTATAGGAAGTTTTAGCAGGGATTGGGCGCATCGGTGGAGGAGTCTTTGGCAGCTAGTGCTATTTGTTGATGTTGTGCGGTTGCGTAGGTTTTCTCCTCCTCCCCATCCTTCTTTTCTCCTGTTCGTTACAGCAATGCTAATGGAGAGAGCAGTCAAGAAACAAAACGAAAAAGCGGAAATCCACTGCCTCACTCAAGACCCAGCTTTCACACCCTTAGACACGGAATTTCTCGCCCTCCTCTCCATTACCACGCTTGAGTCTGACCTCGAAACAAAAATTACGTCTAGTTCGTTTGTCTACTCGCCTTTTGTGGATTGGTTTTTACTCCTTCCTACGTTTCTGAGGGGAAGAGATCCGCTGCTTTATATTGGCAATGAGATTCTGGATGATTATGGCGTTTTTGCGCAGTCCAGGGCGAAGAAGGAGAGGCTAGACGAGTGTAATGAGGTGGGGAGGACGTGGTTGGCGCAGAGAGAGGTGGTGGAGTTGAGGGAGTTTGAGAAGCATGGGAATGCGTTGAATGGGATGGTTGTTTATTGGAGGACGGGGGTGGATGATGAGATGGAGGGTGAGGAGGTAGTGGAAGAGGATGGGAAGGAGGACGAGAAAGAGGAGGCTGGAAACGAGGTTAGGAAGGAAGAGGCTGAAGATGAAAGCCAGAAAGACAGAGCTGGGGATGAGGTTCAAGAGATAGCTGAGGAGGACGTCAAAGAAGGAGCTGCGAACGATGTCAAGGAGAGAGCTGGGGATGAGCACAAGAAAGAGAAGGTTGAAACAGAGATCAGGGAGGAAGAGGCTAATAAAGAAAGAGCACAAGGGCGCACTCATGGCACTAAGCAAGATGTGTGAGAAATGGGCAAAGCAACGAGATAGCGGCTTCTCCACGGCTATGAGTAGCTGTACAGGAAATGTCTATCCATGGCTACTGACCATTCGTTCCTTCTCATACTTTCGCCATGATAGGATGATTTCTCACTCGCCGTCTTTCCCCTCTGTCTTTGCAACGTCCTCCCAGAAATACTGACGTGCATATTGCTCACCACCAGCGTAGCCCACCCAGAAAGGTTCATCTTCATGATGCCTTGGAATAGCCAATGCTTTGAGACTAAAACGACGGTCGTCCAATCGGACCCCAAGATCTGGCCTATTGTGATCCTGACACAGGGCAGCATAGACAAATAAAGCCCCAGCATTCTGTCCGGCATTTGTCGGATTTTTAGGGTGGAGAACGTCCTCTAGATGCGGAACCCCAGAGGCAGGGGTAACGCCTTGCTCGACATCTCTTTGCTGGCCTGCTATTTTCGTAGCATCTAGCCATCCCCTGTAGTATTCGTGGCGACGCAATAACTTGACTCTGGTGTCGTTCATTTTTTCGAAAGTTACTGGCAATTTGTAGGCTTCGAACTTGGCCTGATCGACAACATCGAACGACCGCTTCGTCACCGGAGTGAAAATCATCGGGCACGAAGTGTCAATCTTTCGGCTTTCTTTCTGCTCGGCAAGCATGTGCTGACAAGCGATCCTCGATGCTCCGAGTTCTTCTTTGGCAATTTCAACTTCCCTTTTCTCTGACCCCACCCTCCTCTTCTCAGCCTCAACCTTATCTTCCTCCTCTTTGACTTTCCTCTCACGCTCTTCTAGCTCCTTGACCTTCTCCGCTAGTTCTTCCTCTTTCTCGAAGACCTGCACAACCACCTCTCGCACAGCAGTCTCTCGCTTGCGACACTGACCCAGCTCTTCTTCCAGATCCTTGATACGCAAACGCGTTTCGCGCTGAATACGGTAGATGCGCTTGCCCATTTCAGCTTGTAGCTGTGCGATGCGCGCCTCGTACTTTTGGTGCTCAGCATAAGCTTCGGTGAGCTGGCGGATAAGAGCTTCATTATTCATGCCTTGCGCGACTGCGATTGATTAGTCGACGGCTGTAGAGAGTGAGGGAAGCGACTCACCATCTATGGGGACGTATGTGGGACTTGCTCCTGTCTCGGGGTCGTCAATGGGCGTGCGCATGCTCCAGGGCATTGAGGTGTAGTCTTTTGGCGACGCCATGGGTGCGGTAAGGAGAGTTGTAGGAATGCGTGTGCCTGAGTAGCTCTGGTAGAAAGCTGAAGGTAGAGACGCTACGGCATTATCGTGGGGTTAATCATGATTTTCCGCCGTAGTGAAGGTGAATGGTGATTGTGAGCTACAGATTGCGCGCGACTAATTACCGCTTCTTTTCATGACTGCGCTCACTACCATAAGCAAACCAAGAATTCCCTTTCATAAAGGACGTAGATTCTAGAACAAGTATAGGATTATATTCTTACCACCTTTCAGTTTCGAGTTGACAGTCGGACGAGGACCATTAAGACGGCAAGGAAGACGAGCAAGGTATGGAATTCTTTTCTACCCTTCTCGCAATAAAACACGCGATACATTGCAGCAAGCGACTCTACTCGCATGTTCAGGATAATGGTGCCGATATTATTGTGGAGTCGTGTCTAGAACATTGATGGATTGGTGTGAGACACTAAAACAGTTAGGCTAGCTCGAGCCTCGCTTTTGTGACTTTCAGTGGAGTAGTACCAGGATCGCCAGAGGATATGATCTTAAAACATTCGCATCGAGCACGCAGAAAACTTTTGCTTACATTATAAAGATTCAGAATTCATTATCCTCCATCAAGCATTCTTGGTCCAACGGTAGGATAATTGCCTTCCAAGCAATTGGCCCGGGTTCGGTAAGTTCATTCAGTCGCTTCGTTCGATTTCCACCACTAACAATCTCTCAGACTCCCGGAGGATGCATAACATTCTTCTCACGATTGCAATGACCGTTCTTTTTGCCCTTTTCATGGCTTTTGTCAGACAAGGTATAATTCATGTTAATGATTTTCTTTTTGCACCTAGTCTCGCCTTCTTTGTTTTCATTCATCAGTCTGCATCCTCGATCTGGCCACAAATCTAGACGCGACACAAGATGCGGGGCTGCAGCATGATCAAGCACCATATCGTATGAGGACAATGTAACAGGAATCATGGAAGCGGTCACCTCCGAGTTAGATTGCTTGGTATCTGAGAGCTTAATTTCCTACGCGATACGCATGATCACGTCGGGCTGCATGTCGAGCGCTGATAACACATAGATTCGTGCTCAAGGACACTGGTTTCCCGCAGGACTGCATTCCTGTGGCAATCAACGCGACAAAGAGTGACACGTTGTGTGGCAACTTCGCTCTATTCCGTGTACTTGCAGCGGTTTGGAACCGTGCAAGAGGACAACCATGTCGCACTCCTCAAAACCGGTGACCCTAAAATCGTGGTTCAGAGGCATATCATATGCATGATTGGCTTGCGCTAGCCCTATATCGCAACGGCAGCCCGTCATGATCTGGATCCTCGCTTAGATGCGTTGGCTTTGCAGTGCACTGTGGGCCTCTAGACCGACGCTCGGAAGTGGGGAGTCGGTGAGCTTGCCTAAGGAACACAGCGATTCTAGAGCCCCGCATATGATTCGGGCTTTCTAATTGGGCAGGCCGGCCTGGGAACGTAAAGAGTCACCGACACCTGAATAGAGTTGCGATATGCGCCAAGTACATGGACGATGAAGACATACATGAGCAGGAATCGCGAGCGTGAGTAAGATGTGTAGTATAAACTGAGCTGACGGCCGGAGCTTTGAGCCTCATCCCGTCTTCTGCAGTCATCTTCCATCGTCTGTCATCTGCAGACAAACGTCACTACTCTTTATCTCGTCGTTGACAGACAACATGAATTCACACAGTCAACCCATGCCACTTCCAACCCGCACAAACACAGTCGACTCGCAAAAGTCGCAGTCTTCATCGGGCCAAATCTCCCCACCATGCTCTCCAGCATCGCAAAACTCGCGCGCTGTAACATCTCCAGCTGAAGAGTCTTTCTTCGGCGCCATCTCAGCGCGGATTCGCGGGCGTTCACGCAGCCGTTCTCGTGGCGCCACATCACGCAAGCGGTCCAAGTCACCTATGATCATGCCACCCGAGCAGACGCCGCAATCCCAGCATGCACCGATTGCTAGCCCAACTACACCAACAAGACCATCTGCAGCGCCAGTACAAGGCGGCATTCTAAGCGTCCAGGATGCGGGCAGGAGGAGTACTAGTGGAAGCGACCCATGGAGGGGGCGGCACTCGAACGACTGGCTTTTCAACGGGTACTCTGTAACGGCTTCGGCCAAGGAGCTCCTCCAGCGACGCAAGTAGACGGGGTGGACTACTAGGCGATACTACAGAATAGTATTACACTTGTTGACAAGTGTCTGGTCGCCTGTTATGGCTGTTACGAGGACGATGAACTTTTAAACATGGTTTCTTCATGTAGGGGAGGCGCTCGGGCTTATTTCGAAATCTTCGCATTTTTTCTGTATTCTGAATGTTGTATATTAGTCTCGATAGTGAATTGTCATGATGGTACCGCAAATGATGACGTCAATATGGTGATGCTGCTGCTCCTCCTGTGGTACTTGCAACAGCGACTTGGGAGCAATCCCGACACCTGATTGATAACGTCTGTAACGATAGCATGCGAAGCTTTGGAATGTCCATCTTAGTCAAAGTTCGTAGTGCTTGCACAGCCGCTTTACATAATCAGCCCTACTGACTCGCGCATTTGCTCCGGTGCCGCAGTACCAGGTACCAACCTGTCTCACCGACATCTAAGAGTACCTTCATGTCTACTTGTGTCCTATGCTTCCTTGATGCGGCCGGCATAACGCGATGATGATTTCGACATTTAACACCGGTTATCGAGCTCTGGGACGGCATGTCCTGATATCGGAGTAACAGGATGATGCCATAGGTAGCCTAATCTGCTATTCCGATCATGACCCACTACCCCTCCGCAACGCCGCCGTGAGGTTTACAATCTTTCGGTACAAGAAGCGCATTCCGAAACCTGAGAGTTGTGTTCGTCACACCGTATCGAATTGTTCTCCAGGATCGAAAGGAAAGAAGTACGCATATAAGTAGTGCGATCATCCCGAGTCCTCCAGGCATAGCCAAACACATTCCTCCACGATCGCATCATGAGACACGAACGCGCTACCCTTCCGACACCCACGTCAACCAATTCCTTCTGGCATAGCGAGCCGAATGAATACCTCATTGGCCATCGTACGACTGAAGACTTGCCCGCCGAGGCTGATATCGTCATCGTAGGATCTGGTATAACAGGCGCAAGCGCAGCCAGATATCTTGCAGAGGATGCGAGGGCTAACGGAAAGAGCATTGTGATACTCGAGGCAAGGGAAGCTTGCTGGGGCGCTACTGGAAGGGTGAGTTAATAGCGTTTAAATGAACTCGCGTCGAAGACTGCATTCGGCGCCGTCTAGTAGAATCATGAATACATGCTGATTGAAATAGAACGGCGGACATTGCCAACCCCTCCTCTTCGATCGAAGCAGCGACGTAGCCGAATTCGAACTAAAAAACGTCGCCGCAGTACGATCCTACATACAAGACAACGATGTACCCTGCGAATGGCGCGACGTGGTCGGCTGCCGCACATTCTGGACCGACGATGCATTGAAGGAGGCAGAGAAGGAAATCGAGCATCTGCGCGAAATAGCCCCCGAAATCGCAAAGCACGTCAGAGTCATCAAGGACAAGGAGGAATTCAAGAAACACCGCATTGCGCCTGACTGTGTCGGGGCTACGCTGAGTCAGGGAGCTGCGAGTCTGTGGCCATACAAGCTGGTTACGTTCGTCCTCCAAAAGCTGGTCAAGGACGGCCGAGCCAATCTCCAAACAAAGACTCCCGTTACGGAAATAACGTCTGCGGAGGATAAACACACTCTCCACACGCCTCGTGGCACAATAAGCAGCAAGACTGTTATTTTGGCAACAAACGGCTACACATCAGCCATTCTACCCCACTTCGCCGACCTCATCGTTCCCTGCCGCGGTCAGATGTCAGCACTCTTCCCACCGGAGGGATCAACCCTATTGCCCAACTCCTATGGCATGGTAGCCGCTCTTGGTCAACCAGCCAATAACGACGATTACCTCGTCCAGCGACCATATGAAGGCGTGCCAAACCCGGCCGGTCATCTCATGTTCGGTGGCGGCCGCGGAGCCGGAAACTTCTCCAGCATAGGCATCTCAGACGATAGCGTGATTGACGAAGGCTCTGCCGCCTATCTCCGCGGTGCTCTCCTCAAAGTACTTGAATTAGACGGTCAAACCGAGGACCTTCAGGAACTCAAGGCTGCTGGTCAATGGACGGGAATCATGGGCTACTCCCGTGATGACCACCCTTGGGTTGGTAAGGTGCCGGAGAAGGAGGGTCTGTGGCTTTGTGGCGGATATACAGGACATGGTATGCCGAATGGCACGCTGTGTGGAAAGGCGGTTGTGGACATGGTGCTTGGTGAGATGAGTGGGCAAGAGCTTGGTGCCGTGCAGGCGCAGATGGTGGAGAAGGGAGATATGCCGAAGAGCTACATTCTTACCAAGGAGAGGATTGAGAGGGCGAGGCAGATGCTCACCGTGCAGCAGCAGGATGAGAGGGGCGTTCACATGAACGGTATTGTGTAGATGTGGATGATGGTTTTCTCCACATGATTCCGTAAGATGGAACAATAATGGTCTGGGTAGCTAAGCGAGATGTTTGCTTCCCGGTGAAATATTGCTCTCGGCCGTGGATGTTCTTCAGGTGTCACGAAATCTTTCACGCGCGGAGAATAGCGTCTAAGGCGTTACTCCGCTTCTCCACGGGGTACCAAGCCCTCGTCGCTGACTAATAATGAGCCCTAGTAGCTCACTTGCAAGACAAGAAATGGCAAAATCAAACTCTACTCCATCGTACTACTTTCACTGTATCTGATAGCGTTTCCCAAAGCGTCGACATTACCCCGCTCAAAAGACATCTTCCTGATACTGTCTTCACCCCTCCATCTGAATAACCATGCCTGTCACTCCGCTCCCCTCAAAGATCGGAGTCATCCTCTTCCCCGGCTTCCAACTCCTCGACTTCGCTGGCCCAATGGACGCATTCAACATCCTCTCCTACGACCACTCGCTCGCCCTCTGCACCATCGCCTCCACCCTCGATCCCGTGTCAACGCGCAACTTGATGCAGGAAGAGCAAGGTTCACAGATCTCGCAAACCCTCGTGCCGACGCATACCTTTGACACTGCGCCTGATGATCTAGAGATGTTGCTGATTCCCGGTGGGTTGGGCGCCAGGGGTCCAGGGAGCGATGAGCGAATGAGGCCCGTGATAGAGTATCTGAAGAAGCTGGATTTGAGCGGGGATGGGAAGCTGAAGTGGGTTCTTACCGTTTGCACGGGTAGTGAGATTCTAGCTCGGACGGGGGTGTTGGATGGGAGGAGGGCTACGACGAATAAGAAGGCGTTTAACCATGTACATCTCCATCCACTCACATACAAAACTGTATTGCTGACGTTTATACAGGTCAAATCTCAGCATCCCAATGTTAACTGGGTGCCGAAAGCGAGGTGGGTTGTTGACGACAATATATGGACTAGCTCTGGTATCTCGGCTGGCATGGATCTGGCATTTGCGTGGATTGCACATGTGTTTGGGGAGGAGAAGGCGCAGTATGTGGCGGATCGGAGTGAGTATGAGAGGAATGTTGAGGCTGGGAATGATCGGTATGCTGAGAGATGGGGTGCGGTGTGAGGAGTTGACAGAAGTTGGTGGAAGGCTGTCTTTCAAGTGACTGAGACTATGAGAGGGAGGAGCTGGTTCAAGTCCGGCGGGTACTCGGAATTCTGTAATCGATATGAAGCTGCCGGGAAAATAGGATCGAGACGTGTTAGCAGAAATAGATATGAGAACATGGCTCAGCTCAATGATACTTGAAAAGCTTCAGGAAGGACGACTACGGCGTCTGTTCCAGCACGAACTAATCTCAAAATGAGCATATAGACTACAAGAAAAAAACGTTCATAACCATCTTAGCAACCCTTCTTCCCAACATTCCCCCACTCACTCTCCGCATAAACCCTCCCAACCCTATAATACCCCACCTCCTCCCTCTCCACACCCCCCAGCACCCTCCTCGCCCACTCCGTCTGCCCACTCTTCTCCAACTCCTTCCACGGCAACTCGTCGCCCTCAAACTCATGCAACGCAAGGTACCTCGGCACCTTCTCCAGCACATCTCCATACTGAAACTGATTCAGCACCGTCGCACTCGCCACCTCGAACCGTCGCGAGCGCACGAACCCCGGCATCTGGAATAGCAGCGGAATGTGCTCTTCGCGGTACCATTTTTCGAAGTCGGCCAACGAGGCGGGGTCAGAGGCGGGATGCAGAGCGGCGTTGATGAGGAATTTCGCTGGGTTGGGAGTTGCGGTGGGGGAGGAGGTGAGTTGGGTTTGCTCGTAGAAGCGGATGTCGAAGCGGGCGTTTTTGTAGACGGAGTCGATGAGTTGGGGACTGGGCGGGTTGCGGGTGCTGATTCCGGTGAAGTCGGGGTGGGTGCGATAGGCGATGTCGGGCATTTCGTAGAGGGTCTGGATGGGGGTTTCATGTTAGTAAGGGGGATGGAGTTGTGATATTTGGGTTTGAGATTGTTGGGGGAATGGGCGGGCATAGCGAAGGAAGAGAGACTTTGGCTTCGCGATGCAGCGATACTTCGAACCCGGGGTTAAGATGGGGGGGAAACATACCAACCATGGCGCCTCTTTACTATACGCCTTACCTTCTGGCTGCGCTTTCAACGCCTCATACCGTGCTGCAGACGGTGCACCGGGTAGAACGAGGACTTCTTGGACATGCGTCTAGAAGAAAAAACAAGGATCAGTTTCGTCTACAAGACAACAAAAAATGCCTTCTAAGTTTAGGATGCGTTACATTCTCATACCAATCGCAGAAAGTCTCAGGTGAGAGATTCTCCGGCCGCGCGATACGCGACGATACCCATAGAATGCCTTGGGGCATGATTGCAATTTCCCCTTCTCTTCTTCTCTCTTTCTCTTCTTATACAGCGGGTAAGGATCCTTTCCGTAACAAGCCAGACAATGAGAAATAGGTGGAAAGGTGCGATGGATACAAGACAATCGTGTGTGTGCAACTTACATCCCAGCACCTTTAAATCACACCAACCAACCCCACGTGTTCCGCCGCGGGAGACAACCACCACAAAGGGAAGGGCACGGAAAGACAGGCAAGGAAGATATTACCCGGACTAAACTCCGCTCGTGGTGGACTCTCACTGCGCTGGTGAACAAGGGGTGATGTTGGCGCGGTGGGGATAACATGGATGGCTACCCGCTTTTTCTGTTCAAACCCATGATCCTTTGGCGGCAACGGCGGTTGTCAGAACAAAATGCCGGTATAGTAATCGGGAGTAGCCATCGAGAGCGAGCGAGGGGAGGAATCGGTATCGGGCCGAGGGAAACGAGAGACGAGCATGGACAAGGGACAGGGGAGACAGACGGAGAAGACTTTGGGGCGCTAATCTGGTTTCGTCGTCGAGCTCTTTCCCTCTCTTTTCCTCATGTCTTAGAAACACACACATACAAAAATGAGGGATGAATCTGATCAGAAGAAACAAAAAAAGATCGCTAAACCGCTTCTTCAAACCAAGGCTTCAAAAGCTTACTACCTTTATTTCCTCCAAACTATCACCTTGACGACGACGGAAATCATCCTCCAACATATGGTTCCTTGGCTCATGCTCCAACATCACATACATACGCACACACACGCATACACACACAAGTCACAGCGCTAGTCTATTATGATACAAATGGCCCCTCCCCAAATAACCGCCCCCAAAAAGGTGGTTCGAAAGGAAGAAGAAAGGGAGAGAGAGTGTGTGATAAAGTGAAGTGAACGTTCCATTGTCACCGCCGCCCGCGGCTCGGTCGAGGCATACACACGCCAAGCTCTCACTGACCGGTTTTGTCTCTGTTTCCTTTTCTCATTGCAGGGTGGGGACTTGCAGAACGTCACGTCGGCAAACGAGGTGGGTGTTCGTTGCAGCTGTTGCGTTGATACTCGTAGTTTCGAGGGTGGAGGCTCGATATTAAATTGGGTTGCTTGACTGTATCATCGCATCTAGCTCTTTTCAAACGCGCGTTGGACATCGAGAGACTGCTTTCCTGCAGTCGCTGTTTGCCAAAAGTCCAGGCTGGCGATGACATCAGTGCCGAGTTCGTCTTCATACGAGTATAGGATCTGCATGTGTTAGTGTGTTTCTCGGAGTATTTCATCAAGCGACGTACCTCTCTTGTGGATGTGTGTAACCACCTAATGTTCTTCCCTGTGATAATATGCACCAAACCACCACTCTCCATATGCCGAATCTCAATAAAGCTAGGCTCAAAAGCGAGGATGTAGGGGTTGAAGATGGCAAAAGCTTGTGGTGTACCCTCCCATGTAATCTTCCAGTCTGGTCGTGCTCGCCATCCGTTGCGGTTGACGAAGAACGAGTAGTCTGTGTAACACAACAAGAACTCGCTTGCCATGCGTTCGATGTGGATTGGCTTGATGTTCTCCTTGCGCACAACAAAATCGAGCGAGGTATCGGCCTGGTCGAGGAGGGACTGCGTTTCAAGCGTTTCCAGACTGACCACCTCAAAGCCACGTGCACAACCAACGCAGAGCTTGGAGCGCAGGAAGTGTATCGATGTTGACTCTGTTGGAATGTAAAACTCCTTGTAGGGCTTGAGCTGGTCTGCACCACCAGTCGAAAGCATCATCTTGGCGAAACCAGACTTCTTGTTCTTGTTGCCCATCTGCTCCTTTGGCTCGTATACCTTGATCGTGGTCGAAAGGGCCGACGTCTTGACTGCGGCGACCAATTGTTGTCCCAAGCAGATACCGGCCTTGAAGAAGTTGGCATGGCAGATCTTGCGTGGGCGCTTGACCATGGCCTGCGATTCGTCGGGCTCCAGAGCGTCGGTCGAGTATGAGTAGAGTGTCTTGTCGGCGAGCACCAGCACAATGGCGTGTTGTTCGAGGACTTCGATCTGGGTAACGCCCTTGCAGTCCAGTACACGGCGGGGACGTATCGAGGCGTCTTTTGGCTTGCGCTCCACAACATACACACCAGCATCCGTACCCAGAGCCAGCTTGCGACCGCCGTCTGTGAAGTATTAGTATTAAACATTATCAACTCGATGCTGGACTTACCCAGAGGAACAGCGCATGTGACCCTGATGGTAGGAGAGAAGAACCCTTCGTTGACAATCGTCTTTGTAAAGATGTTGCTGCGCTCTCTCAAGCTTCGTTGCTGCGTATCAATGTGTTCCATCCACTTCTGCTGGGAAATGGGCGTGCTAGCAAACAGAGTCAACTCGTATCCACCCTTTCCAAGATGCTTGAAGGTGATTGGGTAGCCTTGCTGCTTGGGATCGTTATTCTTTGGAGTCGCAGCAGCAATCGCCTTTCCTGCAATCAAGTTGGCTGACGGCCTCTTTGCAATCCCCAGTTTGGGATTAACCTCCTCCATTTGCGTGATGACCAGAAGCTCCAGCGGGATGGGCTTCTTGTAGACCTTTTGTTCCTCGCGCTTGTTCACAGTCTTCGCGCGCACCAACAGGACAGCATGATCAAAGAGGTAGCAGGTAATATCGCCAGTAGTCTCGGTTGGCGTCTTCTTCAACGTGCCCTTGAACACCAGCTGTCGGTTCTCGTCGGTCAGTTTCAGATCGACAAACTCTCCAGGCCTGAACTTGAGGTCCTTGTTGAGCTGCATGAGGTTGAAGTGGTTTTCTGCCTTGCCAGACTCGATGTTGACCTTGGACAGAGTCTCCTTGATAATCTTGATGACCTTGGGAATATCCTCCTTGTCTGGGTTGTCGTCGGCCGTGTATTTGACAATGTTCTCAAGAAGAAGCGGGTATCTAGCCAATCTTGTTGTTGGCTTTGTGAGGTAACCATTGAGCTCCAGCTTTCTCGACTCTTTCATGCGTTCTACTTCGTCGACGAATTTGGCAAAAGCGGTGTTGGTGCGCTTCTCATGCTCGAACTCGTACTTACCGAAGAGCTGGTTGGCACCGTACTTTATAAAGGGGGCAAAGTGTGGTACATATTCCAAAAAGATGTCTCCAATGTTTCGGACTACTGCTTCCTTTTGCTGTCTCCTGGTCAGTTGCTCAGCCATGCGGGAGTTGACCATGTAAACTTCTTGGCAGTTCGAGAAGACTGTGCGGACAAACTTCTCGCGTCGATGCTCGGGAATAGGAGATGTAGTAGGGTTGCGCAGGGGCTTCATCCAGAAGTCGCGGAGATATTCGAGATCCTTTACGAAATCGCGCTCCGTGTACATGAGCTCGGAAATGACCTCTTGTCGCTTTTGCTCCTTCTCCGAGACGCTGTCGGAGATTTCTTTTGGCACAGTGTTGATCCACAACTTCTGCTCCTCGTTGTCCTTGTCCTCGTGCAAACTGGCTCTGGACTCCTCGCGCTTGAGACCAGGCTGGATGCGCATATTAAGACGAGCCTGCTGCTCCAGGCGGCGGGGGCACGCAATCGAGTAGCAGAGACGGTCGCGCGTACAGGTGGGAGAATAACACTCGGTCAAGAGGGTAAAGACTCCGTTTATCTCCGACTTGTCCTCGACCATGGTCTCGCGGAACTGGTATATCTCGTTGGTCGAATCTCGAAGGCGGTGGGCGTACGTCACATCGTGGAAGAACTTTTGCGCGTCCAGGGACCGGCCCAGGAGGAGCGCTAGATTACGATCGGTAGTTTTGATAATGAACGAGATCAGATCGACTGCGTCGGCACCGGTAAAGGCACTCTTGTATACAAGGCCGTCTTTTTCCTTCTCGCTAAGGCCCACTCTGTCTTGAAAGGTATCGGCGACTCGGGACAGCAGGGCGGGGTAGACCAGAGGCGCTCGTCGCTGGGTGGCAGGCATTTGCTGGGCAGGGGATAAAGAGTTCATGGACTGGTTCGAGGTCCTGTTGTTGCTCGAGTTGCTGCCCAGCGTCTGGGACGAGTCTGGACGAGAGGTGATGGAGGACATGGTGCTGGTGCGCTCTGAAGGGGGCACGACTGTAGACGCCATTGACATGGACCGCGACTGATTCGGCATGCTTCCATGGCTGATGCTCCTGGGGTTAGGAGGGAGGCCAGCGTTAGAGTGTCCCCCAGCCGTCATCTCAGAGTCGCCAGATTCTCGTCTTCGATTCGGTATGATCCTTCCACTCATCGTCTGCGTGTGCTCCGGGTCTCTAGTGTACGAGGTCATGGACATGGTCCGCTCGTCGGGTCGCTCTGGCACCACGCGTCCCTGTGCCGTCGTCCGAGCCATGTGGTTCATGTACGGCTGCTGACGGAAGGTGTTGGCCTGGGACGGGTGCGAGGGCCCGCCAGGGGTGAATTGCGGGCGTGGGTTCAGTGCCAGCGATTGTGAGCGATAGGGGTCGTTGTTCATGGCCGGGCCTGGAGGGCCGGGGAAGCGATTGGGGATGGGCTTGGTATAGGGGGGCTGCCCTGGAGGAGAGGTTCGGGGGTCAAATCGCTGGGGCTGGCCGTATGGCTGCCGCTCAGGACGCAGCGGTTGGGGCAGATATTGCGGCTGCGGCTGGCGCTGTGGCTGCTGTGGCCCGTCGGGGTATCGTGAATTTGGAGCGTAGCCATTCGGCATGGGTCGACCGTAGCCATTCGGCGGTTCCATGGGGCGTTGCTCTCCGGGAGGCGGTCCCGTGCGCGGATCATACTGTGGGTGAGGACGGCGATCGTAGCCATTGACGGGCTGACGAATTGGCGGGGCGCGCTGCATCATGTCGGCCGTCTGGCTCGACATTGTGGCAGCACGGTCGGGGATGCGCATGTGCGACTGTGAGGTCATGGTTTGCGAGCGGCCGGCCATGGACGGACTGGCGCCGAAGATGTTGGTAAAGGCCGTTTCCCTTGCGCCCGTGGGCTGCCCATGGCTCTGGGCGCGCGCATAGTCCTGCCGTTGGTGGTTGCCGTAGTCGGCCATATCTCTTCAGTCCACGGCGGGTCTAGCCTGTCGCGTGCATCCGCAGGATTGCCTTGGGGGTGGGAGAGGTGGTGGCTCGGGGTTTTTGATAGTAGCGATTCGGCGGCGTGTTCGGGGCAGCAGATAGCCGACGGCAGGGTGGCGCACAAACAGAGGGCACTGCAGGGCAAAGGCGGAGAGGCGCTCTCGATGTATTCACTGGGCGATGTATTAGGGACGGGACGGTGGGATCCAGGGCGTGCAGCCGGCGGGGTGTTGCAAAGAAGGGTCAAGTCAACAGGGCGACGACTCCGGCACTTGGGGGAACAAGCCGCCCAGCAACGACTGCGGCTAGTAGAAGCCCTGCGTGAGACGAAGGCGTCTGTGACGATGTACGGCGCGGCTAAGAATGGGGAGGGAGAGTACGGGGTTACTTTGTCTGAGGCGTGTTCCCAGCAGCTCGCGGCGTCGGGAGGGAGAATACCTAGGTCGCGGTGCCCAGGTAGTGCAGTGCAGGTGTTGGACCATGTGCTTGGCGTGCATTCGTCGTCGTCCAACGCCTTGCCGCATCCCGACCATCTTCGACGCATCAATCCCGACCTCGCTTCCACAAAGTCGTTTCTCCCTCTATCTACTGTTGCTGCGTCGCGAAGAAAGCAGCCAACATGTCTTCCAACGAGCTCGCCCCGAGCTTCGCGCCCTTCTTCGGCATGGTAAGTGGCACTGCACGCCCCGGATGATTGATGACTTCATAGCTAACGGCATCCCCAGAGCGGAATCGCGTTTGCTGTGAGTAGCAGCTCCCCTGTGTAGCTGGCGAACTAATATGCGAACCCTACGCAGATGATCTTTGGATGTATGACGCCCGAATACGCGTAGTTGAGAGACATAGGAGCTAATGGGAGCAGGCGCCGGAGCTGCCTATGGCACCGCGAAAGCAGGCATCGGCATTGCTGGTATCGGAACATACAGGCCAGACCTCATCATGAAGGTGCGACACGTTGGGATCGCTCCGTGAAGCTCCGTCTAACCTCTGCAGTCGCTTATCCCCATTGTCATGTCCGGTATCCTAGCTGTCTACTCGCTCGTCATATCCGTCCTCATCGCCAGCGACATTAAGCCCCCGCCGAACAACACCTACTCTCTATATGCTGGATTCATGCACATGGCTGCTGGCCTGTCCGTCGGTCTGTCCGGCCTGGCTGCAGGATACGCCATCGGAATCGTGGGAGACGCTGTACGTTTAGTAGTGACAGGTAGAGCACCAGCAAGGGCTAACCTAAGCAGGGTGTACGGTCATTCATGCGCCAGTCTAGAATCTTTGTCGGAATGGTCCTCATTCTCATTTTCGCCG
The DNA here is from genome assembly GCA_029100535.1 of Stemphylium beticola. Taxonomy (NCBI): domain Eukaryota; kingdom Fungi; phylum Ascomycota; class Dothideomycetes; order Pleosporales; family Pleosporaceae; genus Stemphylium; species Stemphylium beticola. The sequence continues at coordinate 176,764 of JARBXR010000010.1, read as the reverse complement.
AAGTCTTGGGTCTCTACGGGTACGTCTGCGGATGTCGCCTCATTACGACCGACCATGTGCTAACTCGCCAGACTCATCGTCGCTCTCATTCTCAACACCCGAGCAAGTGGCTGAGCAGAGTCAAGGAAAGCTTTATTGTACGACTACACGGTGTAGAAATACTTGGACGAGCATGCAACACATTGGAGTTTGGGTGTCGGAACCGGCCAAGCTCGACAGACGACACGGGCCGCACGCCCGAGCAAAGTCGGTGTGGCGGTCAGGTGGGTAATGAGGGCTTTTGGGAATGTTATATATATGCATAGCGGCAGCCGGGCTAATTAGAGCCCTGTATGTGAGGCATCAATTTGAAGTTTGGCAAGCAAGCCGAGGGCAAAATCCCGGCAGAAATTGATTAACCTGGTTTGATGCGGACGTGCCGTTGATGCTCGAGTACGGTGGTTCATGCACCTGCAGTAGACTTAGAGACGTACCGACGTGGCTGCCAGCTGCATGGCGTCCGCATGTTGTCTTACTGCGACTTATTCCGCCGAGGACAAGAAGAGTGATAAGAGTGATGAAAAGTAATTCTGTATCAGACGCTGATGCAAATGGCAGCCTTGAAAGTGCTGCTAAACGGCGTTGGTGTAGTGACCCGTATCAAAGCCGCTATATCCATGGCTAATGCACAGGTCCGGCAGATTCGCTCGCACACGGATTCCCATCAGGGTTCGGTCGGCTTTGTTGCAAGTTCCCCACGTCTGCTGCGTCATCTTCTGCAGTGATGCGCCTCATGTAACCCCCGCTATCCACCTGTTGCGCCCGCGCCTGCGCCCGCTTCCTTATATCCCTCCCTCCAGCTCCTCACCCATGATTGTGCACTGCTAGACGCCTGGCCGCTCCGCCTTACCGCAGGCCGCCATTCACACACACACACACACATACCCGAGATAGACAAACAACACCATTGACCCGTCGCCGTTGCCCTTGTGTCTGTTGCCATGTGGTGCCTCCGCTGCTGAGACTGAGACCTGAATAAGAACGGAAACAGCCCCTCGCTCGCTCATCCCGCTCTCCTGCTGTGTCGCCCGCCACGGCCACGAGCTAGCACGACTCACGACTCATTACCATGGCGACTACCTTCAAGAACATGCTCCACCCGGTGCAGCACCACCGGGACAAGAAAGAACCGTCGCATTCCGGCCCCCTCCACGACCGCACCGACTCGGCCATGGACAAGCCGCGCGAGGAAGAGAAGCAACACCTGGCGCAGTGGGAGGCCCAGAAACACACGCTGACCCACGACGAAATCGACATTGACCCGCAGAAGAAGCCCGTTGGCCACTCGTCCAAAGTGCTGCGCCAGGAAGACTTTGAGCTGATCAAGACGCTGGGAACAGGTGCGCACATCTGGTCATGGGTAGAGTGAATACTTGAGGCTGACTTGACGTCAGGCACATTTGCGCGCGTGTGGCTGGTGCGGTTGAAGGACGCAAAGTCTGGTGACGAGAACAAAGTTTTCGCCTTGAAGATTCTACGCAAGGTGGATGGTATGCCACCGCTATAGACTGCGACCGTGCAACTGCTAATGCCGTGTCTCAGTAATCCGTCTCAAGCAGGTCGAGCATGTCCGGAACGAGCGCAATGTCCTCGCCAAGGTCGCAGGCCATCCTTTCATAACGACCATGGTCGCCAGCTTCCAATCGCTCGACTCGCTCTACATGGTGGTATGTAGCCACGTATCTGGCCGCCAGGGTCCATAGCTGACGTGTTGCCAGCTCGACTACTGCCCCGGCGGCGAAGTCTTTAGCTATCTGCGGAGAGCGCGACGCTTCAACGAGCCCACGTCCCAATTCTACGCCGCCGAAATCGTCCTCATACTAGAATTCCTGCACGAGCGCGAAGGCGTCGCATACCGGGATTTGAAGCCTGAAAACATTCTTATTGACGCAGACGGACATCTCAAGCTGGTCGATTTTGGTTTTGCAAAGAAAGTAGAGAATAGTGCGTGACGTCATAGCATCGAGTGCGCAGAGTGGAGACTGACAGCTGTATAGGGGAGACCTACACACTCTGCGGTACTCCCGAGTACCTGGCGCCCGAGGTCATTCGAAACACAGGTATGATCTGCCATGTGCAGCCCATCGGTACCAGCTAACGGGAATGCAGGCCACGGTACGGCAGTCGATTGGTGGGCGTTTGGCATCCTTGTGTACGAGTTCCTCGTTGGACAACCACCCTTTTGGGACCAGAACCCCATGAAGATTTATGAACAGTACGTTGAACGATATATATTCCATGTGCTGTCTCTAATCCCCCCTAGAATTGTAGAAGGACGCGTCCGTTTCCCTTCAGCCATGTCGCCGACTGCACGCGACCTCATCTCCGGCCTCTGCACAGTCGACACTTCCAAGCGTCTCGGCAACGTCGCCGGTGGCGCCCAGCGCGTCAAGCAACACGAATGGTTCAAGAACATTGACTGGCAGAAACTCTACAACCGCGAAGTCCAAGGCCCCATTGTACCGCACCTGCGAGGACCTGCCGACACGCGGAATTTCGACGAGTATGAGCCCGAGTCGGAAAAGAGAGACCCGTATACCAAGGAGCTGAGTGATCGGTGGGAGGAGAGTTTCAAGGACTTTTAGATGTATTTTTGAAGAGTATACGTGAGAATGATGGGGGGAAGGACAGAAGAGTGCTGTGTAACAACTATGAAGAAAGCGTGAGAAAGAAGTGTGTAAAGGGGGTATAAACATTGGATATTGTAGCCTCTCGAGCTACTGATGGAGGGAGAGAGATAGAGTCTTGTATTTCAAGGATGCAAGGGAGGCTCAGATTATTTCCTCTCTTGCGTATGATAGTATAACCAACGCATCTACATCACCGCCACGAGCGTCTACAACGAACACAAACGTGAACCACGACGACGCTTAAACCAGAGATATAGAGCAAAAGAAAGAATGTAAATTCCTGCCAAGCGATCTACCTCATTTCTCATCACCATCTACACAAGCCTACTCGAAGTTACACCATCCCTTCCCTCCCTCCTCCTTTCCATCTCCGGCTTCATACTCATCCCCATCTAAAAGTAACCGCGGAAAAGAAGTGAGCTCCTGACTACACCGCCGCGTCGTCTGCTCCGTCTGCAGCCACCTCGCAAGACAGTTTTTGCACATAGGGAGCAGCTGGTTTGGAGTTGGGATGTAGGTCGAGGTGTGTGAGCAGGTGGGGCAGTGGAGGGTTTGCTGTGTTGGGGTTGGGGCTGGGGTTGGGGTCATTGAGGGGTTTGGTGGTGGTGGATATGTGGATATAGGTAGGTATAGGTGTAGGTGTAGATGGCGGGTTTTTCCTGATGTCGGCAAGCAAGTACTGAGACTGCTGGGGAGAGTTGTAGCAGACTTAATTATCCTGATGAGAGGGTGTTGTGTGTGAATCATGTCTGGGTGCGGGTGTGAAGTTTGGGTATACCAAGAGACGAGCGAGACACTTTGTGCGTTGTCGATGGGTGGATTGGTGTTTCACTCCGATATGGTGATCTGAAACGTGAAGGCTTGGTTTGTTGATAATGATGCTTCGTATATGAATCAGTGGCGTCGCGATGTCTGATTATATGAGATGGACTTCTCTCAGAGCACGGTCTCCAGTTTGAAATGCTTCTCCGTCCATGAAGCCGTCTAGGTAGCATTCACCCACGAATCTGAATGTGGGTATCTCTGCCCTGGGCTCGTTGATTGATCGAGCAGGTTCGTTGTCTGCGCGCAATACGAAAGGTACTCTTCCTCCGGCAAAGATCCAAATCTGATCTCCTGTTCGCGCTCCTGGAGGACAGAGTCCGAAACGGCCGGAGTGGGTGCGGAAGAACGCTCTGTTATTTGCGGCATACATTGTCGTACGCCAAATCATACGGATGAAGGGTTCAGTTTCGTCACTGAAATACTGCGTGATTGCTTTAACCTCTTGTTTCTGCTCCTGCTCCGTAGAATCCCTAACCCTTTTCGTTGGCTCTCCTTCTCTCACGACAACATCGGCCGTCACGGTGCGCCGGAAAGACTCGTAAGTCTCATTACCCAACGAGCCAGATCCATTGTCGGTCAATTTTGCAATACTAGTCCATTTCTTCAAGGTTTCGACCCTAGTCGTTCTGTCTCCGTGATCGAGCGTCATTCCGATGCTACCGATACTATCGACTGGAGTTCCAGTGAGGGCCAACGTGGTCTTATTCCATAGCTGTGCTGTCTTCCCTGAGCTATACGCTGCGTTGTATAGATGATAGAAGTGGTAGCGGGTCACCTCGCAGCTTGCTTGAACGCGGGTCAACGGGGCCGAGAGATCTCGCACCCAAGTTGGCAAGTCGTGGCGGTCCGAGTTGAAGCCGGAACCAGTCAAACATTGCAAATCGCCGTTATCCTCCGTGATTGACACCACCATCGCTTGTTTGTAGACGTCGTTTAACGGTAAAGAATAGTCAGGTCGTATCTTGGCTGCCATGCTCTTCTCCACAAGGCCGAGCAGACTGTATACCCGATCTCTCGGATCTTTGCACGCCTTGTACCTGAATGTACGAAGCGCCTGGTCCAAACTCATCCCCTCTGTATGTTGAGAAAGACCTGACTCGCTAGCTTTCTCCACCGCATGTACGATAAGGTTGTCCGGTAGATAGAAGTATTTTGGAGGCATGAGTCCACCTAGGAACGCACAACACTTGAGTTCATGAGAAGCTTGATTTGACCGCGCCATCAAGATCCTCGACCAGGGTATTTTCCACTGACCCAGCATTACTGTCGCCGTGGGTGACAGCACTGATTCCTGAACGCACCACAGCCTCGCCCACCAAGCTTTCGAGAGCATGTCTGTCAAAGACGCCCACATACCCTGGTAACGCGAAGAGTCTTGGAAAGTCCATTTTCTTTCTTCTTCCAGAAATTGGAATTCAGGTAGCTCGTAATAATGCTTGTTTGCGGCGTAATGTTCGACTAGGCCCCAGGGATTGCGCTCTGGTGACTTCTCTGGCTCACCCAGCCATAAGTACATGGAAGAGCATCTCCGGAATATGTCGCCCATCATGGCAACTTGTTCTGCTTTCTCCGCATCGTTGGTTTGGTCGATACAAATTGCGTCTGCCCACAAGGTCAGGGCACCGTCCTGGCTGCGGATGTACTCCAAGGCTGTGCGAAGATTACGCGGAATGGTCAACTTGACTCCATCAATGGAGAGTGGTACCATATCGACCCTTTCACCCCAGGCATAAGATATCGTTTCGAATTGCGGTTTCGCGTCCAAATCACAAACACGGAACTGGCATTCCAGTGGACTCGGCCGGGACCCTGGGAAAAGCGTGAAGAGCCGTATCTTCCGAAGCTTCGCTGGTAGCGAGGGAAAGCCGTTTCCTTGCATATTCGACTCGAGTAGTGGGCTTGCGCTTGCCATTCCGATCATGTGTCTGCTTTTAGCGGTCTTGTCGTAGTTCCAAGGTTTCCAATAAGACGCCTACGCATCAACGCATTCGCCTTGCCACCGGAGCTCTCGCAGTGTTTCCCACGACGCACTTAATTTATACTCATCCCCAGGCGTAAGCAGTGCGGGCTCTTCAGGTCTCCGTCGCTGGTATAAAGGATGCCGTTCTGTCTCACATGCGTAGACAAAGCCGCCTCTCGCTAGGCGCCATGGCGCCATAGCCGAGGCAGCAATAGAATAATGACGCAATTGTCAGTGTGCTGATTCGATACTGTTTTTGTGTGACCGGAACATCAGCAGGTTTCCCGCTCACTTTTCCACGCAAGAATGACAGGCGACGTGGATGGATAGAGACATTAGTCATCGTTTGTGGCATCCGCTGCGATGCATCACATCATAATCCTTCCTTAAATGCGACAAAGGGATCGGGAGAATTTCAAACATCACAAATGTCTGTATGGTTATCTGCTTGTAAAGCAGTAGCATGCGAGTTCCAGGCAGGTGCGAAGGTAATGATAACTTGGACGCGACTAACACGATGGGGGAGAGGAGACCAACAAACATACGACAGCAGGGATTCGCTAATCCTCGCTCACCTCCCTAATAGTCTTCAGTACACTCCTTGTATACAAGCCGAGCTTTTACCCTTGCGAATACGATATTACCGTTGACTTTCCTGCGAAGCGTATTATTGGCAGCGTACGTTACTAAAACGCGATCTTCAATACGTGGAACAGCCTTCTTCTTTCTGCACAGCGCATTGCGGTAAAGAAGGCCAAAATCCGCGTATTGATGATAAAAAGAGCGTCGCGCAATCTGCCGGTACGGCATAGAATTACTCGTAGAAGAAATAAACCTGAAGAAGTTGATAGGGCGGGGCCAGTGCCACTGCTGGACTAGGCGTGCATCGTAGAAGATACCCACTGTCGCACAGAATTTTGAGAAATAGATTGGTTACAAGAGAATAGTAGGCAACGAAGGAAAAGAACCATACCTGGGTGGTATGCTAGGGTGACGAGTCGACCGTTTCCGGGTTAAACATAAACTACATGTTCGGCAAGGCACCAACCCCATTCGGGGTATCTGGGCCATCTACGTTACCCAGGAAGACGACGAGTACAGCGCAATAAGCAGCCGCGGCAGCAAGAATCTCATGTCTCGATGCCTTGGTGAAGATTGATAAGGTTGAAGAGAATGCCAAGGTGAATACGAGAAGCATCGCGATGCATATCAAGTACATTTCTTGGCCTCCAACATCGTGGACCATATGGTAAAGCAGGTAGATAGGAAGGACCAAGAGAACGAGAACAAGGACGAGAAGGATTCCGTTCGCGAGCTTAGCGATACGGGACGGCGTGTAGTATAGCTCGTACTTGTCTTCATCTGTTGGTGGTCTGCCAGGCATGTCGTCGCCCTCAATCTCGGTCTTCTTCCGGGTTTCCTAAGGCAGTGATCAGACAACCTAGTACAGACTGCTTCGTAGCCCGAGAAAACTTACCTCAGAGCAAAAGATCATGTCGACTAACTTGCAGTGACACATCTTCAGGAACCTTTCGATAATCTCGTCCAGCCACGCGTGCTCCCGTCCAGTACGAAGTGTTACAATGTCCTCTTTGTGTTCGATCCACGCGGCTTCTTCCTCGCCGATTTGTTGGCGATTCTGCATAAATTGCCAGACGCTCTGACGCTCACTGTCAGATGGCTTTTTAAAGGACATCATCTGCTGGGCTGCAGTGAGGATTCGAGCTAGAGAGCTTAGTCTTCATTCATGGAAGTCCAGGGCATTACGTCATACCATATGAGCAATAAGCCTTCTCGATGTTGTTTAGAATCTTAGTATGCTCTTCAGCTAAGTCACCATGCAGCTCACGGTAGCACAGTGCATCGATTTCATCGTCCGCTATTTTCTCTTCTGTCTTTTGCAGCTCTTCTTCTAGAGATCTGAGTTCATCTTGTTTCCGGAGTAGTATCCGCGATTGGAGATATCCGAAACGTCGGTACACTGCAAAGCCTTCATCGCTATCGAGGAAAGCGGCGAGATTTGGATAGCCCTTGGCATGATCGTTAACTTTGTACTTGTTAGTTGAGTTGGTCTTCAAGAGGAGTCGTTGGGACGCACTTCTTCTAGTCCGGGTAGGCACGCAAGGCTTCTGTCGCTGCAGCACCGAGGGCAATTTGGTAAAGACCTTGGAAATATCTTCATAGGTATATCAGCCTCCATCGCAATTTCCGCAATCGCAATGGGGAAAACTTACAAGTAGAAGGGCTCAAGAGTGCGTCGTAGCTTCGCGTTGACGATGTGGTGTTCGCCGTAGGTGGGCTGATCGGACTAGGCGGAGGCGGGCTGCTTTCCTCAGCAAACCCCGCTTGACCCTTCTCCATAGCACTCGGATCGAAATATTCAGCCATCACATCAATTAGAGAGATAAGTATTTATCGAAATAGTGGCAGAATAACCAACTCAGAGGTTTGAGGGTAACATTCGATTTAAATAACCTATTCCTCAGCCTGGCTCATACCCTGTAGACCTGCTGTCACCCTAACCATGCTCGCCTTAGGCTTTGCATACACTCTCGCTCCCCGAATTGCGCCCCGCCCGCGCCATACTCGCGCAGCATAGTTACGATTTCTTTCTGTCTACTTTTTCCAGCTGGTTCTCCGTAAACCACGTTATATTGTCCATCCACACAGGTCTTCCCTTCTCGTCTTCCAGGTAGTACTCCCATTTACCATCACCCGGCTGCGTTTTCTTTACTTTCGCTTCGACGGTTTCCCTCGTTCCCCCTGATGATCTAGAAACCCGAACCCACTGGTGCTTTACGAACTTTTTCAAGGCTGGCTAGGAGGAACGATTAGTTGCAGAATCACCGGTCAACAGCGTGATGGAGGCTTACCGGTGGATTTGGATTGCGTTCGATATACGCAGTCGCTTGTCTCCACTCCGGCTCTGGGGTGGCTCGATCCTGCATCTCACATTGTAAGGGTTTGCAGAAATGACGCCTTGTGCGCCTACTTACTGCTGGTGTGTCTGAGGCGTCATCGTGTGCCAATCGTATAGTGGCGTCCGTGGCCCCGTCGTCTTGATACGCAGTAGCAGACATTGAGCTTGGGGCAAAGACTGCCTGACAAGGTATTCAGACTTTATGGTTACGAGTGAGCCGTGGAGAGAGCCTTGGATGTAGTCAGGCTAGAAGGCGAGCGTTGGGGGCCAAGCTGTTGTAGGCGGAGTGACAGGTGGGGCTGAACGATCATGAGCAGCGCGAACTGCTGCCGGCTTGAATTCGCGCCAATGGATGCCTTGCAATATTTGCTTATTTGAGTGGCTTAGTCGTGAATCCTTCGAGCATGACTATCTAATCAGCACCTTGAATCTCATTGGTCAGCCTTGCATAAGTGGCATCAAGGCAACTACGCAGACGTTAGCTCTATGCAGTCTGGCTCACAGCCTCGCCCAGATGCCGTGAGTAGTGGAGTGCAGGACTAGATTTGTCCGCTATCATGTGGCTGTGTGGATAGCTATGGGTCAGCCCCAATTTCAGCGTTATAAGATTGCGCGCCTAATGGATTCGCGCTCTTCACCTCACGTTCTCGAGGCTACTAGGAAGCGCCTCTATCAATGGAACCCAAAGTGCAGCCCCGTATCGACACACGATCACGGCACAGTTCCTTGCCGCCTATTCGAATCACAGAAGCCATGGTCGAATCCCCAGCTTCTGGGATACCGACAGCTACTGCCCCACCTTCGATCGAAGATGGCCTACAAATCCACAAAGATCATGAGCGCGGGCTCGAAGAATTTCGTTCCATATTCAACAACAGCATGAAGAACAAACCTGTAAAGCACGATCATGTACACGTGCTGATATGGACATGGGCAGAGGAGTTCGACGATCTCAACGTAAAGGAAGAGGTAGGTGATGTTATGTAAACCATGCCACTTACACACAGACTAACAGGCGATGCGCAGGTCGATCGACTTGAGCAAACATTTGAGAGGGACTACGGGTTTTCAGTCCGGCGCGAAAAGCTGAAAGGGCGCCAGAAGGCCAGCCATCAACTGAACCAATTTCTCTCCGCCTTCATGGTAGACAATGACAACGCGAACACCTTGTTGATCTTTTATTATGCCGGACATGGCACTACCTATAATGACAGTCTCATGATGATTGGGTAATGCTCTCTCGTTCCCTCAATCTTCGAAGTAATAGCTAATGTACGAAAGGACGACCGCCCAGCAGACCGCGGAAGAAAGAAAGCTAAACAACATAGCATGGGAGGGGGCCGAGAGAACCATCAAAGCTACACAGGCTGACGTATTGGTTATCTTTGACTGTTGCTACGCCGGAAGTTTTGGTGGAACCGAGTACCGGTCTGCAGAATACACTGCATTCCAGTGCTTAGCTGCATGTGGGCATGATGAGCGCACCAAGCGACCCGGAGAAGATTCCTTTACCAGTGCTCTGATCTGGGCACTAGAGGAGCTCCGACCACGCCATCCGTTCACCTCAAAAGCCTTGCTCGAAAAAGTAAAACAATACGACAAACTTCCAAGGGACCAACATCCGAAGCTACTCCGACGAGATGAGAGGAACGATGAGCTGGTCTGGATAGCACCACAGAGCCTGGGAGAGAATGAGTCAGCCCTGGAGAGTGAGCGCCGTGATCTAAAGCACGAGTATCTGGACATTCGCTTCAAATTCTGGCGGAGTATCGAGAATAGCGACGCCGAGGTGTTTGCAAAACATATGAGCAGCCTGGTAAACGATGTAGAAGACTTCCAAGCCAAGCAGATTGTCGTCCTTGACAAGACTTCAACACATTCTCAGGCACTGAGATCTTTCTCTTCGGTGGTTCACCTACGGCGGAAGAGTTCGAGTTCCAATCACTGTCGCAGTCATTCACCCATAATTCTTGGTTCAGCTTCCGCAGTTCAAGCCGCCGTCGAACCAGACGTGATATCACTGCCCATTTCGAAAAGACTTCCACCTAGTAGTCCTAAGCTGAGACAGAATGTCGGTCTCTACATAGAGCCTGAAAGTGTCGTGTTTCATCTGAGAATGGCTTTGCATTACATGTTGCAAAGGATTAAATCTTTGATCGGGCAATTCGCTGAGCGCGTAAGTATCCAGATACATGGTCCTACTTTGACTAGTACTAATCACCGCCTAGAGTCTCCCTATGCAAAAACCAGAAAGTCTCCTGTCAGATGTTGACTGAGACATGAAAGCTAAAAGGAAGTTACTGGGAGCGGAGGGTTTATGTAGATGGACCTAGCCAATATGATGCCGGATCGTGTATTACGCCCATATAGCTCCTGCGGTTCCGTAATATTGTTTTTTCAATGAGCATTGGTCACCAACTATGGATCAAAAGCCTAAATACTCGTTCTCTCCCTTGAAAAACGTCTCAATCTCCCCCTCGTCTGTTTCTCGAAAGACAACCCTGAGGTCTACGAGCGAGAACTTGAACCAGCCATTCCACTGAATCCCCCCGGTGCCCTGGCGACTCTTTGTGGTCAACTGTACAGGCTTCTCCATTGTTGTGTAATCCGCTAATAGTAGCTTGACGAGTACTTTAAAAGAATTGAACGCAAGACGAAAAGGGTCTACTCCTTCAGGTGGCGTGTCTCCGATTGGACCAGGACCGTCCTCCAGGCTCTTCAGCACCTCGTCATCAATGACTATACACCACTTCCACTTTGGACCCCATTTCGCCTCATCGATCTCGTCTTCCTGGATATCCGGTCCAAGTGTCTCTTCTGTAACACATCGTGGGGCGTAGTTCTTACGGAAGTGATTGCAAACCTCATCAAAGGACGCTTTGGGCATGTAGTAAAGGGGCTCGAGGTGTAAAGAATCTATCAGTCGTTGATTGTATGGCTCTGGACAAGAGTAGCGCAAGCTGTCGGTTGCGTGAGCAAAGAACTTATGAACCACTTCCTGAAAGTGAGCGTCGTCTACTACCAATCTCACAAATCATCAGTAATCGTACACGAAGGTTCTAGGTTCTTAATGCCCCACTTACACGATGGGTGGCTTGTAAGTGCCTCTCCCTGCTTTTGAGGACGCGTGTATGTGCCGTAGACGTAAAAACCCCAAGTCGGATCAGGCCATCCATTAATTTTCTACAAGAATGCTTTACAACCTTTCTTCTTGTATGATAATAGTGCCATGTTGGGTAGCACTATGCTGCGCTTCGTGATGGTCGCTAGCAGAGGTTAAGAGTTACGTATGTGAAAAGGGGTTGTGAGGTCGGCTACAAAGTCACGTGCCCAATCAGGCCCCCCTCCTCTAAGATTCGAAGGTAAACATCAAGAGGGCAACAACGTGATTAACATAGAAGTAAGCAGCGATCTAGGCAAGCTAAAAAGCCGGTAATGTCCACCACGTGTCATGCCAATAGTGTCAGTAAAGGGTTAACGTTCGATAATATAGTCAAAAAATAACAACTGTGAAAGCCAATGTGAATACAATATCCCCAAAGTTCAAGCCCAACAGTCTCACAAGCAACATCTCAAAACAACCAAGTTCGTTCATCAGCCCCTCGACATGCAAGCGAAGGGGCGAGGTCATTTCTTCATTGATTTAATGTCTCATGGCTCGAACTAGCTAAAACACAGTTTTCCGTAACCGTAATAAATCCGATATAGTCCACCATACACCATGACTGGTAAACTCCGAATTCGCACTTTTGCGGACATAACCCGATAACTGGAACGAACTAAGATGCTGAAGGCGCTAGCCTATATGTCTCTATCAAGGTAAATGGTAGATGTCGATAGGCCAGAAAACTTCGTTACACAAGTCCACAGCGCAATGCAACGTCTGACGCGGCCCACTGGGAAAGCACACGTCTAGGCAGCTGCAGCTACCTAAGCGGCGGGAGTAGAGGTAGCGGGGGTGGTGGTGGCGGGAGGGTTCTCAACGACCTTTTCGGGGGTCTCGTTGGTGACAGCGGCCTCGGTGAGAGGGGCCTCGCCGTCGGCGGGGGCGTCGGGGGCATCGTCCTCCTTGCCGGGGGAGTCAATCGCGACCTTAACGGCGATCTCACGGCCCTCGATCTCCTTGCCGTTCATCTCGGAGCACGCCTTTTGCTGGAGCTCCTCAGAGCCGAGGGTGACGAAACCGAAGCCACGGCCCTTGCGGGGCTCACCGCGGGCCTGGAGCTTCTTGACCATGAAGCGGGGGATAGGGCGGAGGGCGATCTTGGCCTGGGTAGGGGAGTAGTCCTTGAAGATCTCGAGAAGCTGAAATTGTTAGACTAGTACAAATCATATGCTGACAAGACATACCCTATCCTCCTTCAGGTCGTACGGCAGGTTGGCGACCATGACCTTGGTCTTGGAGGGAACGCCATCTTCAGGGGGACCACGCTGCTTGCGCTCGCGGGGAGCAGCGGCCTTGTCGGCGCCCTTGTTTGCTGTAAGCGCTTCTTTCGTAGTCTCTGTCAGGGGAGCAACTTGGCCGGGTACATTTGTAGGGGTGGAGTCGGCAGGAGCCTCGTTGGAGAGCTCGACCTGCTCGGCGCCCTCAGCGTCGGTCTTCTTGGAAAATATGATTAGCTTGTATTCACAGAGCCGTAGGACAATACACTTACAGCACGTCCTCCGCGTCCAGCACGGCCGCCACGGCCACGGCCGCGACCACGTCCACGGGTAGAGGTGCGGCGGCGGGCCTCGCCAGTGTTGCCCTCGGCTCCGCTGCCGGCTCCCTCAGCGTGGGCCTCGGGAGTGCGGGCAAGCTGGATGGAGACCTTGCGGTCGAGAATGGCCTTGCCGTTGAGCTCGGCAATGGCACGCTCGGCCTCGGATGGGGTCGAGAGGGCAACAAAGGCGTAGCCGACGGGGCGCGAGGTGCGCGGGTTGGTGGGGATGGTCGTGGACTCGCTGTGCAACGTGTTAGCTTGGGGTGGTACGTCATGCGGAGAAGCCAGGGTCCACATACACCAGGTAGTCCTTGAAGAAGTCCTTCAACTCCCCCTCGGTGGTCGCATACGCGAGGTTTCCAATGTAAAGTCGCCTGCCCTCGGCGGCGCTCGCACGCACAGCCTCGTCCTCGGCTGCGGTGGGCTGCTGGGCGCCGGTGCTCTCCGCGGTGGTGGTGGTGGCTGCGGCGGGAGCGTTGTTGTCGGTGAGGGAGGTGTTGGCCATCTGGGCGGTGACACTGTCGACAGGTGCGGACATTTTTGCTGAAGTTTTATAGGTTGACGAACACGAGTAGAGAATCGAACGTGTAGAGTGGTTGAGGAAACTTGTCGTCCTGGTAGACCGGTAAAGGTAACCTTGAACAGTAGTGAATTATTGAAGTGTTGATGGGATTGTCGAACCGCCTGTTGGTGGAACTGTTGACGAGGGGGGTGTGGAGTGGGTAGCTACGAGCCCGGGGAAGGTTAAGAGAGGATTGGGTTGATGGGTGCGTTGATTGTCTCTGTGGTTGACTTGATGGGGGAGAAAGGGAGCAGGCCTGGACTGGGCAGATTATTTTGAAGAGCGCAGCCATGGAGGCTTGGCCCGATGCGGCAACGGAAGCGGCCCCTGCACAGAGGCAAGGGCCCACTCACCGAAGGGAAGCAGCAGCCCTGTGCACGACGAGGCGCGGCGAACAGGAAGCGGCGACTGACTAGCGGCATTATGCAGTGAATGGTCTAGGCGGCCAGGCCAGGAACAGGTGATCTTACCAGCTTCACTTTGCTTGTGGCAGCAACAACCATCGTGTGCTGCTTAGATGATGGCCCAAGCGAGCTGACGCCACACTGGCCGTCTTTGCGCCACAGCACAACGTCAAGGACCCCAAGTCACTAAAGCCCCACTGCCGCTAGAAGCCGATAGCAGGCAAAAGGCCCGCCTGCCGTTGACGTGGCCGCTAGTGCACCGCTTCTTCATGCGACGGGTCCGGGGGGCGTGCCGTCAAATTTCACCTTCTCGACGAGTCTCTTTGAAGCTAGTCTCACCGCAATCCCATACCATGTCCGACCTGCAGCAACCGCGCCGCGCCCTGGTCGTCTATGGCTCCGAGACGGGCAACGCCCAGGATGTGGCTGAGGAGATGGGAAGGGTCGCTGAGCGTCTGCGGTTCCATACAGAAGTCGCTGAGCTCAATGCCATTAGTCTTGTACGTGGGTGGTGAAGAGCGTTGGGGGGAGACCGTGTTGACTAGAGTAGAAACAACTGCTGCAACATGATGTGGTTCTGATTTCCATATCCACAACCGGCCAGGGCGACCTGCCGCCGAACAGTCAAAAGTTTTGGAAAGCGATAAGAAGTGCTCGATTGTGGCCGGGATGTTTGCAGCAGATGAGGTTTGCATCTTTTGGCCTGGGTGATACCTCTTACCCAAAGTACAACTGGGCGCATCGTAAGCTCTACAACCGGCTGGTGCAATTAGGAGCGCAAGCAATATGCGACCGCGGTGAATCAGATGAACAACATCCAGAGGGGTGAGTATTGTTATACCATCAGTGACTTGTCATTATTTTCAAAAGCTCTTTTCTGACCTTGCCAGTATTGACGGGTCGTTCCTTCCGTGGTCGACAAAACTACGTCAGCACCTGCTGGATTCATTTCCTCTCCCTAACGGCGTCGAACCGATACCGGATGACGTCCTTCTAGACCCAAAATGGCTGCTTGAACCTGCAGACGAGACATCAAGTCCTTCAACTACGCCAGATCCAAGCGACGTAACGCCTGATGTCCCTCCACCAGGTCTCCTCCATGTTCCCGGCGGTCTAACTGCAAAAATCACAAGCAACAAACGCGTGACCCCCGCAACCCACTGGCAAGATGTCCGCCACATCAAATTCGAAGTACCCCAAATCCATCCCTACAGCCCCGGCGACGTCCTCACCATCTACCCCAAAAACTTCCCATCCGATGTCTCGCAATTCCTCGAGTGCATGAACTGGACCTCCGTCGCCGACATCCCCCTGCGCTTCACCCCATCCTCGCTATCCACGCCCCCAACCGCTAGCCCCCCGATCAGGAACTTCAACTCCCAAACCACAACAACCCTCCGCCAACTGCTAACCAACCACCTGGACATCATCTCCATCCCGCGGCGCTCTTTCTTCGCTCAACTCGCACACTACACCTCGGACGAAGTCCACAAAGAGCGCCTTCTCGAATTCACAGATCCCCAATACATCGATGAGCTCTACGACTACACGACGCGACCGCGCCGCAGCATCCTGGAGGTCCTGCAGGAGTTTGAGTCGGTGAAGATACCATGGCAGCGCGTGTGCAGTATCATACCCACATTGCGCGGCAGACAGTTTAGCATTGCGAGTGCGATGAATTCTACTGCAGAGGCAGAGGGGAAGACGAAGATTGAGCTGCTGATTGCGATTGTCAAGTATAAGACTGTTATTAAGAGGATTAGACAGGGGGTTGCGACGAGGTATGTCGCTTCTTTTGTGCCGGGGCAGGAGATTATGGTTACACTTTCGAGGGGTGGGTTAGGTGTTGCTCGTGAAGAGGTGGATAGGCCGGTCATTATGGTTGGGCCTGGGACGGGTGTTGCGCCGATGCGGTCGTTGATCTATCAGCGTATGATGTGGCGGGATGAGATGAAGCGAGTGCAGAATGGCCATGCAGGAAGCGAAGAAGAAGCAAAAGACTTGCTGTTCTTTGGCTGCAGAAACTCCGAATCCGATTACTTCTTCAAAGACGAATGGGTGCAGCTACAATCTGAGGGTGTTCCGTTAGAAGTCTTCGCAGCCTTCTCCAGAGATCAGGTAGGCCTTCATCTTCATTCACAGTTGAAATCAACGCTAATATTCCTTTAGCGCCAAAAGGTCTACGTCCAGGATCTCGTGCGCCAGCAATCTGCCCTCGTCTTCTCCTATCTCTACCACAAGTCCGGCGTGCTCTACATATGCGGATCCTCCGGTAGAATGCCCCAGGCAGTGCGCGAAGCACTCATCGAAGCCTTTCAGCAACACGGGGGAATGGACAGAGAGGGAGCAGAAGCTTATTTAGTGGCAATGGAGAAGACTGGGAGGTATAGGCAGGAGACATGGTGAACGATGAATTGTTATAAAGCAAGACATCGACGATAGACATGGAAACGCTACTGCATGATTCCTGCCATCGAGACGTTGGCAGCGTCAGAAACGACCAATTTTGTGATAGAGGTCGTGTTACCAGAATGTGGTTGTATAGGTAGGCTAGCCAGACACAGACCCATCCAAGGTTTGTTCATGATACAAACGTTCAACGTCTATGTGCTGGGGTGCGTAATCATTCCGTTCTATACGGAAGGTGCCATCATAGACCATGACATCCTAATATCGTTCCGGTATCGCTGTATGTCTGTCGAAAGACTCGGTTCTTTGCACCCATAGCCACCCTGGCTCCACATCGCTTAACGCATCCAATGGTTCCCTCCCATCTACTTCTTCATACACCACATCAAACTCAATACCCAATCCACCGTACGTCACTTTCAAGCTAGACACCTCTTCCTGGAGCGGAACCCAACCTGCCAGTACCGGCCACTCAACAATGGCTATTCGTTTCAGGCTGGATGAAGAAGAAGCAATGGCTTCGGCAATTGACCGCAGGAACGTCAAGAAAAGCCTAAACCGAGCGTCAACATCATGTCCATAGGCCCACTTGATCTGCAAGGTTTCCAACGTAGCGGGGAATTGGTCCACGAGCTCTCTGGGATCCTTGTCCTTGTCGCCAGAGAAGATGAAGGATGTGTTTGTGAAACTTGCGACGTTGCATGGTCCGATATCCAGAGTACGTAGGTTGCGAAACGGGTGCTTCTCCGGCAAGTGCACCTGCGGGGACCAGAGCGACGACACCTCGCCGTCTGCGAGAAATGTTTCGCTGCGTATCCGAAGATGCGAGAGGGAACTCTCTGGAAAGCGCTGCAGCTCGTTGATGTTTAGAAAGGCGCCAAGCTGCCCAGAATCGGATGTGAGTTCGTTGGGGACGTGTTCGTAAGTCAGGCTCTTGACCTTTTTGAGGTTCTCCAGGATGGCCATTGCTTGGGGGAAGAAGATGTCGGATTCCCGCATGGATAGCACCTCGAGGGAACATCCGGCAGCCAGTCTTCCGCTTATATAGTCATCACGGCCCTCAGTCCACGCGAAGTCTCTGCCAGGCTCTCGACGCATGTTGATGACCTGAGTCAGCTCCAACTTGCGAATCGACGGCAGGGTCAGCAGGGGTACAATATTCTCTAGTCGTAGCGGACCATAAAGCGTAATTGAACTGAGATGTTCGAAATGGGCTGGATTGGCAGACAGGCTTTCAAACCAATACGAATGGTCGTCCCACTGCCATGCCTCCCACACGAGCAGTTTCTCAACTTTCGGTGTGAAGAATAGGAAGAACTCGAGGTACCACCAGTGCGCTTCGTACTCTGATGAGAAGCCGATGAAGCGCCCAGGCAGGTCCATGGAAAGATCGGTCGTGTTCAAAATGCACCCCGAACTCCGCAGTTTATTTGCAAGCAAATGTCGGTCACCCAACGCCAGACCTCGCCGCCTGGCTTGCTTTGTCCAATGGCCTTGGTGCCACGATACCTCCTTCACATCATCTGCAAGCTCAGGGCGTTCGGTCGGCGGTGACAATACTATGGTGCGGAGGAATTGCTCCGGGTGCAGGCCAGGGCAACTCCGGTACAGGCGATTTGTTGTTAGACGTCGAAGCCGCCGGCTTGTCCCGTTCAGGGCGCGGAAAGTCGAAAGATCGTCGGCATCGATATAATCCAAGATGGCCAGTAGCAATTCGTCTGGAAGCGCACCGATTTCATACGATGGTGAGATCATGGCTTCAATCGTTTGCGGGTGACAGATGGACTGAGAATGCAGGTCGGTGGACCGTCTGCTGATCGCAGGGCGATCTAGCTGGCCCCACTGCGAGCCTGCGATCATCGATGGATTAGCGGCTTGGCGATGGAGTGTTCAAATCGCGTCGGGTATATTTTCTTTTGCTTCAACCATCCTGACATCGTATCGAACGATATGTAACCGCACGCGCTACCCCGTGAATTTTTTTCGACTTGTCCACGTCTGATCCTTTGAATTCCGTGAGTTTGTCGGTCTACATGTGAACTAATGGTAGCGTCTGTTAGTGCAAGTCTTGCGTAAAGGGGCACGTATCGTCGACTTGGCAAAGGTTGGAACCTTGAACGCCACCTAGCATCTAAACCCGTAGTGGGCTCATTCTGGTCAGCTGGAGTCCAGCTCAGACGGTATGGGGTTTTATTTTCACAAAGGTTCCGTTCATCTTGTTATCCGCAAGACACACTCGTCGCTTTCATTCCCTGTTCGAGTACGCCAGGTGGGCTGGTATATGGTCGCAATAGACGCCCTGTTTCCCAGTCTATATCCAGATAGAGCTATGCCCGGCTTTGACTGATCCTGTTTGTGTAATACCAGATCAGCGGATGCTTGTGTTTCGTCTCTGAACAAAAGGCACGGGGAAGAGCGGGAGAAGAAAGTAAAAGAAGTAGTTCACAACTTGTCCTACGCTACCGGTATGCATGACAATGGATTGAGTGCAGGGGTCTTTCCACTAGAAGGGCGCAACGGGATCGAACGTCACTCTGGAAAAGCCTTATACCATCTATTTTGCGATTCCTCGTGGTTGACGAATATACTTCTGATTATGTTGAGAACAGCTCTCTACTGGATATGGTACTTTGCTATCAGAGGGGCAATTATCCGGTATCCTGAGTGGAGCTCAGACTGGCAATGACTCTGGGATACTTGTTCTTGTGGCTTCAGGGGTGCTAATAAAACCGAGAACAATAGGTAGACACGGCGGCTTGCTACGATGTTTGGCAAGAATAGAAGAATGTTTGACAAGGTCAATTTACACCTTCAGCCACGGTGCGTCTGACGGCCATTTATCCGTTCCCGGCAGCTTTCTGCCGAGCACGAGGCTCCGCGGAACCCTTAAGCTTTTGGCCGCCAGCCAAGACGGCTCTTATCCCGTTTAAGATGTTGAGAGAAAGCGACCTATGGTGTTGGGCGTGGGGCTTACCGGAATTCCCGATTGTCGCGGTATCGTGCTGCGATATCTCGATATCCTTGGGGGGAAACCAAAGCTTACACCATCGTATACATACGACGACGTGGCGTCTGGTATATCCCGGACCGGCCCCCGCTAGTTTATTGGAAAAGTGAAATACTAGCGGCTTTAGGTCTTCCAACCACTACTGAAGACTTGCTATTTTCCATCATCTCGCAACACCGTAACGCACACGAAGTGTCTTAATCCCTATGGCCCTGGATTTCGCTCCTGTGGAACTGTAGGAAGCATTCTATCACGCCATTTTTCATCCTCTCCGCTCGCTTCCAGTGCCAAGCACATCGTACATGACCCCATGTCGTGGAGATATTGCAATACTGCAACTTTACGGCGCAGTAACACCGTACTTACAAGTATCCACCGCCTGCTGTTCGAGTAGTGCACACCTTCCTAAATCGGGATCGGAGTGTTCTAGTCAGCGCAAAATGCTCCGGTAGTCTGCAAGCACGGAAAAATTGGTATGAGAATAGACATGGCTGCTCTACGCACCAAGAGCCCTGCATCGAGGCCGTGCGCCTCGTCTAGATATAAAGATGTTGATAATGCCGCATAGAGAAACCGGGACAGCGATCGACTTGGTTGTATCTTCCCTCCGAGTTTATTATGAAGTTCATCCTCGGTCTCGTGACTTTAGTGGGCAGCACCGTCGCCACTTCCTTGGAATCTGATGCCTTGGCCAAACACGGACTGAACCAATTGTGGCTCGACGTTACCAGAAACCCGGAACACTACTCAAAGTCATGTAATAACAGAGCTGTTGCTCGACGCCGCGAATGGTATGTCATCCCAAACGTCTCAGCAAAACCACATTCTCACATTCTGCAGGTCCACTTTGAAACGATCAGAAAAGCTAAACTACATCGATGCTGTTTATTGCACAGGAAAGAAGAAGGCAAGGACCCCTGCTGCTATCGCTGCCGGAGCGAAGAACCGTTATGATGACTTTGTTGTCACTCATATCCTCCTAACGCACTACACGCACGGAAATGTTTGTCTTTCCCTTATCTCCAGAATGTGCTGGACTCTGCTGACCTTCATTAGGGAAACTTTCTCTCATGGCATCGTTACTTCATGTGGGCCTGGGAGCAAACCCTCCGTAACGAGTGCGGATACAAGGGATATCTTCCTTACTACAACTGGGCACTCTGGGCAGATGACCCACGCTCATCTCCTTTGCTCGACGGTAGCGACACCAGCATTTCCGGAGATGGTGAGTATATTCCGGGACGTAATGCAAGCTGCGTGCCCAACCCAGCTCGATGCTTCGTCGAGATACCTTCTGCCCAGGGAGGCGGTTGCGTTGCGTCTGGACCCTTTAAAGAGTAAGTCAAACTTCAACTCTCTTCCTTTTCAATCCACTGTACTAAAATCTCCCAGCTGGAAGATGCACGTCGGTCCCATCGACTCCCTCGACACAACCGTCCCACCCAACCCCTCCCTCGACGGTCTAGGCTACAACCCACGCTGCATCAAACGCGACATCAACACACGCTCATCGTCCGAGACATCCGACGCCGATGTCGCCGCCCTGATCGCAAACAGCGCCAACATCTCCGACTTCCAAAACACACTGCAGAACCCTTCTCCAGGCCGACTCCGCATCCATCTCGGTGGCCACCAAACCATTGCCGGAGACGCCGGCTCCGACTTCTACAACTCGCCATCTGACCCCTACTTCTGGAATCACCATGCGCAGATCGATCGTGTGTGGTGGGCGTGGCAGAATCAGGATTTGGCAAACAGGCGGTTTACGATTGCCGGCACGCTGACTTTTAAGAATGAACCTCCGACCAGGAATGCGACGTTGGATGATGTTATGACGTTTGGGGAGTACTTGGGGTTTCCGAATATTACCGTTAGGGAAGCTTCGAGTACGCTTGCTGGGCCGTTTTGCTATATCTATGAGTAGGACGAGAGATGTGTAGCTTGAAAAGTCGATAGGTTTGCTGGAGACTGTAGTCATGATTTTGTGTTTGCGGTGTTGTCCATCTGCTATCTGTCTCTCACAAAGATGGCTTACGTGCTGGGCTATACTGCGCACGAAGGGCAAGTCATGTCACAACCGAGACAATGTTTGGATTAAATAGTCAAGCGTTAATCCAGACTAGTGCCTCCCCAGTGCCCAGTCAACGCATTGAAGAAGTTTGTATAACCATGAATGAGAGTAGAACAAGTATGATTTTTCGTAAAAGCGCAAAGGTAAACACATGGATATCTCAAACATGACAAAGGAAAACTTAATGCTGATATGCTGTCTGTCAATCACCCCTGCCGTCAAAATGCCAGTCATACCCACCACATTACCCATCCCGCCAGCTCACACTACCCGCATTCAAAGTGGCCGCAACGCCCCACTCCGATCCTCCGCCCACCGCCCCACAATCGCCTGTCGCGTACTCTTACCCCAGAAAGCAACAGGCATAGCAATGAAGCCACCCAAAATCTGGAAGCACATAAGTTCGATGCCGACCCACATGTATCCATGAGACTCTATCCAAGGAACCAGGGAAAAGCTCATTGCAAAAGAGAGAAAGTAGCAACCTCCTCCCACGACCGCGAGGGCAGGAGCCGCCCATCGAGGAAAAGCCTCGGTAACCCAGAGCGTGTTTGTAGTCATGAGGGTGACGAAAGAAAAGCCATTGATGCCGTAAGAGAGATAGATGACCCAAGCCGGCCACTCCAGTTTAACAGCGAGGCCATAGAGAAGTGAGCTAAAAGCACCGGTGACAACGGGGGCAATGTACCCGATGAGGTAGTGTTCGGCCTCGAGAACACCACGGTTGCGTCGCGAGAGTCTCTTGAGACCCTTGCAGAAAACCAAGGCGCCGATGGGGAGTCCGAGCAGAGCGCCCACTCCCGAGGCGATGTTGACGGTACCGACGACATTGGGAGAAATGTTGTAAGGTGGCGCGATGAGGATGCGCGTATATGTCGCGCCGATGAAGATCATACTCGCCGAGTTGAACGCGGACGCGACGAAGACCCAGAAGATAAGCGGGTTCACGGCGCAATACGCCATTTGGATAAAACACCTGCCTGCGGACGACCAGGACGCGAATGGGGAGCGAGAGAGACCGACGCGGTCGCGGAATCCGGAGAAGCCTGTGCGAGGTGGGTGTTCTGGGAGGTCGCGGTAGATGTCCGAGTCGACCTCGCGATCTTGGTAGACTGTTAGTTTTTCCGTTGCGCTCTGGAGGAGGATGAGGCCGTTGAAGGCGACGGTGGGTCGCTTGAAGTATGTCTCTGGGTAGAGGGCGAATGTGACGACGAAGGAGATGACAATGGGGATGGTCCAGTAGTGGTAGAAGCGGCGCCAGTGGTACCCGTGATCCGCAATGACGGGGACGAGGGCGACACCTGAGGTGCCGAAACAGCCTGCGATGGACCACATGAGGGCTACTGCTCGCGGTCGCTGGTCGATGTACGTCAGGTCAATCATCATTAGAAAGGCCTGTAGGTGGTTGTTAGTGGGAATCAGAGCAGCTGAGGATGTGTTACGCACTAGAGAGAGACCAAGTCCTTCCCCGAGACCAAGGAAGCTCACGGCGCAGACTAACTCGCCAAACGACCTTGCTTGTGCAGCTCCCAGATTGGCAATGAGAACGACCATGGTGGCAATCAGTATTGTTGGCCGACGGCCGATGCCTATTGAGAGAGGTACCCATAGCAAGCAGCCGACGCCCATGAATAGAGTTGGGGCTGTTACGATGGCCTTGATTAGCCATGGCGATATGTCCTGAGTATGCAGTGTTAGAAGAGAGTGTTTCAAATAAAGTACGGGTCATACCTCATGCTCGAAACTGCGCTGTATTCCATCCAAGACAACAGACGCCGCTTGCGAAGCAGTCAGACAGACCACAGAAAAAAGCGCTATGGAGAAAATTGCCCCCGCAGTCTTCCGTCGACTCCAGTTCAGCGGGTCGTTTTTACTTTCTGAAGCAACGGGGAGCTTCAGTGTTCTCCCATCGTTGGTAACGAGAAAGGTGCTACCAGTAAGATCGTATGATTCTCTCTTGGAGAATTTCATAGTACTCGCAGTCCACGGTCTAGCTCCAGATTTCGATCTCGAAGACGGGCGAGGGTCGGTGGGATCCCAAACAGGGGACATGGGCCGAGGACCGGAAATCGGTTCGAAACGCCGTTGGGGAGCCAGCTCAACCTCAGGATGTGGATCTTTCAGCGAAGAAGCTGTGTTGGAGTATGTATCGGACAACATGATGTCCATATTAATGAGAGACGAGGTAATGAGAGACGAGGGGAAGGCAGAGAGAGATATACGCAGATGATGCGAGTCAGGCCAAAAAGTGGACCATGGAATAACGCTGCTGGGAACAACAGGAAAAACACTGGGGAGCTGAACTGACGAGAACGGCCGTGAACGGTAGCTTATATCGAACAGGAGAGCCCGGACCTCGCAGTTCACGTCGTTGGGGAGTCGGTGCGGGCTTTGCCGTCAAGCCACTGTCGATCGCGTCTTACCAAGCTGACAATCGAAGTCTAAACTCCCTTTCCAACGTGCGCCAAACACATAGCCATGGCGCCGAAAGCATACGCAGACCAGGCTGGGGACGGCGGAATTTCGACATTTCGTCCATCAAGGTCGTGACTGTGTTGCCGTATTGAGCATGGTGTGCGATTGTCGGAGGATTACCGGGTGTAGCCGATTGGACCCACGGGTAATCATTGCACCCAACGGGTCCTGGGGTCAATCGGGCTTCCAGACAGCCTCGCACTTTTCCCTTCCAAGGACGCGGCTGTAATCCGGCCAAAGAAACGTTTCAGACGCGCTAACATGAGCATGAACCGTGACAGCGGAAGCCAACGGCTGTTGAGCAACTGGGGTCATTGACGTCGGGAGAGCGACCGATGATTTTCATTGGCACACAACTGCCTCGTCGCGCGACCAACTAACGGTCTGCGGGCGTAGATTTGAGCTCAAAAGTCGACGTGTTTTGCGCCAGCCTGCGTGACATCCTACTTGGTCATGCAAGGAGGAGTTCTTGATGTTTCACACCGCAGACTCGTTTCGGTGCCGTCGAGGTTAGATGGCAAATCTGGGGAAGCAACTCGCTGGCTCCACGTCAGCATCATGGCTGTTGAAACCTTTATCGCCTGGGACTTCAATAAAGCTTCGTGTCGATCATGCGTACGTACATCAATGCTATACCTGAGATGAGTAGGTAGCCTTGTCAGATGAAAAGCTGGCCAGGTAGGCTTGGAAATGCGAAGCTTGTCGAAGCTGGGACAAAATGTCTATTCGGACTTGTTGGTCGGCCGAACACGGGTTTGCGACGACTGTATACCATAACTGTCAGCGCCTTTCACAGTAGTCTGCCGTCTGAATTGTCTACTTTTTACGACGAATATGCCCGAAAGCCCGCGACCTGTCAAACAGCCTGAAAGCCCAATGCAAAACTCATAGTATCGCGACACTTGAGCCAAGAAAGTAAACTCTCCGATACCCTGCTCCAGACCATCAAGATTCGAAATGCTGTCCCAAGTGCCGTCTGGGCAAGCGCACGAGCCAAAGAAGCAGTTCCCCCCTTGATTCGGGTTTACTCCGAACCCATTGAGCCCCATTCTCAGGCACATGGACAATCTCGAACCCGCATGATTCATGCAGCCCCCCTCGCGTGATGGTAGATCGCCAGCCACATCATCAACAGTCAACAGCACCCACGTCGCCTTCCAGTCCCCAGGCCTAGAGAAGGCCAAATTCGTGCGCGTTGCCAGCAATCAACATACACGCCCGTTTACTGTCAGATGAGCGACGGTGATATTCGCCCCCCGCCGGATGTACACAGCCTTCAAGTCCGGCTAAAGACGTCTCGGTGCCGTGACACTTTTCACGGCACGGGCGGCTCATGGACATGATCGCACCGTCACCTTCCTAAATAGGTAGGTAGGGCTGACTGACGCATCCACCCCCAGGATCTACACCGTATGTCGATTACTATTCGGGCCGATGGAAATCACGCCTCCTAATCTTTGGATGAATAAGTGGCCTCAAATTCACCCCTTGTGAGGTGGCATGCTCGCTGGGTTTGGTATCGCTGTAGTGTTCCACACGGAAATTTTCAAGGCTGGGCTGGTGGTTCAATTGTGTTGTGTTACGTTCATGCTGCGTGGAGAGCGACGAGTGATTACGAAACGGCGGAGATTATCAGCCATCTGGAAGTTACCTAGGTAGATTGCTGCCCTGGTTGACTTGGTTGGGCACTGCCCAGCATTCTCATATAACAGACGGGATGAGAAGGAATTGCGTTTAAATAATCCAGCGGCCGTGCTTTTCCCAAAGATTCTTAGTTCTTGATGATTACAGAATCAGGCTGGTCCGTAGGACATATTGATATTGCTACGTGCGTAATCTTGGCTAGATGATGTTTAGAAGCGGCAATGGCAGGAGCAGTGAGGCAGTGAGACAGCCAGGTGGTGGTGTGTGGTATCCTGATGCAAAGCGAGACTGGAGACGTTCCGTAGGAACTTCAAATTTCAATAGAGAGTTTGATTGAGCATCGCAAAACGTTGCAGTAAGTCGTCAGAACGTGGAGCCAGAAAAAACAGTTCGCGGGCCTACCCAGCTACACCGATTCTGTGGTGATCGTCGGCCTACGTTGAACTCACCCCAGCGAAACGCTCACTCTCTTCAATAAGTCATCATAAGATCAGCATACGTTCCCAACACGTCTTACTCCATCTCCGCTCAGCCAAACACATGCATCCTAACAATTAGATAGACAGACATCTCATCCCATTCCCCTACCAACGCATCAGCGTGCCATTGCGGCCAGCCATCACAACACCAACACTTCGGCCCTCCAGTCCTAGCATCAAACACCTCCCCCTACCTAAGCAGCGAATTCTACCCACCCACCCATCCACCATGCCATGCCCCCCTCACCCATTCCGTATGCTCGGCTAAGCTCTCCTGATCGCAATACCGGACCGTTGTCTCGGGGGCCGATTCGCAAACTCAATGACCGGCGCCGCTAAAGGCGGGTGTACCTGGTGGTATACCGGGCCGTTACGGGGGCGAAGGTGTCTGTAAGACGGTAATCTGGTGATTAGGGAGGTTCTAGACGGCGGATGATTTGGAAGGGAGAGATGGAGAGACGGCGCTGGGGAAGGTGAGGGCCTAGGTGTACGTAGATGCGTAGGTCCTGTTAGTGCGTTGTACCTGCTGCCAGAGGGCTGCGGGGTATTGTCTGGCTTAGTTCTTTATTCAACCGACTTTGGCTACTAGGAGGTGATGTTGGCCTTCAGTCTCGGGAGCCAAGTTGATGGGTTGGGGTTGAGTGAGTATCATTATGTGTAAACCATCCAACAGATTCAGCTCAGTCTGACGAAGAGCTACGAAGATGCATCAGCAATAGAACATGTCAAGCAGGCACCACAACATCTTCTGATGGCTAACCTTGATTACGAGAGATGACACGACCAGCATGCTTCGACACCTAGGTAGTGGGGTAAACGCTCTCGACGCGTGTACAAAGATTGGCATCAACATGGGTGAAAGCGGGGGAGAGGTCTAGGCTGTGGTGCGACGTAGTATCTATGTATAGCAAGCAAGTCTTCGGCGCCTGGTATACCTCAGGGTAATACGTGGAATGATGTGAGACAAGTCAGATCAGATAAGCCGCTCCACCGTATGCAAGAGCGGGGGTTAAACAAGCTTCAGACACTGAGGGAATATTTGTCTCAATTCAACTAACGTGGAAACCATGTCCAACAGATGCGAAGAAGATCCTGGGTATCGAGTACTAAAACTAGAAAAAAAGTAAATGAAGATGCTGGTGACGATGACGATGAGGATGCTGGAAAAGCCTCTTCAAGAAGAGCAGCGAGGCCGGGATGTGTGGCCGAATGATCTGCCTGATGTGCATCATGGCTCTCATCTATACAGGGCAGTCCCAATGAAGGAGTAAAACAGAAACGTAAAGTCAAAAGAGAAGTATCAGTTGTACCAGCCATTTGAGCCAACGTTGGTCACTTCGTTTTCGCGATGCGGTATAAGCGGTTCTGTGATATCGAAAGCCTGAATAAACATCTGCCAAGTGGGGTAATCGAGACTGAAAACTGCTTGGTGTTTTTGGACGTTGTCTTCTCGTTGCTCCGAGACGCCGCGAGGTGCTGCCGGGACTGTCCTCATGTTAGCGCACAGACACCATGGAGATATGGCTGTTCTTACCAAGTAGTGGAAGGCTATCTTCATCTTTGATGATCTTTGCGTTACCTTCTCGCACTAAGAAGCTAATATAGAACAAATTCTCTACTGTTTGACCGAAATCGTGAGGATTGATGGCGAAATCAAGTAGATGAACAGCAGCCTCTTCTTCGGCAGTCAAAGCCATCCTATGCCGACGAAGAATGACAGCTTGTTCCTCGTCAGACGGCTCATTGTCTGGGTCTTCGTTCAAGTCGCTGTCGACAAGCTTTACGCCTATGTCAATATGATCCTTGAGTCGTTGTCTGATACCCTTGACGAGATTGGTAAGATTATTGTTCTTGTTCTCGTTTTGTTGCATGTCACCCTCTCTAATCTCCTGGGGCCGGGTTGCGGGGCCGAGCGGTTGCCGCTGGGACCGTGCTTTGCGTTGAGTTGCGCGGACGCGTTTCTGTACTGACAGCGGGCCGAGAAGAAAGCTTGCTGTGGGGGGTCGAGTGTTACAGGGAAAGGCAGCCCTTCGGCCAAGCAAGGCCCAGTCGAGACCATCAACATCGTCGCCGTCGTCGTCGTCGTCGCCCACAGGCAATGTCGGCGCATCTTCCCCGCCGGCAACATGGCCTCCAGATTTCATAAAGTATATGCATTTGGAGACGAATTGGTCCAGATCGATGCCTACGCCGGAATTGCCCAGGGCGTTGGTGAGCTTTTTGCCTGCCAGATCACTTGCGTTGACTAGGAAGCGGGAGTCTACGGTAGCATCGGCTGTTTGTCGCACTTTACCAAACAGACTGTTCTGTGTCTTGAGGGCATCCAGGAGGCCGCTATCGCGCGACTTTACAAGGTCATCGCGATTATCTGCGATGGTCAGCCATGCTCATGCAGTGGAACCACCATGTCAAACTCACCATCCAACATGCGTTGATGATCGCGCATAGTCGCACGCAGCTGTCTGCGCTTCTCGGGATCTTGATTCGGGTTGTAAAACTTCAAATCGCCCTCTTCATCCGGCTCAGGCTGAGGCACGGCTTGGGAGGGCGTGTCTATTCCATCTTCTTCTTCGTCGTCCTCTGCGGAGGGCTGCGATTGCGCCATGCTGTAGTTGTCTGTTCTCCTTCTCTTACTGCCATTACCCGTCGAGCCCGAATCTGGTGTGGGCATGCGTGCCGACGCGCTCTGCAGGCCCTTGGACTTTCCCCTTCGTGGGGTTTTTTCGCGCGTCGCAGGCGTTTCATTCTCCTTATCCGAGTTCATTGAGCGTGTCGGACTAAGAACGGAATATGATGATGTGTGCACGTTGCTCTGGGTCCGGGGCGCTACAGAGGGGTCGCGATAAAGCGAATCGACCGTGGAGGCGCGTGTCTGTGGCGTGGCGGAGGGATGGGTGTTGAGACGCGCCATCCCGGCTGTGAATAGGGGGACAAAAAAAGCGAAGGGCGACGGGCGACGGGCGACGATCTGGCGGGGTATGGTAATGGTGTTGAGGCTGATATTGGGCTTGTTCCTGTTCCTGGGACGCGGTTGCCCCATCCGCATTAAAGCCCACACCCGCCAGTCTAGCGCGACTCTTACCTGAGGCAAGTGCGACCGCACTCGTCAGCCAAGGCTTCCACCGCGTACCCCTGCCGGTCATGGCTCGCCTTGTGGAGCTTCTGACCCGCCTGAGGTGCGCATTCAGTCTTATTCACCCCGCCCAGACCTGCACGCCTGTGCATGAACTCGTGTTCTCGTCTTCTCGCTAGCTGTCTTGAAGCTTGTCATGTGCTCTTAGACGCCCGGCTCTTTCTCATGGCAAGCGGTAGCCAGCAGCTTCCCCACCGCGCACGATGGAAGCTTTTAACTTTGCGACTTCGCTGGATCTGACGGACCTGTCGGTGCATGTTCGAATGTAGGACCTGGAATGTGGTAGAAGTTGAATCTGTGCTGAAGGTGAACTCAGTGATCGTCTTGACGGGAACCAGAAGTCTATACCCTACTCGGTGTTGTTGAAGAGACCAGACTTGAGGCACCGAGCTTCAAATATCAAGTGCGTCGCCTCTCCCCAAGTGATGGATGAGAGTGAGGGACTGACCAAGACAATAGCCCACACTTTGAGCTGTATGTAACGGCACAGATATGGGCCGACAGCAAGCCCCTCACCGTTCCCGTTCAGACCGCCTACAAGTCGTTTAAGAATGCGCGCATATGGAATGAATGGCTTGAGCTACCCGTCACGTATGCAAACCTCCCTGTGTCCGCCCAGATAGCCATCACCGTTTGGGACTTGTCGCCCGCCGAAGACAAAGAATCGAACCTACACGCCGTGCCTTTTGGCGGCACCACCATACCGCTGTTCGACAACAACAACACGCTGCATAAGGGCAGACAACGCTGTCGGATACACCGCTTCAAGGCTGCGGATGGCCTAACCAACTCGACGACGCCATGGGTGATAGCACCGGCGCGGAAACCCAGAAAGGCCCAAGTGGCCGAGGACACGGTTGATGAGCAGGTGGCGGAGATGGAGAGGCTAGAGGGGCTGTTGAAGAAGCAGGAGATGGGCGACCTGCCGACGAACCACTGGCTCGATGGGCTGGTATACAAGAAGATGATGCAGATAAGGAAGGAGGCGCTAAAGGCTGAGGCCGCAGCGTTGAGCCGGCAGAGCAAGGCCAACGGGACGAACGGAGACGCTGATACCGACGACCAAGAGCTCTTCTACCTTGACATTGAGCTTCCACGCTTCGACCATTCAATTGTCTTCACCGACGTTGAGTACCCTCCACCGCCTGTTTCCGACCTACGATTGCCCGCCGAAGCCGACGTGAGGTTGCGCCCTCCACCGGAAGTATCCTTTGGACCGGGCATAGATATCGACGGCGTTGGTTACGGCGATGCTGATGCAGGGCGCCTCATCAAGATTTACGATCCCGAAGTCGGCCGAAGAGTCAACCCCGCCGAAGACAAGCACCGCGAATTAATGCGCAGCCAGCAGACTGATTCACTGGACCGTGATCGAAAGCCCAACGTACACGTGCGCGACAAACTAAACATGCTTCTGGCAAAAGGACCGCTTGAGGAGATTACTTCCCATGAGCGGGACGATATCTGGAAGTTTAGATACTTCCTGCTGCGCGACAAGCGAGCCTTGACCAAATTCGTCAAGTGCGTCAACTGGAAGAATCCACGAGAGGCACGGCAAGCAGCACCTCTGCTTGACAAATGGGCCGAGATCGACGTCGATGATGCTCTTGAATTACTAGGACCTCACTTTGACCACCCGGTGGTGCGCAGCTATGCCGTCGAACGCCTGAAAAAGGCCGACGATGAGGAACTTCAACTATATCTCCTCCAACTAGTACAAGCTTTGAAGTACGAAGCTCCAGGCGAGGGAGACGATTCATCTCTAGCGCGCTTCCTGGTAACTCGCGCTGCCAATAGCTTCACGTTAGGCAACTTTCTGCATTGGTATCTCATGGTCGAGATTAGCGACTTCAGTACCGACCAGGAGCCCGAACACCGCGACCTCTTCGCAAAGGTTGAATATGACTTTATGGTAGAGCTTGAGAAGACACCAGAAGGCATGGACATCCGCAAAACCTTCCAGCGGCAGGGCGAGCTCCTCACTATCCTGGCCAAGATATCCAAAGACGTACGCTTTGGTGGCGGTGACCGGCCCACGAAACTTGCGCGCCTTAAGAAAGCTATCGCAGATCCCAAGAACGAGCTCACGAGTTTCGACCCACTTCCACTACCCCTTGACCCATCCGTCTTTATTACTGGTATATCAACAGAAGATTGTAATGTGCTGAAGTCGTCATTGCTTCCCATGGTTCTATCTTTCAAAACCACGACTTCAACTCCATATCCTATCATCTTTAAGACTGGAGACGACCTCCGCCAAGACCAGCTTGTCATCCAAATCATCACTCTCATGGACCGTCTTCTCCGAAAAGAGAATCTCGACCTAAAGCTCACACCCTACCGTATCCTGGCTACTTCTACATCCGCCGGAGCGTTCCAATTCGTACCGAGCATGTCTATCGCAGCGGCATGTCAGAAGCATAAGGGCAGCTTACTTGCCTATCTGCGTGCCAACAACCCAGACGACAGTGCGCCATTGGGCGTGAGGAAAGAGGCCATGGACACGTATATCAAATCTTGTGCCGGATACTGCGTCATCACCTACCTACTCGGTGTGGGCGATCGTCATCTCGACAACCTACTTCTCGCTCCTTCAGGCGCCTTCTTCCACGTAGACTTTGGCTATATCCTAGGTCGCGATCCCAAACCTTTTGCTCCAGCCATGAAACTCTGTCGCGAGATGATTGAAGGTATGGGCGGTGTTCAGCATCCCAACTATCTTGTGTTCAAGGAGTACTCGTATACTGCTTGGTCAACCCTGCGCAAGTCATCCAACCTCATCCTCAACCTCTTCGCCCTCATGCAAGGAGCCAATATACCGGACATCAAGGTCGAAAGAGAAGGTAGTGTGAGGAAGGTTCAAGAGCGCATGTGGCTTGGAAAGGGTGTCGGGGGCGGAAAGGGGGAGGATGAGGCTGCTAGGGAATGGGAAGGCTTGGTAGAGGAGTCGCTTGGAGATTGGAAGGCAGGGGTCATTGATTGGGCCCACGAGTTTGTCCAAACGTATTGGCGAAAGTAGGTTGGCAGGTAGGATACAAGGTAGCATTCTAGCTGTCGCAGTTCACCACTTGGGAATACAATACAATCAACATCGCATCGTCTGCATCCTCTCGTATCCTCGATTGAAGCTGACATAATCCCGGAAGAACTCTGAAGCGAATGCGGGGTGAGCGCTTGTACCACGGTTAGCACCTGATAACGCGTACTGTTCGTGCGATCCCTGCTCACACTAGCGAGGAATGACGCGCTGGTCTCGATATGGGAAATCCCCAGCTAACGATTGTCAATGTCTAGCTTCACTCCCGCACGGTTTCGTGCTATCAATCCATTCCTCGCCCAACTCGGCGGGCATCTCAATACCATCTCCACCAAACCGTTGACGACACCTCACCATGACGCTTGAACCCAAGAAACTCAGGCGGCCGGACGCTTATGCGGACCTTGGAGTGAGCCCAGAAGCCTCCAGCTCCCAGATCAAGGCAGCATTCCACCGGTTAGCCCTGCAGCGTCATCCAGATAAGATGGCACCAGGCGAGACTGTCGATGCGGCAGGCTTTCGCCGGATACAGGAAGCTTGGGATGTCTTGAGAGACCCCGAGATGAAGGCAATTTATGACAAGACCTACTCAACCACCCAAGTAGAATGGGAAAAGTACAGGACAGAGCTTGCCGAATATTCTCGCAGCCCTGCCGAGTGGAGAAAGAAAAAGCATGTAGAGGATCTATGCGCGCAAGCGGAAGCGGATGTGAGCGCCGCCGAGCAACGGAGACAAGCGCGACCACGATACACACCATACGACGACAGTGATAGCGACGAGTACGGATACTACACGGACGAAGATGAATACATATCCTACGGCTTTACTTCATATGGGTACGGTCCCTTCAATTTTGATTTTGAAAGCAGTTTTTTCGGTATGCCTAGACGAAGCCCAGAGGAGGTGGCATTCGAAAACTGGCTCAAAGCGCGCAGACAAGAGCAACTTGGAAGAGAACGCCAAATAGAAATAGAAAAGAAAAAGGAGCATGGGCGACGTGTAAGGGAAGCAGAAAAGCGAAAGGAGCACCTGAGAGTGGCTGCCAACAAGCGGTGTGTTGAGCGACTCAAGGAGGTTGCAGATGCGCAGCGAGCCAAGAGCGATGAGAAACGCACGTTGGACCTCGATCAAAAACGTTCCATGGCCAGGAAATGGGTTCAAGGACTACAACGCCAGTACGAAAAGGAACTGGAGAACATTGGCTTAGAGCAGGGCGCGGATGATGTCGTTGACATTGGCTGGAACCGACAGCAGGGCAGGCAGACCTGTAGCTTCTGCGATACGTCTGTACAGGCATACAGCTACCGCTGTCCAAGTGGTGGGGCCGTTGCTTGTCCAGCTTGCAAGAAGGAGATCGAGGCGTCAACCCCAAAGCACCCGTTCGATTACACAGGCTCGAGCGGAGGAGCCAAGAAGGGCAATAGCAAAAGCAAGAAGGCGAAGAAGCCCAAATCTACCCAGGCCAATTTCGAACAGCGTTCTGCCTCTGATGAATCCGATTTGGCCGAGCACGAGGCGGAAAATGAACCAAACGAAGAAGACGAAGCAGAGACTAAAGAAGAAGCGGGCAAGAAGGCTGCAGAAGAGGCTGCACGAAAGCAGGAAGCCGAGAAACAGAGGGAGGTGCGGAAGGCGGAACAAGAAGCCAAATGTAAGCTTGCTCGAGAGGCTGAAGAGAAAGCCGCCGAAGGAAAGGCTGCACAAGAAAAGGCTGAGGTACAACAGGCTGCGCGAGAACGTGCCGCCACAGAACAAGCCCCTCGGGAGGCAGCAGAGAAGAAGAAGGAAGCCAAGAAAAGGGGAGCACGCGAGAAGAAAGCTGCTCGTAAGAAGGCAGCCAAGGAGAGGGCCGCCTTGGAGAAAGCCGCACAGAAGCAGAATATTGGCCCAAAGGAGGCTGCGTTGCAGGCATTACGAGATGAGGAGGCGCGTGAACGAAGAGAACTCGAAAAGCTGCAACGGGCGGCAAAGAAAGCTGCTGACCGTGAAGCAAAGGAGAAGGCAGAGGCAGAGGCAAAGGAGCACGAGGCACGCGAAGCTGAAGAGCGGGCAGTACGAGAAGCTGGAGAACGGGCGCGACGAGAAGTTGAAGAACGGGCCGCCCAACTAGCTGCAGAGCAAGCTGCACGTGAGGCAGAAGAGCGCGCCGCACAAGAAGCGAGAGATCGGGCAAATCGTCAAGCTAAAGAACTTGCGGAGCGAGAGGCGATAGCTAAAGCCAGACAAGAGGCGAAACAGGCTGCTGCTATCACGAAACAACAAGCACATGAGGCCAGAATGCAACTTATTCAGGAGGCCAAGGCACGAAAGTTGCAGGAGGCAAAGGAGCGCAAAGCGCAGAAGAACAAGGGGCGAAAGGAGCAGAAGATCTTTGAGAGGAAGGAGCGAAAGGCGATCAAAAAGCAGCAGAGCGCGATGGAGAAGGAGCAGAAGGTCGAGGAGAAGAAGGTGAACCAGCCTGATGCTCAAGATGTCAAAGAGACCGCTCCTCCGGCCATCACTTCTGACACGCCGGTCCCCATTTTCGATATCAATACCGCAAATAACAGTGAGAAGGAGGAGAAGAGCAAGGAGACGCCTCGGCTACGT
The DNA here is from genome assembly GCA_029100535.1 of Stemphylium beticola. NCBI lineage: Eukaryota > Fungi > Ascomycota > Dothideomycetes > Pleosporales > Pleosporaceae > Stemphylium > Stemphylium beticola. The sequence goes on along the minus strand of JARBXR010000010.1, from coordinate 141,876 downwards.
ACTTGTCGTATCTGCAACCAAGAGGGCCACATTGCTCGCTTCTGCCCTGGAAAGCATACCGAAATCGACGACACCACTACTCCTGCCGCTCCCGTTACTCCTGCTGAGCCAGCACCTGCCATCGAGGCGACAACGAAGCCTATAGCCCCAGAACCTGTGGCTGCGAAGATTGTAGTCAGGATCCCAGCTCCTCCCCCGCCAAAGGACCATTGTGTCGAGAAGAATCATGCTGTCGAAAAGAACCATGCCACCGACAGAAAACCCACTGAGCCAGCCAGCCAGACTTCCGATGCATCAAAACCAGAGAAGCACGTCAAAGCCAACAAACCGCCAAAGAAAAAGGCACCACGTCCGGCTGCATCACAGAAACAAGAGAGCACTAATGGTATCGAGTCCATGCCCCCTGTTTCCACCGCCGCGACCACTGCGAATGGAAGTACCCCCGCAGTAGCCCCTGAAAAAGATGCCAAACCAGTCAAGAAGCCAAAGAAGAAGGCTCCCTTGGTTTGCTACACTTGCAAGGGAGAAGGCCACATGGCGAAGAAGTGTCCGACCAAGATCAAGGAAGCTACCTTGGACACGCCCAAGTAGACGACGTCGAGTCAAGAGAGATGATTATGGAGGCGTTTGTGTCATGATGGTGAATTTGGAGGCAATGAATGATGAATGATACCCGCTGTGAAATGATTTAGCTTAGAAGCGTGCGAGCGCTCTTTTTGCTAGTCTCAGCATGGCAATTTAGGTAGACAGCACATTGACGTGAGAAGTAATACGAGATTTCAACGATTCCAAAAGTCTTTTCTTCCTTCCGTATGCAATCCAGCAAGCGCGATCCCTTCCCCCCATCCTCCCATCCCACCTAAACTCCCTCTCCCCCTCTCCTCTTCTTTCTCAAACCCCCTAACCTCCCTCTCATGCCTCATCCTTACCCACCTCAGCATAACAGTATTATACAGCAAAAAGAGGGCCGCAGCCACCACCGAACACGAACTCGTAACCACAACCGTCGCCTTCGCAGTAACACTATACTCACCATCCTGGGCCGAGTAAATATTGACTAAGGTCGAAATCAGGCCCGCGGCACTATTCAACAGCGCAGGCAGGAAAATCCGGTTTATCACCCACACGTAATTCGCGCGATGTTTCCACCAGAGGTACAGACACCCCAGCACGCCGATGCCGCACGCAAAGGCCGCGATACAGGAGCGGCACGTTGCGCACCGTGTGCAGGGCGGCCGTCTCAAAGTCGCTGGCTGTGGCGCTGTCAGATACGGAGTCCCAGCTTAGCTTAGTGAAGGTTGCGGGGAACACGATGTAACCTGCGAGTAGGATCCACACGGAGGCTGAGGCGAGGATGTTGTGCGAGGGCGAGACGGTGTCGAGGCCTAGGAGCATGTCTATGTAGCGTATTCGTGCTGTTGTACGGCGGGGGTGAGGATTCGGTCGTTGGGGTTTGGAGTTGGAGGCGCCGCGCTGAATGGTGGGGGCATGGTCGCTTTGCGATGATGTTTGTATGGGTTCCAGGATGCGGGTTGAGGGTGTTTGAGCTGGAGGTGGTTTTGAGGCGTGGGCAGATGATGTTGTGCTGCTCTCTTTTCCCTCGTTTTTCTTCTTGATGGAATCGTCTGCTGTGGATATCGGTTCTTGTATCGTGGGCGACACCGTATCCGTATCGCCTTTTACCTTTAACGGAGAACGCATCGCTATCGATATACCCTTTCAATGGTACCAATTCATTCGCACAGCTCAAAGCATTAGCACAACAAACAACTAGACGAGACTCGGACTCTTCCAAAAGATACAACATCAAGTACCACTATCTATCTTACCTCATTTTCTACGTCGCATGCCGTCACTAGTCCATCAAACTAAGCCTTGCGCAGGTACACAAAAACCTGTTCCTAGCGCGTTGCCTAGAGCCTGACAGATAACGGCCGCTATCCGGCTACCGGGCGGGTCGATGGCTTGTTCTGCCATTGGCGTTGCAGAAAGTTGATGTGTGGAGGTGGTTAGTGGAGAAAGAAGACTTGGTCAGGATCCAGTGTTACGTCATTGGCATCGCGCGCGTTCTTATTTACTTGAACATCCGATCTGGAGGGACTATACGGTATTCTTGCTCATCGCGCAGTATGGATTCTTTCCCATTTGACGTCTTTGCGCGGTTTGCGAAGCTGAAGGGTAGGTTGACTCGGTTGCTTATGACTTTCGACGTGAGTTATAGCTTGTTGGTGGGACTAGAGCAGGTACCATTGCTGATCAGCATCTTGCCTACGAGTAACGCTCTCTGCCATTACTCTGTTTGCTTCCAAAACTTTGCAGAGCAACAGTCTTATCATCTTCTGTTTAGTGCTTTCTCGTCAGGAGAGCCCGCTACGCGAGGCGCACATTGCGAAAAACGGCCCCGAAATCACCCCATACACCCCTGCCGCTTGCATCTGCAAATTCTCGCTATACCTATAGATTTTGAAACGGCAATATTGTGTGATGGTAGGTCCAAGTGCTACTTTGAAAAGGAATTACACTGGTTTTAGCCAAACACTTAGCGCCGAGAAGGATCAAACCGTTCTCGCCGAGACGAGATGGCCTGGATACACAATTGGAGATCAGTCCGGGCTAGAATAGACGTAGCAGTGGTAATAGCAAAGAGGTACTCCGTGGCAAATTTGACCATAATGCCCGGAGGAAGACGTTAGCGAGGTTCCAGCAATACTTCCGCTCTACGGACAGATGAGACCGTATTGTGCCGCGATCCTTCGCTTCTACCGCTTCCATCACGCCTCCAGCACGAACCCCTGCCTTCCACATATAACCTTAGATCAGCCTATTGGATAGAAGGCGCCGCGGCTGCATATGGCACCGAGCTGGCGGATCTTTTCCGTTCAATCTAGGTCACTAACAGTGGAGAGTGTGGTACTATTGCATGAACCAGGTACATTCGGCCAGCAGGTGTTGGGGTATGTCGGTACGGGCTGACACAATATGTGCGTCCTGTCTGCCGGGCCGCTCTCCTTGAATTCGTTCACCAAGATAGAAAGATGGGGTCGAGGATGTTTCTTGTCGCACACTCTCCATTACTTTGCGAAACCTTGGTCGGAACTTTGGCATCATGGCTGGCGGCGTTGCTCCTGAGGCGGTCATTGTAAGTGCGCTGTTGAAGCATGACTGGACGAAATGAGAGGCGAGATTATGCTAATCCTTCATTGCAGCCCATTGAGGCCCTTTTGATGGCCCTTTGCATGCTGGTAGCGTCTGGACGTCTTGTCCCACGACTCGTGCAAGGACATCACTTGACCCTCAGCGACTCTCTTCTGGTGGTATCGATACTCGACGCTATTGGGCTTTTCGCTACAGACGTCTTGACGTACGAATATGGCGGTATGTCGGAAGAGGAGACGGAGTCATCCGTAGCTCAGACGATTGCCCTCAAGAAAGTGAGAGATTGGTTCGCCAATTCTTGGCCAGTGAGGAGCTGACGTCTTCGTGAATAGGTCCAGTTTGCTGGCAACATGTTCTATGATACTGGAATCTACTGGCCAAAGCTGGCGATCCTCGCACTATACTTCAGACTCATCCCTCCGACAATGCCATGGCTGCGCAAGACACTTTATGCGGTGACGGTCTTTACAGCAACCGCCATGGTCACGACCTGTTTCCTCGATACGTTTTGGTGTGGCAAAAAGGTGTCGGTGAATTGGTCTCCAGAATATGACGCCTGCAGTACGTTCAATTCGAAGAATGTCTTCAGAATCGATTGGAGTATGAACATTGTGTCGGACGTGTTCAGTGGGTATAGCGCTGTCAGCTATTCTGAATTCATATCTAACGTGATACCAGTTTTCGCGCTACCCTTTCCGCTGCTTCGATCTCTACAACTTCATCATCGTCAAATATGGGGCCTCGTTGTGACCTTTTCCCTCGGCGCGGTCACAATAGCCATGAGCATTGTTCGATTCGCGACGATAGAAATTATATATGCGTGGACCAACGTTTGTAGGTGAATCCTTGGCTTCATCTTGCGTGAACACTAATGCATTGAAGTTGTTCTGTCTATGGCGGAATTAGCCATCGCCATCATCGTGGTCTCGCTGCCATCAATGCGATCCTTCCTACGACGCGGCGGCTTCTTTTCCTCGAACAAGAAATCCCGCTCCTCGGAGTCTCGTACGGCCTATGGACAGAGAACACCCGCGAGCGGCTCGCATGGTTTTCTGCGCCCGTCTAGAAGAGGCAAGCACACCGTCCGCATACACACCGATGAAGATTCGGGAAGCGAAGTGGAGCTCAACAGCCTTGGGAGGAAGGATGTCATTTACGAGACGCGCCGAGTGAGCGTGCAGTACTCCCGACAAGACGAAGACGGCGAACACGTTGGAAAATTACCGTGAGAATGGTTCAGGAGCTGGTGGCCCGACGAGAACTTTAGCCGGTGTGTGTGGATCGACTTGCGGCCGAGGTAATACGAAGAGGAAGGATCGGACAGGGTCCAGTTTGACTGGGTTGAGGAGATGTTCCAGCGTACTAGAAATGAATTTTCAGATCCTCCGCTGCTGAACGAACCACTTGTATCGCTTGGCTATGATGGCGCTAATACCTGAAGCCCACATAGCGGTCCGGGTAGGTGACCGAGCGCCGCGCCGTACGGGAGGCTGCTCCAAGCGAGCCTCAACCGTCTCTAGCCCCGGCTCTCTAGACTTCCTGACAACCTTGAACATCCCTTGGGCCAAAGACTGTGCCGCAAGCATCCCGTGAGGGGTCGATCTGCATTGGCGGAATGCTTCGCTTAAATTGAAGTTCGTCTGACAAATTAACCCACCGGACCCTTGCCAATGAATGTAGGCGCTTGAGCTTAACAACACCTGTTATACAAGACCAAGGCTTAGGTCAATACAACGCCGCAAAAGCACCTACAGGTCCACTCGTTGTGATAACAGATGAGTCGTGTGCCCAAAAACAGCGTGTCAGGAGATAAATTTTTCGACTTCGACTTGCCCTAGATTATTTCCGGTTTCAGTCTGGAGCAGACCCAAGTCATCGGTTCAGCCGTTGAAAGGAACAAGGGCTAATGTTGGGACCGGCTCATCTGTTCACGGCATCTAAACCGCCCTCGATTACTAGAATGCTTCCGCGCGCATGCATGCAACTGGGCCATCCAGTAACTCTTTGGACGACTGAGGGCTAATATCCGATCGCGACGTGTTATGATAAGCGGCGCAGTCGGTCGCCCAGAAAAGTCCCAAGGCTTTGTCGTGCGATACGTGCGCAGTGCAATATGGACCCCCCTGTGCCTGGCTCATATACAAACGCCTTGCGGTTGTCACATTTGAAGCGAGCGAACCAACTTCCCATCGGCTTTAACCTTTTTTTTTGTGACGGGCTTGTCACACCACAGAAACGATAATGGCACACTACATTGATGGCAAAGATTGCATGGTACGCCGCCAACATGTCGGCGAAACATTGATTCTAAGGCTGACGGTTGGACTGTGACAGATCTCCGAATGGATCCTTTTGATCTTCGCGTACTTGTTCGTTGCGGCGCGCATCTACACGCGTTTGATCCGGTTGCGCTCGAGGTTGGACTGGTCTGACTACCTGCTGCTCGCATCTGCGGCTGTAGCTCTGGGGTTGATCATCTGTGATACCCTCACATACCAGATGGGCGTGTTGGACGCGTATGAGACATCTGAGAAATTATCCAAGGTCAGTCAATCGCGCGCCGCGATGCGGTTTTCGTACACGGCTAACATAATCGACGGCAGATCTCGTTCGCTTCCAACTACTTCTACGATGTCGGCATGGGCTTCCCCAAACTCAGCATGTTGGCGTTTTACTGGGCCTTCTTCAACCTCTCGGGTCACCCTGGCCTGCGCAAGATGCTCTTCGCCTTTACCGCTTTCGTCGTCGCGTGTTACTTGACCATCCTCTTCGACGATACTTTCTTTTGCGGAACCCCCGTCTCCGTACAGTGGTCGCAGGAAGAAGGTGCATGCTCCGTGTTTTATGCGCCAGAGCCGTTTATCCTGAACTTTACGCTCAATCTAGCTTGCTACCTCATTGTCTACGCCATCCCGGTTGTACTTCTCGCCAAGGGCGTGTTGAGGAATTCTTCTGGTGTTGCTCTAACGTTCGGGTTGGGTGCTCTTACTATTGCTTCGGGTATCGTGCGCTTTGTATGCTTGAAGGTTGGCACGGGCCAGGAGAACCTCGTTTGTAAGTCTCTCCCTCGGAAATGTCGATGTTCTGTATGCCATGCAGTAGCTAACACGTCACTCCACAGACCCCCTCAGCATGGTCGAGATGACTCTTTCGATTATCGTCGTTTCGCTACCAGGACTGAAGCCACTTGCAAGGAAGGAATCGAAAATCTAGATAACAGTGTGAAAAAGGGCATGGAATGCAGACAGTGTATAATCGGATAGTAATGTGACGGTTCATGAGGTAGGGACATTCAGGTGCCACGTGGTGGAGAGATGGTTCCTCCTGCTCCTGAGCTGCACCTGCTGCACCTATCGCGATCATAGATACGTCATGAAAACAGACCATCGTAATAGCCCTATATAAGGCTACCACGACAGCTACATAGACACAACAACAAGACATCTACTTTCGTATAGCACTCTTCTCTCACTGCTTACACTTCTACAAGTAACACATAATAGGAGTGTTTTAGAATCGATGGCTTCAGTGAACAGGTCAAGAAGTGATGTGACTTCTCACCTTTCTGTTCGGGTGATAATGCTCCATCAGTTTTCCAGGGTTGGGCTGCCCAAGCCATTCTACTAGCGGGGTAGCGCGGATTAGGCAGCCTTCCAAGGTTGCGTCAAGACACCCAACCCTACCCTACCAGGCTACCATCTTCCACCTTACACCAGCGCATCCACAATCATAAGGAGCTCAACTCCGCGAAACTTGGCACCTTCAGGCCTATCTTCGCCACTTCTTCGGTATGCCTCATTCGCACGAACGATCCAGGATCTAAGAACGTCCGGTGGCGGTCTTTGATCATCTCGCATGCAGCATGTCGGAACGAGATGAACTCTCAGTGAGGGGAGACACGGAGGACGAGACAACTCATCATCAGACCACGATCGCAGTATCAGAAAAGCCAACAGTGCGCCTAGATGGTGGCGTTTCGTCTGAAGCGAAGATCTACACTGAGAGGCTACTATCGGGACGTCAGATACGCCTTCTGCATATTAGACCATCTTCCGGCCCGGATGAACAGCTGATATGTGACCTTATGACTGTGGAACTTGAGGAAGAACCGACTTACGAAGCCTTATCCTACGTATAGGGCGTGGACCCGCCCACGGTTCCGATCATTTGCAATGGCGAGCGATGTATCATTCGACCGAACCTCGCATTTGCCCTCCAGAGATTGAGACTAGAGCTTACCAGCCACGTTATTTGGGCAGATGCATTATGCATCAACCAGGATGACGACGAGGAAAAAAGCCGTCAAGTCCCTCGCATGGGGGCAATCTTCTCGCGGGCAGTAAGAGTCGTTGTTAGGCTGGGTCAGTGTGATGAGGATACTGTCTCAGAAACTTTAAATTGCGCTATACTTATAGCGAACCTCGCGAGGGAATTTGCGCTTGCCAACGATATTAGGATTCATTCTACAATGGAAAGGCGAAAAAGAGCCTGCCTCGGAGTAAAGATTCCCGGCGCTGAGCTTACCCCCCAAAATGTGCCACGAATTCGCTACACTCTGTGACTCTCAATGGTTTTCGAGAGCCTGGTGTGTGTAGGAGATCCAATTGGCACAGGATGTGGTCGTCGTGTGGGGTCCCCAAGAGACGCCTTGGGATGACGTCAGTATAGCAGTGTCGTGGATTTATTACGAGTCCATATTCAATTCCGATCATACATTCTCCATGTGCGGAGTGAGCTATGCGAGTTGTATGGTCTTCCGAAAGTACAAGCTCCTTTCTTTACTCGCTGTCTTGACGTTGTATTGGTCGTTCTATGCGACAGACCCAAGAGATAAGGTTTATGGACTCCTGAGCTTCACTGATTGGGAGGATGGAGATCCTCTAGAGCCGGACTATGAGAAAAGCGTTAGTGAAGTTTTTGCAGACACTGCTACCAATATCATTCGTTCTGAGGGTAGTCTGAGGATCTTTTCCTGAATATGACATCATAAGTATTACGATGGGAATGATGGTTACAAATCGTGGGCGCCACGCTGGGACTCCTACCTTTTGAAGGCTCTCATCTTTGAGCTCTACGCCTTCGAAACATCGGATCTCTGTAATGGGCGACAGGCTCAGTTGCCGACCGCGGAAAATGGGACACCGGATCGAAGATATTTGGCGGCGGTCGAATAGGACACAGTGACCGCGACTGAGTACTTCCCCGATGGTGACGAGTCTGAGGACCCCGAGAAAGACTATCCGTTCGCCAACATCTGCGAGGACGTTCTGAAGGGGTGCCAGGACCGTGACAAGAGCCTACGTGCAATAGCCTGCACCTTGACGGCGGGCTATACTTGTCGAGAGAACCCGCCCGAAGAGGGTGACCCAGAACTCAAAAAACATACACCATGGAGCCCTCGGCGAGTTTCTGGAACAAGTTCGAGAGTCCAATGAAGACTCGTCTCCAATGAGTGATGCTGCGCAGCGTTGTATAGAAGAAGCAAGGCAACGTTGTGCAGGCTCCAGTTTCTTTTGGACGTCCAAATGGAGACTATGGCCTAGGTCCTGCCTGTACGCGTGCTGGCGACATCGTCGTGGTTCTTTACGGTGGTGAGAATCCTTTCGTACTACGCCCGCGTGGCAATGAATGCCTCCTTCTAGGCCAAACCTATGTACACAGTATCATGGATGGTCAGCTCATGGAAGAGCTTGAAGCTGGGAGACGGAGGGAACAAGTATTTGGTCTCGTTTGAGCGATTCGTCGTTTCCCTTGAGAAACGAGTGCAAGGGAGGTGACTTTTCCGCTCTCTATTCTCGCATACACCACAAGATTACTACAACTTCCTCTCCATTGCGTCGCAGTCACCAGCAGCTTTTTGCAAACGCCGTGTTGTTGCTGAGCAGTTACAAGTATGCCCAACGACCACATTCCTACAAATAGTCTGCATTACTACTCCGAATCTCACCTGAATCGCATTGCCTGTCATCTTTCCAGATCTTGACTACTTTTTTCTTGCGCAATTTATGATGTTGCCTTGAAGTTTGTATTCGAGGATCTTCGACGCAAATAGCCTGACGGACAATACATTCACGACATAACAGTTCAGAATAAATATACTGGGTGTATCTTATATGCCATCAAGGTCGAGATCATTTTTCTTTATTCTACAATGCATGCTCAGCTTCCGATTTCACTTCCAAGGTCTTGAATGTGATCACAATCAACCCAGTATCCAATGCAACAACCAATGACAGGCGTGGAAAGAAGGACAGATCATTAAACCAGACCAATTACCAACTTGCAAGATTACTCGCTTCGACAAAGGATACATATCTCAATGTTCGACTCGAGCTTTGTTGCTAGATTCCAGATCGTCACGTGATCTCGAACACAACTCCACCACGTGCAAGCACATGACCCTTGCAAGTCCCCAACCCCACACCCCAACTCCAGGAAAAGATACATACACACCCCATAACAAAAGACGTATGACACTTACGCGCATACTCTCGGCGCAACCTCCGCCGACGCCAGGCACGACATTTCCTTCCACCGTGTTCTTTTAATCTAAGGCGTTGGCGTCGCGGCGCCATCATCCCTGGTAATTAATATGGAAGTGCGTTCCGGCAACATGAAAGCGGAGAAATGCGCCCCAGACCACCTAAGGTATAAGGAGGACAACGTCATGGGATGGGTTTATGCGGCGAGAAGGTGAAAAGGACAGACTGCAACAATTAACCTGTGAAAAGACAAGGAAGGTATATAAAGCTGGTGTGGTAGTGTAGTTGGGGTGGGTTTGATTTGGTATCAAATAGTGCTGAAAAAAGTCAGTACTACATATCCTCGCGTCCTCGCATCCTCGCATTCCTTTACAACCATCCAATTCGCAAAAACACCTTCACATCATCCATCCAGTCGCGAAAATGAAACCGCAAACCCTCCTTCCCCTCCTCCTCTCCCCCTTTCTCACCACAGCTTCCGCAGAAAACGCCTCCACCCCGCACGCCCCTCCCCCCAGCTCATCCAACGATCCTACCCCAATAGGCGCCCTCTGGACCTCAACCTGGACCGCGCAAGACCTAACATCGTACACGCAGCACTGCACCTCTCGCACCACGCACACGGCCAAAATCTACAAGCTCAACCAACTTTACCCAGACCTGGAAACCTACGCGCCGCAGCTCAAAGTATTCTACAACAAACAGCTCTACGCGGGTTCGTGGGGCGGCATCGACGTGCACGGCGTGGGACGCGAGTTACTCGTCATGGATATGGCCGACGTGCCGGTGAAAGTGCGGGAGTGGATTAAGCGGGAAAGCGCGCAGAGACACTATTGTGTGCAGGATGATGTTGTTTTTTTTGCGCCGGGGGCCGTGTATCCGATTTTACCGTTGTGGGTTGATGATGTTGAGGGTGTTGAGGGGGATGGGTGTGAGGGAGTTTATGAGGGGTTGGAGGCGTATAGTAATGAGCCGGCGGATGGGAAGGTGATTGGCAAGGTTCGGCATACGAATACGGGGGAGAAGGAGGTTAGGTTTACGGTTGAGGCGATGGTTGTTCGGGCCAAGGATGGGAGGGATGAGCTGTAGTGGTGTTTGTGGGGGTGATTGGATTGAGTCTATTGATGGATATTGGGCGTTTTTGGTATCTTGGGATAAGAATAAAATATAACTTCTCTGGTCGAGGATGATTATGATTCCCCGCCGTTGCTTTTTTCTTCCCATCTTTGCTTGTGTAGTTTCTCTCTCCTCCGCTGTTCGCGGCGTGAATGCGTAATCGCCATTACCATGTTGTAGATAAAAGTCCACACGAAGATTACGACGACAAAGGCTAAGATGACCACGACGCTTACCATGCTGAAGACGACGAAGACGTACGATGCGCGTATGAATGAATAGTTTTCTTCGAGCGTCGTGGCGGTCGTGGACGGGAAGGAGAGACCGACTTGCATGGCTGAGAGAACGAGCGAGAAGAAGACGAAAACAATGAGGATCCAGGAGAACTTTCGCTGGAAAAATACGACGTAGCGATTGTATCCGTATCTGCAAATGAAAAAGTCAGCGCCCGTGACGAGGTAGCTTGGCTGAGACGTACAAATATCCCCTCACAAAATGGGTATGCGCATATCTAATGCGATATGTCGTATTGATGCGTCCGAGGCGCAGATCCCCAAACTGATACCGTTTGTTGACTTGTTGCAGTGTATCCATGTCGACGTGCTTCATAAAGTCCCGAGCAAAGTCTTTCCACCAGTGCCAGGTGATGAAGGATGGCAGTAGCGAGTAGTCGTGTGCAATCTTCAGATCCAGTGGCGTGGTAACTAGCCACACATAGCTCACTAGAAAGCCGGCTGCGCTCTTCCATAACCAACCATCATTTCCCTTGTCGTCTTCGTCGCCGCTTCTGCATATCCAGTCTGTCCAGAACTTGTGACACACCATCCACTCGGGAAGTGGCTTTATTAGCAACTTGGTGCTGAACTTGAGTAGGTGCAAATCCATCTGCTGGGTCTGCAGGACTTCCATTCCCATCATCTTGTACCGATGTAAGGGCCGTGCACGCATGGGACGGCCGGCCATCCAGAGTTGGCCGTGTATACGGTTCAGTCGAGACAGGTCGAGATCGGAGGCAAGAAAGGCTGGGATCTCATCTTCAGGTCGGATGATCTTCTCACTCCGGCCAGCGATGGTGGGAAGAGAGTCGTAGGCTGACAGCGGGAGATTGGTAGACGCTTCGAGGACTGGCTGAGGGTCGCCAGTCGTGGGATTGACGGTGCCATTCTGGTGCACGATTCCGGCTTGCGGTGCAGTGAGGGTTTTGGACGTCGGCGGAATGGGGCGTGGAGAGAAGGGGGGTTTGCTGACGTCGATCTGGAAAATGTTAGCATTGTGGTATATAAGCTACCTGCACATCACTCACAGTCTGAATCAATGTCTTATCATCCATATTGCGCTCGAGCGATCGTCGCGTGCGCCATCATGGGAAGGAAGATGTGGTGTTAAGCTCTATATGCGCCATTTGCAACGCCAGCTGCGGCTGAAGCACGAGACTCACACACGCAGGCACACAAGGCAGGTACAACATGACGCGGGTGGGCGCCTGCTCCGCCCTCCATGGGCGACGGGAGCTAATGGTTAGGAGTGTGCCAGGTGGGGGCTAGATGCGGGGGCCGAAATCGCTTGGGCTGAGTCCGGGCGCAGGGACGACAGCACCCCGGAATGCGTGATTGGACAAGAAACATGCTGCGCCTCTATATAATCTGATATTGATCATAACAACTCCATTACATGGATGAGCCAATGATTAATCACCTGATTTGTGACGACATGGAAGCTTCTCAAACAATTAACGCCTCCCTCTAATGCAGTTTTGGATATCATGCCCTTCGTTCCATATCGGCCTGTCTCACATGACGCTGTTCAAGTATAACCTACTTGCAGTAGTTTGCTGGGAAGCTGCCCTGTTTTCCATGGACCTCGCCCTGCCACCAATCTTGTGAGCTCTGCGTCTTCTTGATGACCTTGATCCGGTCGCCTTCTTTGAATGCAAGGTCACCCTCCGTCAGGCTGTCAAAGTCGTACATAGCCGTCACATATTCCACGCCGAAAGAACCTATCTTCTTCGGTGGCGGCGGCGGAGGCTTCTTCTTTCCGGCTGCAGGGTTGGGCGAGGACGGGTATGCGCTCGGGGTTGATCCATTGGAAGCAATCTTGTTACCAAAGTAGGAGTCGCCGTTGGTTCCATTTGAATAGGAAGAAGCCTGCGACGTGGACGAAAGACGGCGACCATACATGTCCTGGCCAGCGCTAAGATGGGGCGAGCCACCAATCTTGGGCTTGCTAGCACTGAGAGAACTGTACGAAGGCTTGTTGGAGAGACTGATAGGAGGGCCACTTTCCGACGTCGCAGAGAGGGTTTGCGACGGCCGCGCAGGTCTGCTTCCGCCGGTAATGGTGGGCACGCTGTCATTGCTACTGGCTCTCCGGCTGGGCATGACCTTGTTCCGCAATCCCAGGCCAGTCAGCGTATCGCCCTTGTCCGGCAAACGCATGGGCATGTGGACCGCTTTGCCAGTCTTGAGTAAACCAAAGCTAGTCTCCATCTCGGTTCGCAGTGGTGTAAAGCTCGAGTCCCACAGCGGTATGACCTCCTCGGGCTCCGGTGGTGGGTCCGGATACCCCTGTTCGTGCGAGTACTGGTGTAGTACCGTGTACAGGTTTCCAATCAGGTTATTTTGTAGCACAATCTGGTTGGTCAGGAGGTGGGGCAGGATGGAAAAGGTCGCGGCGTTCAGGGGCGGCAGACGGTCACGGAGGTTCTCATCAGCGAGCTGGTATGCGTGGGTAGAGCGCTCGAGGTCGACTTCGTGTTTAGCCAGGGCGTGGTTTTCGCGCTCAGAGCGTGTCTTCTTGTTCTGGAGGGCTTCGCAGCGGCTCTTGTAGCGTTCGTAATCGACCTGTTAGGGTGTCAGTAATAGCTGGAATCCAAGGCAAGCCGTGCCGACCTTTGCTTCGTCTCGCTTCTTGATAGCCTTCTCCATGGGCTTCAATGCATCTCGGGCTAGCTTGGCGGGTATGACGAGTTTCTTCTCAATGTCTTTGACTTCCTCCATCATGTCCGTCTTGAGTTCGGAGAAGGCTTCATGAAGACCATGGACACGCTCGAGGACGGCGGGTGGAGTCTCGGCATGGACATGTGTGCTGGAACCACCCTCGCCGCCGAGCGGCTTGAAGATGGTATAGAGGCATTCGACAGAAGTGAGCTGGTGGTTGAGGATGTTTGTCCACGCGTCTCTCCATTGCTTCGCGGATGCTTCGAGCTGGACTAGTGTCAGTCACATGGAGCACGGTAATATACAGCGTGTTCGATTAATGACTGCTACGTCGCAGCAACAAAATGTCGGGCCATGCGGCGTGTCGACATGCAGGACCGTGGCAGGCATTGCGCGTCTGGCAACAACCCCACATGTTCACCGCCGCCGACAGTGTGAAGGAACAAGCCACAGTCACGTTGAAACGCACCTTCTCCAGCATCGTCTTGGAGTCGTCAAAGTCCTTGAGCATGGCTTCGACATCGGCCTCATTGGGCGTCCGCGTCATGAAGCGCCCTGTGATTCTCTGCATGCGCTGCATCTTGGGAGGTAGGCCGCAATTGCGGGCGGCAGAATGCGATAATAGGGAAGGGTGGAACGATCAAATGGTATAAGTTGCGGGTGATGGGCAGTGAGGAATGCTCGGACACTCACTAGCGGTGGCTGTGCCCTCAAGGCGAGTGGGAATGGAAGAGAGGGAGAGCAGGGGTGAGAGAGGGCCCCGCGCTGGACTGGGTTTCATGAACTCAGCAACAACGGTGGATCGGACGGCATCAGGCATCATGACGCGAGGCCAGTCAGCGTCAGGCGTCCGAAGACGAAGACGTGTCATGACTGAAGCGGAAAAGACTGGACAATGCCTACGTACCCCCCGACCGTCAGAGTTCAGTCCTGCGTGCCGTAGTGGGCGACGCTAAACCACGTGCTCGCGCGGAGACGAGGAAGGCGCGGCCGCTCTCCCGAGGCGCGTCTCCGACCGACCAACCTTCACTCTGCCCAGCAACCCCGCCTCCATGTCGCTTCTATACCACTCGACGCGTACCATACGACATCCGACGCCATGACGGCCCCTCTCCGCAATACCCAGCACGCCTCCGCCATCGCAGCCATCACCGCCTCCCAGAATAGCGCGCCCGTGGCCGAATTTCGCTGTCTCTTCACCCAGGACATTAGACGGAAACAAAAGCGGTGGCAAGATGGCTATCTCAAATTCCACACTTTCAACAACCGCGTCATGGTCTACGACCAGGCACGGAACTTTCTCGGCGACACCTACTACAAGGACAGCAACGAGCTGCAAGAGGGCGATGAACTTAATCTGAACAATGGTGCGCTAGTCGAGGTGTCCGAGGCCATGGGCATCACACATACCGATCTGACGCCAATACTGGACAAGAAAGCAAAGGAGCAGCCACCTCGCCCTAGTGCTCCCTCCCAGCCAAAGCCCTTCCAAAGACCATCATCGGTGGCGCCAACAAATCCCCAACGAAACGCATCGCAACTACGCCACAAGACTCTCAACACACTGCTCGGAACGCCGAAAGGGCCGATTGGGAAGGCCCAGCCTATCAAGTCACCGTATGACGCTCGCAAGGAGAAGGAGAATGAGCTGGCTGAAGAGCGGCCCCCGAAGAGACAGAAGACCGCCGCAGCACCCCCGGTTTGGAGAGCATCCAGCCCAGTGCAAGAGGAGATCCTCATAGCGAACAAGGAACCGCTGCCAATAGCAAGAAATGCAGACACCAAGAATGTCCGAAAACCCACCAAGTTCATACCTCCATCAGCAACCGTCATAACGATAGACTCGGAGCCAGATCCTCATCCAGCCTATCTCTCGGACGTCACACTTCCTAGCACGCCTCCCAAAGTTGCTAAAAAGATGATAGAGCGTACAGCCAAAAAACCTGCGCCACAACCTGTTGTACCCCTGCAAGCCCCTGCAAAAACCCCAAAGATACCCAAAGGCAAAGTGCCGGTGCCCAGTGTGCGGGCGCTGGAGACCCCGAAGCGACCAGCGCCACCTTCTTCGCCTCCAGTGAGCGCATCCAATCGTCTCAACAACATTGAATTCGCACTGCAGCCAGTCAGTGTGCCACCAAAAGAGCCGTCACCTCCTCCTCCTCCACCGCCACCCGAACCCTCGCCACCTCCGGCTCGCAAAGCCAAATCGCTTCGACTTTCGACTGGAGTGAAACGTGGAAAACTGTTATGCCAGGCCCTGCCGCAACAGGATGTGAGGACTGGCAGTGAGCCAAGGACGGCCAATACAAAAGCCAGAGCTCGGACAGTATCGCGTGTAGCAAGCAAAGAGCCATCGCCAGCTGTTTCCCAGGATAATAATGTCACCGCGGCGAAAGTACCGTCAAAAAGCAAACGAAGAGGGGCAGATGCTGATGGCGTCGCGCCTAAGAGAGTAAGAGTCTCCAAGTCTCCGTCACTACCCTCACCTAGTCTCTTGGAAGACCCGGAAGTCATACATGGCTTGATGGACCAGCAACTGTTGATACCCTCATCGCCCATGCAACCCAAATTAGCGTCTTCACCTCCCACGGAAATCGCCACAATATCCAAGACTGCGGCCACGAAAAATACAGCGAGCAAAACACTCGCAGCCGACGTTCAGGAAGCAAAGCAACAATCTCCGCCGCCCAAGGTAACAGCTCGCAAAGCTCCAGTGAAAAAGAAGGCAGAAAAGCCTAAACCAACGGCCACGGTTTCACCTCCGCCATCAGCATCACGAGATGCGTCTCCAGCACGTACTGAAGCCTCCAATATACGGCCACGAAAAGCACCGACATCCCCCCGCAAAGTGCCCCTCTCCACAGGCGGGTTCCCCAAGCGATCCGCGAAACGTTCCAAGAAGCAGCCAGCCTCAACAAGCCCTAAGCCAGATGTGCCCTCTCCAGCGCCTCACAATGAGTCCGTTCAACTGCCGCCTCACCCTTTGCGAGCCAACAAGAATGGACCAATCATGAGTACGACTGAACTAGCAGCTCTGCTCCAGAAACCGAAGAATCTCGCCAAAGCACTTGCGGATCCTATTGAAGATGAGGGAAATGCAAATTCTTCAAGGAAATCGCCCGCTCGGAGTTTCAGACGTGTAAGGAGCGAAAATGATGCACCAATTCCCAGCACAGCAGAAGCCTGGGAGAAGCGCAACTTACCAAAGACTTCCAACAATGTTAAAGATGTTGTCGAGGAGCCGGCGGCAGCAGTTACAGCCGAGGAACCGAAGAAGAAAAAAGACAGCGGGTTGGGCGCGCTCATCAGAAGAACAGATCCTAGGCGGAAGTTTAAGAGAACGCAAAGTCTGCAGGTGGATACAAATGTAGCGCAACAAGTGACGGAAGACGTCGAACTTCCGAGTCCGATTGTGGATAAAGATATTGGTCCGTGGAGCACGGAAGCGGGTGACCTTTTCGATTGGAGGCCACCGGGTAGGGGTTCGGATATTGAATGAGGTTTGGAAGTCCGACGTGTCTTGATGCTGGGTTAGCAGAAAGATGCTGATTTGACGCCCTGGGAGCATATTCGAGGATATGTAGTTACGATTACATGATATTGATACCCCACAGTCCGTTTCGCACCACTTTTTTCTGGGCCTGCTGATTATCAGTCGATCTTTTATGGGGAAGAAGCCCAAGAAAGTTGTCTCGAACAAGGAATTAAATTGGCCGTTGTACGACGCGTGGGATGTTCCTCATCTAATGGCTGGGTCCTGCCGTCTTACACGTTGTCCAACCGCCCGTCTATGCTTCCGCCGCTCACAAAGTCAGACGGCTCGCAAAGCGTATCCTCAAAGCCATTGCTGGTGCGCTAGTGGTTCAAAAGTTCTGACATCTTTCAAGATGTACACGTCGGCCACCAACATACAAGTGGTGAAGTCGAGCGGAATCAAACAGAGTCCGCTGGCCAAGGCCATATGCTTTTCCCCAAGCAATCCAACGTAAGCCTACTTGTGCAATGACCCCAGCCACTACCAACCGCGGATCGAGGATGCCCATCAAGGAACGTGCAGCGGATCGGGGGTTTACGACTAGGAACGTGCAGCGGATCATATCAGATCAGGCCATGCTGTAAAGGATGGCGGAATGGAAAAAATAGAAACATTGCCATGTCGTCGGTACAGCGATGCTTGATAGTTTTTGTGCCTGCATACGGCCCTACGTCTCTCCGGACCGAAATTTCTGCCGGAACATCCGATACGATGGCAGTGCTCTTTGGCACCAAGACTGTGCGGAGTGCTTCCTGACTTGCCTAAGTAACTCCGGAAAAAGGATTTCATTCCAGAACTACGTGTAGTATGGGTGACCTTACCAGGTATGCCGGCTGAACGTAATCACGAATACGGCTTATGTAAAGTCTGCCAACCACCAAGCCTGAGCAACTCTAAGCACAACGAGCGTAAGACGAATTGAAAGGTGCCTTACACGTGCCCTATAAGTCGGTGCTTACCCCCTCGATCAGAACCCCAGAGTGGAAAAACTACGTCTTGGCTTTCGCGGTGCTTACTTCGGAGCTTCTCTTCATCCAGCTCAGGTACCAGCGGTGTAACATGATAGCATCTTTCCACGAGTCATGACTCCGCGGTATGTGTATAAATCGGCATCGTACCCTCTACGCAGAAACATACGAATTCCCCCATCAAAAAGGAGAAGTCGTCCAAAGTTCAACCCAATCACCCAAACCCCTTTGTTCAAGTCTACAAACCTAGCAACAACATCACCATGCCATCCTACCTCCCCTACCTCCTCGCCCTAGGCGCCCTCACCACCTCTGTGGCCGCAGACAACATCTACACATACACCCAAGGCGGCTGCTCGGGCCCCGCTTTCATGTTCAAAGACATCGACCACAACATCTGCGCCGTAACCATCACCGCAAACTCCACTGGCATCGCCGACGCCATCGCACGCGGCCTCACAACCGTGAACAGCGCCAAGCTCGAAGTGCAAGAAACCGGCAAGAAGCACTTTATCGGCTGGGACGAGGGTCCCGGATCCAACGCCGACGGACCCCTCCAGTGCGGCACCATTGCACACAACGTACCCGTCAAGAAGCGCGAGACGTGTATCAGTGGCAGCTTGCATGGCGTTAGTTGGACGGAGCCGGGCGACAATAAGAAGAGACA
Source organism: Stemphylium beticola (assembly GCA_029100535.1). Lineage (NCBI taxonomy): Eukaryota > Fungi > Ascomycota > Dothideomycetes > Pleosporales > Pleosporaceae > Stemphylium > Stemphylium beticola. The sequence continues at coordinate 123,016 of JARBXR010000010.1, read as the reverse complement.
GGATGTTTATGCTTGCACGTCGTCTAGGGTACCTGATGCCGTTTACGTGGGGGGAAAGCATTACGATATGGGTGCTGCTGATGCGGCAGATAAGGAGAGGTTGAAGGAGTTGGCCCTTAAAGGAGGTGATGTGCCTTCGGACTTGGCCAAGTACGAGTTTGTGCCTGCTATGTAGGGGATGGAAAGATCATGGGGGAGGAGGTGAAGTGCTGAGGGGCCATGTAAAAATGATGAATAAAATTATTATAACAGTACTCTATTCTTCTTCTATCAGTGTGTTTGGTACCGCAGCGGTAGACTATACGACACAAGATCACAATGGTAAGAGCAAGCAGCCAAGGTGCTACATTGAACACATTTGACATGGCCAGTAGGCAACATGTCGTGTTGGACTCTACCCCTCAGTGTTGGAAGGGGGAAAGACTTCGGGACGTCCGGATGGTATACTACTAGTGCAGAGGCGGGCTGTCCAGAGCCGCGTCACCAAGCATTAAAGCCGTAAAAAACAGCCCTCGTACAAGTCCTCACCCACGGTTCCATAATATCGTCAAGTAAGGTAGCGAGCAAACCTTATTTAATAACGCGTTTTACCAGACTCATCACCGAACCCGCATCTCTTGCATCCATGCGTTTTGCTCTCTGAATGCTATCCACAAGCGCTCGCACAACGTCTTCCACCTGACTCCGCTCATTCGACGAGATGTCGAAATGCTTGAAGCCCTGACTAGCCGCCCACTGCTCCGCCGTCTCCTTGGACACCCGACTCTTCCCTCCATCATCACCAACATCACCATCAACAAGATCCCTCTTATTCCCCACCAAAACACATCCAAACCTCTTATTCGTATCGATCAATCTATTCTTTTCACGGTCTTTGGTAAAGACTATGTTGCGGCTGTGCCACACATACAAATACGGCTCCCCGATGATGCTATCGAACGTGTGGTTGTGAGTAATGTCGTACAATAGCACTATCCCGTCGGCGCTGGAAAGATATCCATCGACAAGGTCACAGTAGAATGAGGATTGGAATTCCGAAACGTCCACGTCCATGAATGATAGCTCCCAGTCTGCGCTGGCGTGGTGGAGTGTGCGGGTGAGGGCGGTGTCGAATGCGGGGTGGCGGATGAAGTGCTTTCCTTGAAGGAACTATAGTCGTTGTCAATCTCACGTGGGCCATGACTGACTTGTGTTTCTCTCCGCGCAGTGGTGATGGGGTAGTTTACCATGTCTATGAAGCATGTTTTTCCCACTTGGGATCCACCCAGGACAACTATCCTCAACGGTTGGGCTTTTTTCGAGCGCATCATGATGAGTTGACATGGGGGAGGTAGACTTGAAAGGAATATGACGTAGAGTGATTGTCAAGGCGCGAAAGTAAGATGGCGACGCTAAGCTGAACTGGGAACGATGTATATCGACTGCTAGCTCAAGGTACTCAAATCACCCCAGCATTTTTATTCCCGAGAAATGAGTGATTTTGGTGGTTATTCGCGCAGTTTACAGGTCTAGCTCGTAGGTACAGCCACGCGCACTTGTCACGAACGCTCTTGCACTAGCGTCACCCGTTTTGCGCCAAGCGCCAGGTGCCGGCAGACCGATCGACGCCGGGATGTGCTGGGAAGGCTAGGAGGCCTACGACGACGACGCGACGGCAGGGGCGCGGGCGCTCTATATTGCCTCTTTGCACACATGGTCGAGCCTGTGACGAGGCTCACACGCACCTGATTTTTTCAGTAATTCAATCGTTAAGACTCCAGGCACGACAGCAAGAACACCGTTCGCGAAATCCGCCAGGCGCAAATGGCTCAGCGCTCAACGTAAAAAGGAGCGACACAGCACGGGCACGACCTTTGCATAGAAGACTCCCATCACAAGTGAAGCCTTCATCACTGAGCGGGATCTCAACACCCAGAAAACTTCTGGAAACTCTTTCAACGGTGCGCATCACATCTCGCGCATACCACCGGCACGATGACGTACAACGATCACCCTCGTACATACCCACGGCCCCTCATCGAGCAAATTCCAGACTACCGCGACGACCTCGATGTATCCGACGAAGAAGAAGGCTTCTACTCCCGCGACGACGATTTCCTCATCCCACCCAAATTCCAAGCAGTCATAACACGCACGACTGATCGAATTCCGCGGAGAATACGACGCCACAAACTTGCCTACACAATCCTCTCGCTCGTGCTCCTAATCAGCTGGTGGACATACTTTGGCCCCCAGTACGCCAAGTACAGGGAGGACCTACACCTCATGGATAACAGGCCGACGATGAGCTACGGCGACAATGTGCGTCCAGAGTTTAAGGGCATGATTCAAGTTAGCGACATGGACGAGCAGCACTTGCCTAAGAAGCATAGCCGACTAGTATTTGTCGGCGATGTCCATGGCTGCCGGAAAGAGCTTGAGCATCTTCTCAAGAAGGTCAATTTCGACCAGAAACACGACCATCTCGTCATGACAGGCGATATGATTGCGAAAGGCCCAGACTCTCCTGGTGTTATCAAACTGGCCCAAAAGATCGGCGCCTCATGCGTCCGCGGAAACTGGGAGGACAAACTCTTACTTTCAATCGCAGAAGCAGAAGATCGTCACGTCCTTCTCCCCGGTCCCGACGGATCTCCAGAAGCGAAGATAGACTTCGTTGGCGAAGCGACACAATCCCACGGCAATGTAAAGCTGCGGAAACTCGCAAAGCAGTTCACGAAGAAGGAGATTGACTACCTACAACAATGTCCCGTCATTCTCCGCGTAGGCACCGTACCCACTTTGGGCAGTCTAGTCGCCGTCCACGCCGGCCTTGTACCCGACACACCACTCGAGCGCCAAGACCCCTTCCATGTTATGAACATGCGCACCATCGACCTCAAGACGCGCATCCCATCTTCCAAGCACGACGGCACGCCGTGGGAAAAGTTTTGGAATCATGAACAGCAGAAGCTAAAGCACGAGGAGAGGATGACGGTCGTGTATGGACATAATAGGAAAAAGGGGCTCAATATTCACAAGTACTCGTACGGCCTTGATACGGGCTGTGTTAGTGGCGGAAAACTCACTGCGCTTGTTGTTGATGGACAGGGCAAGACTGAGCTTGTGCATGTGAAGTGTGGCAAGGAGAGTGGATATGCTAGTGATTAGCCGGTATTAGTATGATTGGTTTCGGCGTTGGTTACATGCGTAAAACAAGACGCATTTACGGAGTTGAATATTCGGCAAAGCATTGAATTGGGTTTGTTTAGTCTACTTCATTGTACCCATTGCGGCATTTTAGACTGTAAGATTTTTTATACCCCGAACAATATTTCTATCTGATCGATGTTGCTGTACTACTACCCAGTGAACCTCTCGCTCGTTGTTACTTGTCCTCATTATGAACCGTATTCTCCCCCCTCAACTCAATCATACTCTCCATATCACCCGCCCGCAACACCAGCGGATACCAAACCGAAAACGCAAGCATGACACCCACCATCAACACGCCATCAAACACATACGCAGGCCACTCCTCCCTCAAGAGATAACCCTGCTGCCCGCCTCCATACTCCACGAGGCGAAAAACGTTGCGCGCGGAAATAAGAGCGCTGGTGATGTACAGCATGTGCAGCACTTTCCGGCACTGCACATGCGGCTTCAGCCTCCCACGCACACCCCCAACATATGTACCATCATCCAACACCACAGACGCAGACGTAGACCGAGCTAACGTAGCATGGACCCGAAAGTGAAAGACAGAAACACACGCCGCAAACGCCGCAAACACGAGAACCTGCGCCGCCAACCCCGCAATCACAATCCCGTTCCCCGCGGCTGCGAGATGGCGGTTCGGCAGGAAGCCTGCGCCGAGGCCTTGGATGTTGAGGCAAAAGAGGTCGCTGAGGATGAAGATGCGTGTGCACCATTTGGGTGGTATGGGCGAGAGGTGCGATAGGCGGGGTGATGGGTAATGGGATAAAGCGAGCGAGGTGAGGAGGCGCGAGTAGGCTGTGTACAGGGTTGCTGCGAAGAGGCAGGGTGGCAGAAGGATGAAGAGAGCTTGTAGGAGGTGCAGGGGGAGCGAGGATGTGGCGTTGGTGCAGAGGGCACGGAGGATGTAGCCGAGTGTTGACACTGTGGTGGTGGGGAGTTAGAGGTGTTGAGAGAATGATTTGAGAGGTGAGAGATGGTGTTGCGTGTAAAACGTACTCATGCCTCCTGTTACGAAAGGGATCGTGTACCACGTCCGATGCTGGTAGAGTTTGTAACAGTGGGCTAGGGTTAGCATCAGGAAGAGGATGCTGAATGTGAGGGCCGCGGGGAAGTTGGGCACGTAGTTCCAGAGGTATACGTCTTTGTATGGTTCGAGTTTTGGCATAGTTGGTGGGATTGACGGATGAGAAGATCAATGATGGGATTGTGCTGTTCCTCAGGGGAGGAAGACGAGACTGGTTTATATGGGTTGGAAAGAAAACTATCATATCATGATAGTAGATCTCAGCTTCCTCCATGTTGTCTAGGTACAAGCCAAGAGCCTCTTTCTTCATGCCAGGCGATACAACACGCGTAATGCGATATCCTCAAGCGTTCCATCATACAGCCCGCATGTACGGAACTCAGCATCTAACCTAAAGCAAACCATGCTTGCGAGCCTCATCTCATCCCCCGTCCGTGCAGCACAGACATTACACCCAACAAAACCCCATTCACAGCATTCTGGAAGTTTGTCGTGGCCGCCTGCGCGGGAGAAATGAGACGGAAAGACGGCGTTTTACCCAAGCAAGTCGACACGCGTGTTACGTCAGCAGCTAGTGGCGCTAGCAGTGGGGTCACATGCACGCCATCAGGCCTCCCATCTCCTCCTCCTACGCCAAGCTGCACAGCCTGAGTGTCTCAACACGCCGCCGTAAGATATGTAATACGCGTGTTTAACTGACGGGTGCCCGGCATGGGTTCAAGATGCTTCGACGTAGTCATAGGAAATCGAGAGGGGGATGTTTGGAGTGGTATGTTGGTGCCTGTCCGTTTTAGATAGACGGCGATACTATCTCCTTTCATCATCCGCTGACATGCTTTCTTAGTAAACGACGACATGTAAAGGTGAGCTTGGGAGTGGAAAGGTCATGGTATTATTGATGATGTTGACGATGTTTTAGTGTGATGAGAATCGCCCGAAATGCCGGTTGTGCGCGGTTTCGGAGAGGGAATGCAGTTTCGCGGTTGCATTGACGCCGGATGCGTCGTCTCGCTCTGTGAGTCCTGGGAATTTTCAACCTGCGTATTCTCAGATTGCCAATGCGCCCCCGATACCCGCCTCGTCGTGTAGCGATGTGTACGATCAGCCTGTGAATCTCGACCACATGGAGCTCATTCTGCACGCCATGCGCAACAAGGACATGTTCAACTTTGCCGTCGGCTTTGAAGAATTCCATCGCAACGGCCTCGCTTTGGGCTTCGAGACGGCACTCCAGGCCCCATATCTCATGCATCAGGTCCTGGCATTCTCTGCATGCCATTTAGCTCACCTTAATCCTGAGCGCTCAACGCACTTTCACGTCCAAGCTATGGCATTGCAAACGCGCGCCGTGTCCATTTTCAATGCCACCAGGGTTGAGGTGGGCCAGTCTAATTGTGTACCGATACTGCTCTTCTCTTCAATGTTGGGGCAGCACCTCCTTGCTGATACGCTCGCAAAGCGTGATCCAGATGGTCTCGACGGCTTCATAAAACACTACGTGCAATGTGTAGAGATGCACCGCGGGATTTACACGATAGCCACCTCGGCCTGGCCGTTGTTGATGAAATCCGAGCTCGAGCCAATCCTGTCTTTGAGCCGGAACTTCACTTCACGAGATCCGAAAGGCGATGATTGTTCACTCGTCGTTGAACTAGTGGACCAAGCGAGCGACATGGACTCGGGAGAGAAACAGGCGTGCCGAACTGCCATCCGCTATCTTCAAGTTGGACTTGACGCTGTAAAGACAGACGATAACGCTCCCATCAGTCCATATCAGATGATTTGCGAATGGACCATGTTGGTTCCGCCAACTTTCACACAACTTTTGGCCTCCAAGCAGCCGGTTGCTATGATCGTACTCGCCCATTATGCAGCATTGTTACATCATGGCAAGTACCTGTGGCAAGTCGGGGATGCAGGACGATACATATTGGAAATTGTCGCGACGTATTTGGGGCCACGATGGGACGTCTGGCTGGAGTATCCACTCGATAGGGTAATGCAGTGATGTAGAGATACTATGACCCGTTATCACAGCATTGAGAGGGGATTCGATTATGTATTACTGTATTATAACATACTCACAGAACGTCCACCCACTTCTTTACAAACTCGATCCAGCCTTGGATGCACCAGCAAAGCTCTTCTGAATAGCATCCCACAATGGCTCACCACCCTCTGTCAGATCATTCCATGCAGGGCATGCGAGACTCAATAGCGGCGCCGCAAGAGTGTCGGTCACCAGCTTGATCGGGACTTCAAGCGTGGACAGGAGCGGAGAGAGCGAGTTGGGCAGGAAAGTCTTGAGAACTTCGAAGACGAAGCAAAGAAGGTTGTTCTCGTCGAGCAGAGTGGTTGCGTTCAGTACACCACCGGTGACATTTCCGAGGTTGAGACCAGTGAAGGAGTTTACAGTGCCAGTGTTGCCACCGATGCTACAGGGAATGGTCAGTATTCGAAACTCTCAAGGAAACTTGATCAAGTTACGTACCTGCCAAGAACTGGGTGCTTCATGACCCAACCGACAAGGTCCAAGTTGAGTGGAACAAGGCCATACTCTACTGGCTTGCGGTACCAGTTTTCAGGAATCTTCTCATGGCCCTCGTTGTACTCGAAAGTTCCATTTTCGTGCTTGCAGACGGCGAAGAAGCTTCGGAATACTTCCTGGGTGAGAATACCGTCGGGATGCTCCTCAGTGTGGTTGGCTAGGAGGCGACCGAGGAAGAAGTAACCAGCGTTTCGGCTGACCATGCCAGTGATGGGACCGTAGTAGAAATCCGGGTTGTGGGCGACACTGTACTCCCAGCGGCGGGCAGCCTGATCAGCCAGAAGATCCATGGAAAGGACACCGTTTTCGTCCGCGCGGTCGTGGAAGTCGCGGAAGAGCGTCATGTTCATCGTCCATGCATTACCGGTGACGTAGAGATCATCGCGAGTAAGAGACGAATCGGACTCGATCCAGTTGTGCGAGCCATGGAGACCTCGCGGCTTACCGAGAAGGCCAACCAGGTTACCCAAGAGGTTTTGGGATCCAAGACTGGTTGGTGGGCCTCCAATGGAGAAACCGGGATCCAGTGCGAGTGGGTTGCCAGTCCAGACGGTCCCCATGACACCGAGGATAAGAGCAAGCTCTGTGCCCATGCCCATTACTGGAAGTCAATGTGTTAGTGCCGTTTCATCGTGGATAGATACGGCTGCAGACGAACCTTGGTTGATGGCTGTGACAACTTCTGCGAAGCTGGTGACTCCATCGCGAGAAATGTAGCCATGGTTAGCCAATGCATTGAGTCCGGGGCAAGGACCGCGCTGGTCAGTGTTGCTGGGGGCCTTGAAAGCGTGTTTGCCAGTGATGTCGATGGGCTTGGTGACGTCGACAAGAAACCTCTTAGTTTTCTGGTAGTCCTCCACGGACCGGATGGCTGCGTTTAGTTGCTCCGGTGAAATGTCATGGAGGTGTCGATGGTTGAGGTTGGAAGGAAAGGCATCAACGAGACCACTTCCCAAAAAGAATGGTAGGATAGCGGAGGAGAACTTCATAGCGAATGACTAGGGTTGGATAGATATTATTTGGACGCCTTTGACAGGTTTCTGTGGTGGAGATGTCAGAAGTAGACCGCTAACATTTGGTCCCAGCCACTGACAGATAAGTCATTAGTTAACACGCATTGGGCTACAAAGGTACCGAGGATACCAAGAACACCATGACACATGTGAGAGGGCAACCCGAGTCGAAGTACGAGCGGTGAGACATGTACGACCTGCACCGCACGTTGCTTGCGACTCAACAGCGTCGGAGCAGCTGTAGCGATCTGACAGGTGGGTCGCCTCACCAGACAGGGAAATGAGACAAAGACAATCCTCATTTCAAAAATTCCAGAAAGAACATGGGGAGCGTACAGGGAGTGCTGTACGCACGGGATACAAAATGCAACGGTACTCGGGCCGTTTGACGTCTGGGCGAGGCTTAAGCGTAAGGGAGAAGAAGCGGACCCAGAACGATCAACGACTAGACGACGGGGTTACAAACAAAACGAGGCAAAGATTCACCAAACCGGCTGCGGTTGCATGCTTACGACAATATCCCAATCTCCGCTCTTCCTCAATGGAAACAATAGCCAGATCTACAACCATTTCACCATCTCAATACGTCCGAAGTCGACCTTTTAACCGGCCCGTTGGCACTAGCGTCTCCCCACAACAACCATATCAGGACCAGTATTTTTTCGTTATTATCCGAACCAAGGCCCACATCCCCGGCTTACACCGGATCTTGCACCTCTCTACTCTTTAGGCGTCTTCTGAAACAGATCAACCCCCAGATTTCCCACAACAAAAAAATGACCAGTAGGTGCGCGGCGGAACGTCCTCCCGCCAAGATTGGGATATACGTATACCCCCCCCCCTCTGTCAATCAGGTACCGCCGAAGCCTCTTCGGGCAGAGACATGGAACTACCGCTGTGGATCTGGACAAAAGATAAGACTATGTTGGAATTTAGTGATTTGTATCTGCGTTCTTTACTCAGGGACGCGCGGAACGGGTGTAAGCATTCGTGCCGTTTTTTCCTCTTTCTCTCTTTTGAAAGGGGGGATATCCTTGCTTACATGCTTCTGCCGCCGCCGCCGCCGTCGCCCGTTTGAATCGGTCACAAGGTGGGCTCGTTGCTGTGTGCTCGCGGGCGAGGAAACGTAAGCGAGGGTTCGCGATTCAAAGGGGGCTGCTGATGGCAGACGGGTTCCTGAGGCGGGTCAGAAATTCGTCTCCCCGTCCCTGGCTTGACAGGGTCCCATGCCATGGACTCGCATTCGGTGCAGATATGCGCTGCCGTGGTTTAACCACTTTGTTGGTTTGGTTTCGCTGACAACCGCGTTTGGCGCCCTGCAGACAACTCTGCCTAGATCCATGATGCTTCCCCGTGCCCGACGTCTGTTTCGCGGGGACAACGCTGTCATGATGTATCCATAGTATGCGCTGTGTCTAGCCGAGAAACTTAAATCATAGTGCGAATGGTAAGAATGCGAAGTTGAAAAATAGATAGTAATATGTACATTGCGAATAAACATCTAAAGCCACCCAAGGTATATGTGCATGTCTCGAAAATCCTAAACTCCGTCTATTTCCAACCAGAGCGAATTCGCTCGACAATAAAAGCCATGGCGGCGTAATTGCAAACATCAAACATGTTCCTTTGCTGTCGTCCGCGGGCTGCTCACGGTCCACTCATTTGATGGGCTATGCGAGACGCCATCTCTCATCGAATTGACTTCCACCTCCTGCGTTGTCGTGATCCAATGATCAGATTCCTGTCGAGAGTGCGCTTCCTTGGTTAGATGCGCTCGATCGCTGTCGCTCTCAATCTCTTCCAATGGGATGAACTGGTTCTCGTCTCTTCCTTTGGGTTTGATCGACACGCGGACTGACTTGGCGGGTTGCGATGAGGAGGTTGTTCCGCCGGTGAGGTTGGAGTTCTTGGTTGATGCGTTGTTGCTCGACTTGATGGTAGACTTCATCTTCGGCCACATCTTGCCAATGAGGAACCGATGGGCAGGCATGCATCCGCAGATTACGGACACGTCAATCTCGATCAGACTCCAGATACCAGCGTCAACGTAGTTCCAGGTGATGTTTTGGGTGTTGGCGAAATGAATGAGAGAATACAAGCGGATGACTGAGACGACGACGACGAAGATTCCGACCGAAAACATGGCCATGACCATGAGCTTCTTCTTCAAGCCCATGTTCAGCCCCGCTAAGTGTTTCATCGGAAGTGCCATGACGACCGCATCGAGGAAGATGTTGATGGCGGCCGCGATCCAGCCCTGGAGATGGATGTCGTTACATGTGCCTTCATGTTGTTTGTCCCATTGAGTCCAGGCAAGGCTGATGGGCAAACATTGGACGAGAGTGGCGACGAAGAATGCAATGGTGTAGAGTACACATATACCCATGGTGGTGTAGGTAATCATCTTGAACTGCTTGTCCGGGAAAACGCGTAGGTAGAAGAACAGGATGGAGATCTTGGAGATGCCGAGGGCGGTCACATAGAAGATCTCACCGAGGTAGTAGTAGTAGAGGACATTGGTGATTTGGTAGTCCTTCAATGTCCAGATGTCTCGACCAAGACCGTTCTGTACCACTGAGAGCAATGAGTGAACTGACATGCGATTGAAATGGAGCCATGTCCTTACAGTAGTGGGCGAACACGGTAGGTGGAATTGCGAGAGCAAGCACAACCGCCATTGTGGCATCATCCCACGATAACTGGCGGCCATTTCTGCCTATACTGGCAGCCATTCGTAGAACAAAGGCGACCAAAGCCAGGGCACAACCAACAATAGCGGCGGCGAAGAAAGTGTCGCCTTTGTAACGGTCAGGCACTCCGCAGCCCTTGTTGCTGACATTTTTGGTTTCTATCATTGCTGTCAGTCTCTGCGCAGGCAAGACTTTGGGGTGGGGCTCTCTTACGCAGAAGCTCGTACACAGTACATGTCTTTGCTGAGCACGCAGCGACGGCAAGGTTTAGAGCTTGGTTGGTACACAAACACTCTGACGTTAAGTCTGTCGCGCATGTAGATTGGGGAATAGCTTCCATGAAACACGCTAGCTGCACATGTGTCAGAAAAGGTATTCAGCCTCGGTTGTTGAGGTTGACATACAGAGCAGTTTGGCATAGCCTGTGCTAAAGTTTCAAGTGCATTCTGCGCTTGAACTCCGACCGCAAAGGCCGCGAGGAATGCTACAAACTTTCCTAGCCTCATGGTGAAATTGTGCGCGTGTCGCAGGAGAATTGGAATTAATGAAAGTAACGAAGTGGGATTGTCTAAAAACAATCAACGCCCTGCCAGAATGATCGAGTCGTGGAGGTACCAGGTTATGTATCTACGATACGTTTCCAGCACCTGAACCGCACGGCACTCTGGTAGACTGGATTTGGCACGGCATTTGCCCATGTTTACCAGGGCCAACAGGCAATTCTCCGGCATCGTGGATCCGCAGAAAATGTTGACAGGCCGGGGGTGCGAAAACCCCCGAGCGATGGGGCGCTCTGGGAACGTCGCATTGAGACCAACACCTTTCATCACCGCGGATTCGCCTGTGCGCATGCCAAAGAACCGGGGTCTGCGGATACTGCACCTTTCCCCATCCGACAAGCCCTGGGACGATGTGTTCAGTGGGGGCTCTGATGAAGATTGACAGCCCGTAGAGATCACATATGCAAGAAGAGCCTTCAACGGTTGTCGCTTTACGAAGAATTAACGAGGTAGATGCAGCATGTGGCTTGCGAATAGCCAGGTAAGAAAGGGTCCTAGATAGCTTCAAGACAGGATGAGTAGTTGACGTCCTGCCAAGGTCGTTGTGCACGGCTCGCGATCAGCAATTGTGGATACAATCGGGCCACCTTCCATCTGGCCAATCAACGCTATCTCACGTTACTCCGGTATTCCTTCGTCACGAAGCCTATAGACGAGCGTGAACCATAATTCGCAGCTAAATCTGCAGGCGCACTGTACCTGTGTAAGCATGACCAGCATTATGGTAAATCAACCAACCAGCAAGTCTTGCTATACACCACCCTCATGAAAGCAATCTATCTCGTCTACCTAAATGCTTCATCAACTCCGTCGAGGATACGGGTCGTCGCGATCAAGACAACCCCCGTTGGTTCCCACAAACGTTTCTGAGCGGGCCGAATCCTGCACGTTGTACGCGCGGTCCAACCAGCCCCTTCTCTAAACGAAAAGGGGTCTAGCACGATCAACTCCGAATCTCTTCCCTTTCAAAAAAACTCTTGACTGACCTGACTCGAAGCCTGCTCCATAACGGCACCAACAGGATTGCAACCCGAGGTGGAGGCTTTCTTACCCATGCCACCGGAATCCACTAACGCACGTTGCATGCTGCTTGACCAGCATCTGGCAAAATACTTGAACGCGTTTGGGCAGGGATAGCCTCATTCGAGCAACCTTGACGACCGAAAGAGTAGCTGACTGGTGATCCTAATCACCGCGTAGACGACTACCACTGCCGGCTGTTCGCGATGAGTGCGCGAGGCCCGGAACGCATGGGAACGCATGCTGGGATAAATCATGCTTGAGAGGACCTCTTTCTGACTTTCACCACGCTCTCTTGCCTTGTGCACACTGTCCTTCGTTTATCTCAGTCGCTCCTTTTAAGGTCTTGGTTTACCTATAATACCGAAAATATGATTGTTATCAAGGCACTTGCCGTCCTCTCGCTTTTTAGCTCTTTTGCCACCCCCCGCATAATGTATGCTTAATGTTCCTTCCCGTTCCTGACTTTGTCGCAAACCTACCCGATTACTGAATGCTGACCATGACCACAGCGATGGTGCGGCACTTACTCCCTCTGGTGGCCCTAATGTAAAGCGATCCCTGAGCAATACTACCGCCTCTACAACTTTGGAGGACTATGAATATGTTGTCGTTGGCTCTGGCCCCGGTGGTGCTCCTCTCGCAGCCAGGCTCGCCCTTGCAGGCCACAAAGTCCTTCTTCTGGAAGCCGGTGGCGACGAGACCAACTCCACCCAGTACAATGTTCCCGCACTGCACGCTGTAGCCTCAGAGTACGAGCCCATGCGATGGGACTTCTTTGTCAAGCACTTCGACGACGAACAGGAGATGAAGAGGGACACCAAGCTCACGTACGAACTCCCCGACGGCACTCGCTACACCGGAGCCAACCCTCCTTCTGGCGCCAAACCCCTCGGTATCTTGTACCCGCGTGTTGGTTCCCTTGGTGGTTGCAGTTCCCACAACGCCCTCATCACCACGTACCCATACGAGAGTGACTGGGAGTATCTTCAGGAGATTACCGGCGATGATTCCTGGGCCCCCAGCAACATGCGCAAGTACTTTACACGTCTGGAAAGATCGCGCTACCTCCCTAACAGCGTTGTTGGCCACGGATTCTCAGGTTGGCTCGAGACGTCGCTGACCGACCTGTCCCTGATTGTCGGAGACCTCAAGCTCATCTCCCTTGTCTTGTCCGCTGCTAGCGGAATGGGTCAGAGCCTTCTCTCTTCGCTCTTGACCACCGTTACTGGTCTCGGCCAGGTTTTGCTGCGCGACATCAACAACCCCGCTCCTGGTCGCGACGCCCAGGAGGGTCTGTGGCAGGTGCCTCTCGCCATGAAGGTCCCCGAGTACAAGCGTGCTGGACCAGTCGACTTCCTCCACCAGGTTATGAACGCGAAGAACTCCGATGGAAGCCGAAAGTACCACCTCGATATTCAGCTCAATACTCTGGTCACCACCGTCAGGTTCAACGAGACCGCTGATGGCAAGCCTGTAGCTACCGGTGTCAACTTCCTGACTGGACAATCTCTCTACGGAGCCGACCCCAGGCGCCAAGCTGGAACTGCCACGGGCAAGGGCACCAAGGGCTCTGTCACTGCCACCCGCGAGGTTATTCTGTCCGCCGGTACCTTCAACACCCCGCAGATCCTCAAGCTCTCCGGCGTTGGACCCAAGGACGAGCTGGAGAAGTTCGGCATCAACGTTGTCAAGGAGCTCCCAGGTGTCGGCAAGAACCTTCAAGACCGCTACGAAATCCCCGTCGTTGGCCAGGCTCCCACCAAGATCGCGTCGCTCAAGTCGTGCACTTTCCTCGAGGGCGACCACGACCCCTGCCTGGAGAAGTGGGAGAACCTCCCTCTTGGAGTTGGAAAGGGTGTCTACGCTAGCAATGGTGTCGCTCTTGCCATCACCAAGAAGGCTTCCAACACTCAGCATGGTAACGCCGATCTGCTCGTTGCTGGATGGCCCGCTTACTTCAACGGTTACTACCCCGACTACTTCAAGAACGCCACCCTCGGCCGCAACGCCTGGACCTGGCTTACCCTCAAGGCGGAATCGCGCAACAACGCCGGCTCCGTCACTCTCCGCAGCGCCGATCCCCAGGACATGCCCGAGATCCGCAAGCGCAACTTTGACGTTGGCGGTGACGAGGACCTTGACGCCCTAGTTGAGGGAATGAAGTACGGCCGCCGGGCCTTTGAAGATCTCATTCCGCTTGACGGCAAGTTCGAGGAGGTCTGGCCCGGAAAGCAGGTCCAGACCGACGAGGAGTGGAAGACGTTTGCCAAGTACGAGGCTTGGGGTCACCACGCCTCTTGCACTTGCCCCATTGGTGCCGACGATGACGAGCAAGCTGTTCTCGACACCAACTTCAAGGTCCGCGGCATTGAGGGTCTCCGTGTCGTTGACGCTTCCGCTTTCGCCAAGATCCCTGGTACCTACCTTGCTCTTCCCCTCTACATGATCTCGGAGAAGGCTTCGGACATCATCATCGAGGCTGCCAAGTCTACCCAGTAAATCGTAACCATAGCGCTGTAGCGACTTTTCTGTATTCGTAATATCTTAATCCTGTAAATAGAAAAGATCTGGTCTTTTCAAAAAATACCCAATTCCTTGTTCAAGCTTTATCATGCTGCTTTGCCGAATCCGGATTCGTGTTGCGCTTTCCAAACTTTCGATATGGGCCCTATTGGACGTCTCATGATCCGTCCTCGTCTGAGAACCACCCGTTCTCGTCAAAGCCTACGTCGTCAGGGAACTCTTTGAGGTCGGCTTGACGAAACGCATCCATGAATTCCTCCACAAAAGCATTGTCGCTATCTGCAATAGCTGGGGTCTGCGAAAGTGCTGCATTTCCTTGCCCAGCCAAAGTGGTGTTTCCAATGGCCCCACTCCGAATGACCGCCAGTGAGAGATGTGTGGTACCCACCGGGTCTATAATACGGTTGACTTCTTCTTTGGCGTGGGAGTTGACCCCGTATGCTGCTGGAATCTGACCGCTACCAGCCGCAGAATGACCTGGCCTTTCTCGAACCGTCTGCGATCCCACCCCAGTACGCTGTCTTTGAGCGGGTGCTTCTTCCTGGTCTAATCCTTCCTCTGGCAATCTTCTCTTCATCCCCTTCCAATGATCCGGTGCTACGTTTCCGATCGGTATTTGGTCCTTGCTAGGGACGTCATACTTTGCAAAGTCAGGCAGCTCCTCCGCCGGTTTATTGACTGATCCGTAGGCCATCTCCCAGTGCTGCAGACCAATTTTCGTGGAATGCAGCTCTAACAGCAAACCTCTTTCGTGTCTCGGAAACTCCAGGCAGCAAAAAACGAGGTCCTCGAGACGATGGCTGTAGCACCCTCGATATGTTCCGCGGTGCTTGAACTCCAAATCCTCTTTTTCTCTGGCAGTCAGCGTCCTGGGGCCCAGGCCTTCCATCGGAGCCAGCATGATTAGGCCGAGGTTGAAGATTTCTGAAGCGACATCAATTGGCTCGTCCTCGTAGCCTCGTAGTGAAGGCCACTCCTGTTCCTGGTACGTGTGAGTATCGAAGAAGAGCAACATGAACCTTTTGAAAACGAACCGGTGGGCAAAAGCCTGGTGTAACCACACCGCCTTCCTTCGCATCAAAGTAACAATATCTGTTATCGTCAAAGGCCTTGCCAAAGTCGATCATGTTCACTGTCGGGTAGGCCGGATAGTTGTCTTCCTGTGGTGGGCCAAGAACCATGTTGTACGGTTTGATATCGGGATCTACGAGAGAAAATATTTGAAGCCTGTCGACATGGATTGTTGAATTGGAAACAAACACTTACTGATAATCGGTCGCCATCCTTGGGCGGCGTTGGTATCCATCCCTAACCCCGATCATCCAGAGGCTCGTTCTTGGAAACCGCCTTTCCAGCTGTCAATGCATAAGCAGTCTCTACCATACCGCGAAAGATGAGCCACAGAAACGGCTCCAGAGGTTGCTTGCTTTGAAAAGGCTAGCCAACGTCGTCCAATTTACGAAGCGACTTACTCTGGGGTACCCGCTCTGTGCTCAACCAAGTCCCCCAAGTCCCCAAATCCAGCGTATTCCATGAATATATAGCCCAGGTGTGGAAGGGTTTACCGCGTTCGTATAGTGCATCCGTATGCTTTGAGGATGTGAGGGCAGTCTATTGCCGATAGCTTCTGGTGGGCTTTGCCGTGCTCGTTATCAAGGTTGTATTCGACATGTACCCTATCACTTCCGGCCACGATTTTGACTACCATATGCTGTGATATATCAGCGTATTGATGGGAGTTATTCTAAAAGAGGCCTGTTTACCTTGAGGACTTCGTGTTCCTCAGACACCAGGAAAAACAAATGTACGACACGCCGGGTTTCAAATCCGTTCATGGGAATTTTGGCGGCCTGGTATATCATTCTCTCGAAAACCCAGCGTGAGCCCTCGGGCCTCTCGTCTTCACCCGGAAGTCTTGGATCGTGTAGGTTCACGAGCGTGATGTCCGACATAGTAGCGCCCGCATTCAGACGAGGATTGTACCAATGGTCTCTAGGGTTCTCTGCTCTCCGCATGTACGGAAGTTGGATTTATGATCTTTAGTAGAACATGTTTCCAGTGGCTATATAAAATTCATGTTCCTCGGGAGTTCTTTGGTTCCGTTTATTGATGATGGTTTGGGACTGGTTGGCTATTCTACGCTTAGTGATTGCAACATTAGGTGAACGTCAAGAACGTACCAGCTCTTAAGTTAATGTTCACCACCCTACAACCGCATGCGAAGGCTACAAATTCCAGGTCTTGCTCTTCCGATACTAGGGTACTCGCAAACTCAGCCAATTGCCGTGAAGGTTGAAAGTTGTCGGGGTGTACTCCTGGATCTGGTTCGGTTTTCGCAAGGACAATATATGGTTCTGGATCAACAACATCCTTCGCTTTCCACGCTGCTACGACCTCTTCCTCGGAAGGGACTTCTGAAATATGCATTAATATGTATGAACTTGTCGTACCCATGGGACGACTCATCCCTATCTTTTTGCCAGGCGATGAGCTTGTAACCGGTGGCAAACAAACGAAAGTCGTCCCCGCGGCCTTCTTCGCGCTGGACATGGCTGAGAAATCTCGACTCGACTTGTTCCAGCTCGTATATTCCAGTGTGGGGAAATCCACTTGTCCATGAGCATATTCCGCTTCAATATCCACAGCCATGTCGTCGCGCGCTAGACGCAATACGCCACTTCACCTCTGTGACATCATCATCATCATCATCATCATCATCATCATGTACGAAGGTACATGTATCACATCGCACACCACGTGTAGAGGCCATCCCCACCGCAGAAGATGCCATCGCAATGACCAGCCCAGCCCAACCTTGAGAACTCCCCCACAACAACCAGCGCTAGCCCCTGCGGCCCCGTCAAACCCTTCACCCCTCACAAGCCAAGCTTCTTCCGCCACAATTCCATCACCAGCTCACCTGATACTATCACCGTCTATAGGATAAACCCTCTTCCACCAACCACGCTCGTATCCGCCAAACCGGCAAGGAACCACGCGACGTGAAAGAAACCCAAGAAATATGCGTAAAGGCTTGCGAACCTTGCTGGTTTGTGAAAAGGATCACAGCTTGCATGCCGGGTAGACGGAGAAGTGCAGATTTACCAGGCTATGCGTGTGGTAAAAACCGATCATGGTGTGTTTGGAAAGTTCAACAGTGCAGAATACAAGGTGTATTCGCCTGGTATGCAGCTAGTTGGATTGGCGACCGCTACTTGCAGGCGCTCTTAATCGCCATCAACCGTCTCTCATTTACTACGTGACTCATCGCCCACATCACACATCGCACGCGCATGAAATGGCCTGATTGAAATCAGGCGAGCAACCCTTGCCAGAAACCAGGGACACATATAACGCAATCGCGGAGTCTTTACCATGTATAGCTTAGTTAAATCTGAGGAATAATGGGGAGTACGCCTAAACTCTACTATGCGCGGTTTTCTCTTCGCACAATCGCGTTGTACGACAATGGAAACCTTAAACTCTACTTTCTGGCCATACAACGCGCTGTTCGTCCATGTCCGAGTCAGGGACGCGCCAGGCCCCACCACCACCGTTCTCAGGTCTCGCGTCGAGCCGCTGAACATGTCCACTTTGCACTTGCTTCAGCCCGTACGACTCGTTCTGGAAAGCGGCCTCGGTGGAGCCATGCACGTCATCATCGTTTTCCTTGCCGTAGCTCTTCATGACGCTACGCTCGCGACTATGGTATTGGTACGAGCCCTTTTGTGAGCGCTCTCTTTGCGCCTTGTTGAACAATGGCTTGGTTGTGGGTATAGAGGCGCAGAGAATCCCCATGTTGACTTCAATCATGCTCCATAGATTGACGGGCACGCTGTCGTAGAATGGATCTTTGGACTCGGTGTAGATGCGAATCGAATAGAGACGGACGATCGATGCGATGCAGCTGAAGATGCCGAGGCTGAAGACGCCAATGAGTGCTAACTTTTCGCGCCTAGGGCGTTGGACTTTGAGGATCGTGGTTATGGGGAGGAGCAGTATCCATATGTCGACGACGATGTGGGAAGAGCTGGTCACTGAAGCATTTGTGAGTGGGTTTGGCGATGAAGAGACACAATACTTACTATAGAAGAATGCTGTGCTGTTGATGCAGTGCCCTTTTACTTGCCCGGTCAAATCCCACATCCTGTGGAGTGGGATGCATTGTACAAGGCATACGACTATGCAGACGGTTGCAAAAGCAAGTAGAAAACATATAGTACCTTTGCAAAGATATTCAAACCTTTTGATGACCGCTGGAAGCTTGGTCAGTCAGGCCTTCAAAATGAGCACAGACTTACCAATGCGAAGATAAAACAGCAGAATGGATATCTTGATAGAGCTGACGATGCAGTAGTATATGATCTCGATTGCCAATGTCGCCCGGATCTGGTTCACCATTTGCTCGAGCATCAGGACCTTTCCACTGAAGCCCATGCCATTGTCCCGTAAGACGAAAATGGTGATGAGATAGGCGATTGTGAACAGCTGCGAGAGTCAGTCGCTATTCAACAGGTATGTCGCGCTGTAAATACCAATGCGATGACCATGGCTACATCATCTCTTCCTGCATTCTGCATAACGTGAATACGTGTATATAGACGGAGAGCGACGCAGATGACTGTTAAAGCTTAGGTTCTAGTCCGCCCACAAGCCAAGAATGTACTCACTCGACAATACAGTCAGCGCCGTCGCGACTCCTACGCAAGTATCTTGGGCTACCTGTCCCATGTTGGTGTAGGCCTACGGTCTTTGAGACAGTGTTACAATGAAATGAAGACACTGGAGTGACCCCACATGCTCTCCAGATCAAGGACCCAGAGATAAATAAGTTCGAGACATGACAGCGGCTCGTCTGCGTCAGACCTTACCCATACTGAGCACGACAAACGATGGCATGGTATTTAAGGTTTGGAAATGGAAGCCTCCCCAACAGTTCCCAGACATTTGCGGGTTTGACATGCAAGCCCATGCAAGAGCGTGGGTCGCAGCTGTGAGGAACAGGTATTCGGGACGCGCAAAGTGGCGCGCCATGCCCCGGTGGCGGATCATTGGTATATCGGGCAATCTTCTAGGCCGTTGCGGAGATAAGCGGGGCAGCCGGTGAGCCATAAGCCGTAAGCAAAATACTCGAGGCCCGTTCTAGAAGAAGATAATTAATGCCCATTTTTCCAGCAATCAGAGAAAACGAAGCTGACAAAGAGAAGTGGCTGCTTGTCTTGTAATGATCATTTTGCTCAGTATAAGGTGCCGGAAGGTGCCGGATAAGCTAATTGAGGTTTGGTGCTTTGCGGGGTACATGGATGCGGCAGTATTTCGATGAAAAGGGGTTTCACGACAACACATCTGCTTGTGTTGGTGAAACTGCAATGAAGGCTTCAAAGTATATCTGGAAGGGCCGTTTAGCAAGGTCCCTTCATCGAACGCTCTCGCCCAGGTAGACTAGGTGAACTTCCACCTCTTTGCGAGCTCTATGCCTTCTGCCAATGTACCAACCCTTGCGTCGATGGCGTAGCCCTCTTTCTCGAATCGGATACACTCGTCCCAGAGGTCTTTTAACGGGACGGAGAATGTCTCGATGAATTCATTTTCCTCGAGCTCCGGCCGAGGATTTTGGTTCTCTGGACGGGACAAGTCGACGGTGATATGTATCATTCGCAGGTTGGTGTTGCAGAAACCGGGATCTGGGCGACCATTTGATTAATACTTATGACGATACATCGGGAAGTCTGGAGATAGGCGCATCGTGTATGACTAACCGTTGAACATTACGGGGGTGACTTGGAACTAACCATTAGGATAAGAGGTTAGCTTGTTTGCCGTGCGATCTCGAAAGAGTGATATATACACTTTGATCCTTCACCAATTCACCAATGTAGCCCGTCTCCTCTTTGAGTTCGCGAATAGCACACGTTTCAGGGCTTTCATTCGGATCCATTAAGCCAGCTGGAACCTCAATGACAGTAGCGTTGACTGGTGGACGCCATTGCTTCTGAAGAATGATCCTTGGCTCATCGTTGGGCTTTGCAGGATCTTGGAAGATGGCTGCAACCCCAACTCCGTCGATATCTGTGCCCTTGGGTCGTGTAAGCCGTTCGCCGGACTCCCATGTGCGCTCGACGCCTTTAGGGTCGGTATATGTAGTTCTTGTAGTGCGTCAATATCGGATGCTATAATGCAATACAGTGAGCGACGGAACTCGAATTCCTCGCAGTGTGACAGGCTAGAAGACAATGCTTCACCTACTTGATCAGCGTCGCCCACTTTGCATCCTTGTTATCCAGTGGCTCCGTCTTGATGACCTTTGATTTCTCGAACATCTTATTAGCTGAAGTCATCGTGTGTCCTGGGGGTTGCTCAACGTTCCGAGGAGGTGGGGTGTGGTTGTGCAGGCGTGTGGGCGCAAGGCAGCCGCTAGTGGACAGCTCTATGACGCCATACATCGCGATACATGCCAAGAGCCTCACTTTGTTCCGGTCATTGATTGTTGGGTGCGCAAGACTACACGATCCACCTTATTATTACCATTACGAGACGTTGCTATTTCAAGCTACTTTTCCAGCATCGTGTGGGATCAGCACATCCTGACGGTCCGATGAGGTATACGTGGACCCAGTGTAACTGTGCATCCCGTGATTTGTTAAAGGGCCGCAATACGACGAAGCTATGGTCTGTGAACGGTAGAAACCGTGAGTGAGTCAACGTAACGGTTCTAGAATCACGAAACGGCGTGAGAAAAACGACCGAGACCGATGTGGCAGACTGCCCTGAGAGCTCCATCGATAACACCCTCACATATTGCTGTGCGACTAACATTTATTGGAGAATTCCTTCGGCTCCATTGCATGACGGTAAAAGACAATTTTGGGAAGCTCCAATCTCTCTACCTCGGATTTGCCTCCTTTTTCCCACTATGAGGGGAAGGAACGGTGTGAGCCTTTGCATCAGGCTACCCGCCTGGCGGCGTGGCCGGCGCAAAAAAGTACGAGGTCGCTGGACAACAACCGCGGAACCGCTCACGTCGAGCTTATGCCAGGTGAACTCTGAACCTTCTCTCTACCGCTATGGCCGTCCTCTCATTTCTCAAGACATTATATCGCTTGGAGCATGGACTAAAAGGCTGTGGCTGCCAGAGGATAGGGGAATAGCTGCGATGCTGTTGGGACAGCTGATGGCAGGGTCCAGAACTCGGCCCCCTCGCCCACGTTGCTGTATCGTGGGTTATCGCCCTACCCCCGGGGGTCGGCACCGGCTCAAACTGCGCCGCTGACAGAGTCAGAAAGCTGGCTGTGGACGTTTCGTTTGGTCGGGCTTCTGCCTCTTACATCGTGGTGCGACACATGCTACTCCTGTCACGCCTCTAGCGACTTGGGCGTGAGATGCTGCAGCCGCGCCCTGCAGCCGCGCCCTGCAGCTGCTATATCGCTTTGCATCCTTCGCAGCAGCGTCTTAACGGCGAACAGTCAACAAACTGCGACGATCATTTTGATGTGGAGGTCCAAATCGATAATCGAACTGTGCTTGCCGGACACCCGGGAGATTGCAAACAGCGGAGCGACTTCGGGAGATGAACACTGTGGCGAAAGAGCGAGAATCTGCTGCGGTACCTGGATGATGGCGCCCGGGAAGCTGAAAAAAGCATGTGCAGAGGCCATTTTCACCTGCGCCATGTCCAGCTTTGGGTGCGTTTCCCCTGCCAAGCTTGCCAAGGTGGGGCTCTTCGGGCAGCCTGACCTCCCGCCTTTCCTGTTCCTGTTGGCTGGTCGCTGGGCGTCAGGGGCTCTACGGGAAGAAGGGCAAATCACATCTTTGTCATCCGTGGCTGCGACATGGGCCAAATGTCTGTTGCTCGCCAAAAGTGTATTGTGGCGGCCTCGGAGCCGCCCACAATGCCTCTGTAGCCGCCCTAGCTGTGGCGTGGTCCAGTTCATGGCAAAGAAACATGTCGGCAGACAAGTGGAACACGTCGCGAATTTACGGTCAATGAGTTACATCTTACGAGCGCCCAGACTACATTCGAACAGGAGCTCTTCCGAATCTTCAGTGCACTGACACGCGAGCAAGGCTGGCTATGCATGGGTCTGCCGGGTCACAACGCCTTCGAACGATACCACATCCAATACCGTTAGCTCACTTGAATCACGCTTCCTTTTCTGGCAGCGTGTCTACCTTGATTGGCTTATGCGCTCGCTTCGAAGACGGGCATTGGACCTAGGCCGTCACTCCGCTTTTAGATCCTAACCATGCGTGCCGACGTCGTATAGATAGCGCCAGGCTACTGGAGTCGACAGCGCGCGCTTGCTCGAGCTACGCTCATTTACTCTCCTCCCCTCGCAATTCTGTGTGTCTTTGGTCTTTCAGGATCTTACCCCAAGTCATTCTTTACTGTGTGTATCTTTCACACGTCCCCTCGTTCCGAACAACAGTCTTTACACTACGCCTCGTGGAGCGAAAATATCATCCGCTTTTAGCCGGCACCTATCTTAGTGAAAAATACGATACGACTTTCAACCCCGATCCTACGCCAGGCCTCGACCACTCATCGGGTCGATATCTTGGGTGCCTCTTTAGCCTATCGCGACTCTCACCAAGCCGACAGGCATACGTCCCAATTTCAATTCCAACATCCGTTTTCGCGAGAAGTCAATCATAATGGGTAACTGGTTTGGAGATTTGGATTTGGCGTACAAATATACGTAGGTGTTGCACCCCCTGGCTTGATCGCAAAACTAATACGTGCCAGTGTCGTCTTCTTAAGTTTGCTTGTTCTTACCATCCTTGCTGGATTTGTCAAGGTTTTGTACAACCGTCGGAGGTACGATGAACTCCCTAGACCATATTTCTTTTACTAACCGTATGAAAGGTTGGCCAGGGATACGAAGACCGAGCTGGAGGCTGGACCAAAGGAGGACCAAGTCGAACTCAACCAGCGCGAGAAGGATGAGGGAGACCTGTTTGGTATCCGGGCCATTGAGGCTGGATTCTACGCCGGTGTTGCCCAGTCACGCCCTACATCAAGAGCAGGATCCATCGCGAGCAACCACCCGGCCATGAGCAACAGCACCCTGATTGGAGGCAGTGTCAACTCGCCGCTTATGAAGGGCCAGTCCAACAACAACAGCGTCCTAAGTCTAAACCTCAATGCCACCAAGGAACCCACACGACGTGCTTCGCCCCCTGCTGTGAGACTCGCGCCTTCGGAAGCTGAGCTCAACGGAAGACGTAACCACAACGGCGCTGTCGACATGTCTCTTCAAGTCCCTCCCTCTCCTGGTCATCCCCGTGTAACTTCTCCTACATTTGGTGGCTCCGACGACGGCAGCGAAGGTCTCGCATCTCCCCGTTCCATGTCACCTCAAGCAGGCCAATACCAGCAATACGCGTCTGTGCCCACTGCCTCGTACCACGCAGGTGACGAGAACGCACTCAAGTCGCAAACCGCATCGTACAACAACTCTCCTGGTCAATCGCCCACACCGCCATCCCCTTACAACCCTCCCACTGCTAAGCTGCCCACCATCCCCGGCACAGCACTGAGAAAGGAGTCCCGATCCCCATCACCTGAGAACGATTACCCTCGCGTGCAGGTCCACGAGCCGAGTAGGTAACATGTTCCCTGGTGCGTTTTTGTATTTTAGCAATTAGTATATATATCACGGGCCCTCCCTAACTTTCTTTCAAGATCATGAACCTGCGCAATCCTCGTCGTCCGCTACCCCCCTCCAACTGCAGGCCCGCACCTACTCTCCCAATCACGGTCGAGACAGAAGCGATGCCAGTAGCATTTACAGCAGCGGTAACCGGCTAAGCTCATTCCAAACATACCAAGCGTACCAGAAGGATGCAGATAAACAAGAGGTGGAAAAGCAAAAGGCAGGACGTCCAGCGTCTGCTTGGACAGAGGAGACGGGCCTCACCTCGATGTTCGGGTCTACCCACGGCGAAGGCGGACGACGACCCAGCCAATCGAATCATCTTCTTGCTCCTGGCCAGGGAGGCAAAGACACGCGGCTGAGCGAGTTCTACGAGGCTTACTACCGCAACTCTCACATGGGCTCAATGCAATCCGTCGAGTCGAGCCACCCTATTGTCGACAGACACTCGACCATCATGGAAGTCGACACCCCGCTAGCCTCTCCCATGTTCCCCAAGCATCCCGGCGCCGCCATGTAAGAGTCGAGTTTGCGCACACTAGCGTTTCGTATCACATCGCTTGGCCTTACATTGCAACTCAAGAGCGCATCGCCGAGTTGCTATCACTGCAGATCTTAGGGCACTCTTCCCATGACGACATTCCTGGCCACCAGACGTCAGACTGCAGCTTCACGCTTCGGCATTCGACCTTTTCACGTATATACCATTTACATTTCTGGATTATTCTATTAGGGCGGTTATCTGTTGGACATTCGGACGGTTGGACAATTGGGCAAAGGCACTGGACAAAAAGGGAGGTTCGGTGACGAATCGGACGTCTACATGGCCAAGGGAGGAAGAGCAAACCCACGACGACACGCTTCTCATCCCTTCACATTGCCATATACCTACACCACGCCTTTTATTGGGTTCTTATTCGTAATTTCTATTAGTATTATCGCACAGCGAGATGCGATGCGTTTAGCTGCAGCGACGCTTTTCAATACAAAGGCTCGAGAGGGCTTATTTCAAACAAATGACGCAGTACGCGCAAAGTATAGGTTGTTGTGTGCGAAGATCGAAAAGTAATTGACTTTGCGACGGAGAATTAGCCGTGGCGAAAATCGCATCATCAGACAGCAAAGAAGCGGAGACATGCAGGTACAGCGCAATGCCGGCCCAATCACCTTATTCCCCATCTTCATCACATTGAACCGCGCACCTCCCGCGCAAAGTTTCTCGAGCAAGCCTAACAGCTAGCAAGGCCATGATGGTGTGAGAAGAAGCATCGAGGTTTGTACATGAGGCGATCTTCACGCCATGTTGGCCAATGAGCAGGCGGGTGCCAATACCCCTGGCAGAATCCGGGAGCGGTGAGGGCGATCCTTGTCCCCAATCTCGAGGCTTAAGATCGTGGGCCCGCCACGCTCGGGGATGAAGGGTCAAGAGTAAGCTGGACCCTGTGGCTTTGACTGATTGCTTTCTTCTCTTGATAACGACTTTTTTTGCGCAGCCTTGTACTCTCAACGTCTTATCGACTTGTTTATTCATTCTTCGTTTTTTACGCACCTGACATCAAACTCGCGTGGCTTTTTCCGACTTTGCGTCGCAGCCTTGTTCTTACTTTATCCTCAAGCCTCAACGCCCACAACCTTGGTTGTAGTCATGCTCACCATGTATTCGGGCACCAAGCTGGCGGAGCTTCCGCCCGGCGTTAACGCTCCGCCTTCGTCACAACTGCGCTCAAGAGGCACCTTGTTGCAATCGGTACCCACGACCGAATCTACACAAACCACCGACTATCGCGAAGAGAGACGGCGCGTACACCATGAAGCGGATATCGTCATCGTGGGTGCAGGCATCCTAGGGTGCGCGGCCGCAGTCGCATTCGGCAAGCAGGGGAGGAGCGTAATATTGCTAGAGAAGAGTTTGAAGGAGCCAGACAGGATTGTGGGAGAGCTGCTGCAACCGGGCGGTGTGAATGCATTGGAGAAGCTGGGCATGAAGGGTATGATGTGCTTCCCTGGAGGCTGAGGGTGGAACGCTGACTGCGAGCTACAGACTGCCTTGATGACATTGACGCCATTCCCTGCTACGGCTACCAGGTTATGTACCACGACGAAGACGTCCACATTCCCTATCCCGACAACCTAATCAAGGACGGGCCCTCGAAAACACCCGAGGGTCGCTCCTTTCATCACGGCCGTTTCATCTCCAAGCTGCGCGCAAAAGCCAAGGCCACACCCAACGTCACCGTCATCGAATCTACCGTCGAATCCATGGTCAAG
Source organism: Stemphylium beticola (assembly GCA_029100535.1). Taxonomy (NCBI): domain Eukaryota; kingdom Fungi; phylum Ascomycota; class Dothideomycetes; order Pleosporales; family Pleosporaceae; genus Stemphylium; species Stemphylium beticola. The sequence continues at coordinate 96,516 of JARBXR010000010.1, read as the reverse complement.
AGCGACCACACAGGTCAAGTCGTCGGTGTATCCTGCAAGACAGCAGGAGAGCAAGACTACTACTTTGGCGCCGTAACACTGGTCGCCGACGGCTACGCCTCCAAGTTCCGCAAAGAATACATTCCCCACCAACCCCAAGTCCGCAGCAAGTTCTGGGGCCTCGAGATGATCGACGCCGAGCTTCCCATGCCCAACCACGGTCACGTCATCCTCACCGACGCACCGCCGATTCTCATCTACCAAATCGGCACCCACGAGACGCGCATCCTCGTCGACATACCAGAGAACCTACCGTCGGCCTCACCCAAAGTTGGCGGCGTGAAGAATCACATGCTTAACGTGGCCCTGCCCCAACTCCCAGAATGCGTCCAGCCCGCCTTCCGCAAGGCAATTGAAGCCGGCAAACTACGCAGCATGCCAAACTCGTTCCTACCACCCAGCACCCAAAAGCAAGCCGGTCTGATCATGCTCGGCGACGCAATGAACATGCGCCACCCACTGACGGGCGGCGGCATGACGGTAGCCTTCAACGACGTGGTCCTCCTCTCCACCTTACTCTCCCCCTCCAACATCCCCACCCTCGAAGACACGACCGCCGTCCTCGCCGCCCTCTCCACCTTCCACTGGCAGCGCAAAAACGGGTCCAGCGTCATCAATATCCTCGCCATGGCCCTGTACTCGCTCTTCGCCGCAAACAACCAGTACCTCGAGCTGATCAAAAAGGGCTGCTTCAAGTACTTCCTACGCGGGGGCACCAGCGTCAGCGAGCCTAGCGGTATGCTCGCGGGTCTGATTACGCATCCGTGGATGCTGGTTTGGCACTTTTTCTACGTCGCCCTGTATGCGGTTTATGTGCGTCTGCAGGAGGTGCCGCTTTGGATGGCGCCGTATACGCTTGTTGTTGAGAGTGCCATGGTCATCTACACGGCGGTTATGGTTATCGGGCCGTATATTTTTGCCGAGCTGAAGAGGTAGTCCATCGCCATCGATATGAATGTGCCCGTATGATGGAAAAGAAGACGGTGATGGTGACGCGGGTATGTATATAATCTTCTTCACGCTCGCTTTTATGTGGAGTTCTGCATAGGGAACTGAGGGAGGGCATTTTAAAGGCGTTGATTTTCTGGTCACGGTCGTCTAAACTACATATGTCTCTTTATGAGCCATGCAATGAGAAGCCTCCATTTTGGGAGGTGTGCTATATACATATGCTATAATCAGTCAATACATAATTCATTCATGATATACAAGCTCCATCTGCACAGCACCCATTCATCTCACCATACATCCTCGAGCCCCTACCTTATTCTTATCTTGTAGCCCTACTTGATGCCTGTCGACCTGGCTATCTGCATTTGGCAATGGGGCCGCTGATGGCTGCCTATCGAGCTGCGAGGTAGTTTGTACAGCTCCTTTGTACCTGGGGAACTAATTTGGCTTGTGCTTGGTTCAAGGTAGAATGGGGGTTCTGCTAGTTCTGCTAGTTCTGCCTCGTCTGTACATCATTCACAATCCATATGTACCGAATAAAGTGTGCTATTAGATACTACGATACCTCGATACGGGGATGCGGCAACAAACTCCAAAGCCAGCCAGCAAGACAAGCAATGATTGCAGCCGAACAAAACATGCATACGTCTCGTCCCAGGTCCGTCGTTGCGAGTGACCTTGTGTAGGACGAGATGAGGAATGAGCATAGGACGCGAAAAAAAGGCAAAGTATATGTACGAAAAACAAAAAACATGCTTGTAGATGCGTGATGCGCGGGTATCGCGCTGCCAGTTTTCCGAGTGCTTGTGAAGAGTTGAGCTGGAGAATGGTGTGGTGGCAAGTGCTCAGGCTTTTCGCTTGTATACGAGCGAAAGAACAGCAGAATAGATACACGGAATCCCATCGCCCGTACGCATGACTGAAACTCAAGATGGACGGAAAGCGGTCAAGGGAAAGAAGAAAAAAGTTGGTCGTGCGTTGGTATCATCCGGAGAACCACGTCGATTTTGCAAGCCCTAAAGAAAAGGAAAAGAGAAAAAAAATGCATGAGACGGACAAGAGGAAGGAGATATCAGGGCGATGAGAATAGAAACCAAACCCCATCTCATCACCTCCACCTCGGCCTAATAAATCTCCAAGCCATCAAAAGCGACGCAGAGATTCCTTGAACCAAAATTATTCCCACCGCCATGATTCCGATCGAAGAGATTGACGTCGAAATTGGCGGGACGACTAGCGTACACGCCGACGCGCACAGCCTTGTGCTCGACGCCCCAAAAGAACCAGGTGACCTCTCTGAGCTTTTTCCAGCCTAGCATCTCGTCTTCATACCACACCCAGAGCGCGTAGCCGATGCGCTCAATCTTGACGCGCAGGTAGTACCGCCGTTGCTGGTGCGGTGGCAGCGCGCTGAGCGACCAGTCGGCGCCTTCGCTGTTGGCTACGACCGACGAGGCGTGGCAGACGTTGTTGCGGAATTCCAGCCCGACTTTGACCCATTTGCAGGCTGGGGCTGGAGGGGCGTATGGCGGCGGAGGACCGCGCTCTAGCTGCGCGCCCGTACCAGACGACTGTTCTGGGAAACTCGCATTGTTGTCTCTGGTTGAGTTTTGCGGTTGTGATGTGGCTGGGGTTTGGGTCGCGCTGTCTTCTAGGAAGATGTCTGCAATGTTGGGCACCTCAATCGCTGTTGCCGTTGTCGTTGCCGCGGCCGTTGTTGTTCTTGCTGCTGCTGCTGCCGCCGCCGCTGCTGTCACCGTCGCCATGTGCCCCGGCGGCATACCCCCAAATATGACCAGACCTCCCTGGTCCCATTCTAGCTCCCAATCTGCAGACACTCTAACCTCGGCGGCTATGAATGGAGCGCGCAGCGCCGTGTAGAGTACTGGGGCTGTCGACGTATCTCCTGTTGGGGGCTTTCTCCACAGATCGGTGTTCGGGGGCGCAGCCAGGATAAACGAGTCCAGCCATTCAGGCACGCAATCGTCTGGGATATTGAGGGCCGTAAACGAGGAGCTCGCAGGCGTCATGGTCTCGGTGTTGGGCTCGACGCGATTGCGAACAGTACTCGGGTGATTTGCGCTTGGGCGAGTTCTTGTGGGCTTCTCTCTCTCCGAGAAAGGGATCTGAATGGCGTAATGTATACACAGTAGATGTCGGCAGCTCCGGAAAGTTGCCGAGTAGTAGTGTTGAGTGTTGTCTAGCTCTGTGTGACGGAGCTCGGAAGGTCATTCGCTTTGGCAAAAGCAAGGGTCCGGCTTACGTCTGACTTGGGCAGAATGTCAAATAGCCAGAGATCTGCAAGAGGGATCGTGAGAGGCGCCCGCGCGGAATCTCGTCAAAGAAGCCTATCGCACGGTCAGCACGAAACGGTTTCATGCCATAAGCGCACTATACGGCGCCCGTTTGTGTGCGCCTCAGCACCCGTGGCGTCCACCGCACACGTGCAGGCAGGCATACATGGCCGTCTCGCTGCTTACCTACCCGTCTGGCGTAAAACGGCGACGAGCGCGGTTGTTTTGTTCTGCGGCTGAGGCTGGTCTTCCGGCACAAGCTATGCTGCTTGAATCATGGCCCTGTACACAAGAAAGAAGAAAGAAAAAAAAAAAGGACAACAGATCCCCCGTGGAACCAACCTCCATGCTGCTCGATTCTTATATTCTCCAGCTGCGGCAGTGCTTGGCTTCACGCCTAGTCGCCAGGTAGCTGCTGTTCATCCAAGCTGAAGCGTGCCGCCACCGCGAACCATCCAGCAGCTATGCGTCGTTGCCATCGCGCTACAGACGGGGGTTAGCCTGTCCCTAGCATTGTCTTGCGTCGGTCCCTGCGAGTCCCTGGGAATGGAGGAATGAGCTTTTGTTGAAGGTACAAAGTCTCCGATGCGCAAGGTGAGGTGGCCTGGAGCTATTTCTCAGCCCCGCGCTGCGCCGACATGGAGCGTCCAAAATCCCCCCCTCGCTTGAACACGTCGAGGCGATGCGGGTAACGGTCGTTTCAAGCTCCTTGCAGACCGTCCATCCAGCACACTGGCTGACGTCGAGGTCGTGTTTCGGGGGGGGGGGGGCGAGATGCAAGAGTTCGTGGCAAGGCAAGAACAATGTGCTGGAAGGTTTCACGACAGAAAACTATGTTCTGCATATCCCCTTGCAATTGCATGGGCGCTTGCTATCATTGGGCTCTTCCGGCATACGTAATCGAAGCTGCCAAAGCCTTGCTCCGAAGACGGCAGGGCCGAATGGTCAGAAGCTCTGCGCACCACAGCGATCTCGGAGTTTGGCCGGTGTGTCATGTCGTGATCATGTTATTCTGTCGGTTGCAAAATAGGACCTTTGCTTTGGGCAGCTTTCCAATATCGGTACATGTCTACATCTGCGCATTGTTGTTAGAGTTTCAAGAGAATCAGGAGATGAGCGCAAGGTGCAGTAGGTTTGTTGTCACCATGAGCCAGCTCACACTGCCAGGTATTGGGTAGCATCGCTTGCAAGTCACTGTTGTACCTGTACGTGAGCTTTCCACCAAGCAGCTATCCGACGATGCGTTGTTCGTCTCATCGAACGCCCCATCTTGCCGGGAAAAGCTTTTACGATGATCGACGGCGCCGTATCGAACGTACTCGATAACGATCCAGCCCGGTTATCCAATTCATGCTTGCCTTACATCCGGATGAAAAGACGGGGATTTGTTCATCGGCAAAAGACAGCCAGTTCAACGTCATGGGTGGAGTTTACATATCGACATACAAGCTGCCAGTCCGATTATTCCCTTCGGCTAGGTATAAAGTGCCGATGCATTGATCGGTGGCCGACTCGTCTGCCGTGCAACAAAGCGAAGACATTTAATCCCGATAGGATCCGACCTGCTGACCATAATCACCAGAATTGAGACAGGCCATTTGGTCCGCCAAAGCCGCGAAAAGCGGACGATGGGAGGTTTCTGGTGATCCCTAGCCGAGCACAGTATAGGCGTACACAACCACGGTATCTCTATCCTCACCGAGAAGGTTCTGCACTAGGCTTCGATAACACGACAGCCGCACATTCATGCGCATGTAAGTGCGATTCGCACCCAAAAGGCGATGGCACATGCCGATCAAAGCACCGAATGGACTATTTGGGGAATTTGGTCTCAGCTGCGAGATGCAAGAACCCATTGGACTCTTTTAGGAAACACAAGGCATCATCCTATCCTCAGCATTTGGCTAAGCGATGCCCAAATAAGGAAACCCGTAGCAAATATAACCATCGTGTCATTATATTCTGTAAGCTGAGCATGCACTTTGTAGGGACAGTCGTAGAGTGAGTCGGGTGTAGAGGAACGGCATCATATATCCGTGGCTGATACTGCGCTCGTCACGCCGTTGGCATTCATACTGGACCAGCTAATCAATCATCGAGTGTCGCAATACATGCCGTGTTTTACGCAATAGGCTTTTGCAGGTGATCATGTCTTGCGACCAGTAAGCCCGCTTCCATTTCGATCCTTCAAATTCGACATGTGTCAGGAGCTATAGTAGACTAATCGTCATGGCTTGCGTGTCTTTGAAAAATGGCAGCCAGTTTTCAATAGACTCAGGAGTAGCGTATCTCCAAGTTGTCAAGCTGCTACCACGGAAGCTCCGGTACTACACTTGTCGTTGAAGGGCTGTCGATTTGTATTTGTTGGAATGCGCAGATTAACCGTTAGCTGCCCCCCTCTCCCAAACATTGGGGACCTGTCTTGCCGACTGATTCCCGAGTGTTCAGCGGACTATAGTTTAATGAGATAGAGAACCTGGATGTCGGGGAGTTTAGTGTTGGAGTGACGCTCGGAGTGTACGTGAGCCGGAGCAGCGTAAGGTTTGCTTAGTGGATCATATCTAGCCCATTATCTGCTCAAGTATCTCGGCGAGGATAGATATCTAGTACATTTCAACACGTCCGAGAAGCACTATCGCTCGACTTGTCATGTGCTCCAACGACGCTGCTAGCGCAAGTTCACGACATTACACTGCCATCCAGTCGCCTGCCGTAGACCGACTCAAAGGTCGCCATTGCGGTCAAGGATGGTTTGCGACGGCAGATGCCATAAGTGACACGGCAGACAAATGCGCAATTCCTGCTTTTCGGTCGATCTTTACTTACATGGTTACCATGATCGTACGATGGTTGAGTTTGAAGAACCTGGATTAGTGAGGAGAAGGATCGGCATGCAGGGTACAGGCCCGGAGAGAACTCCATAATTATGGGGCTTGACCTGTCAATTAGAGTATTGCCTGCCATGTTGCCAAATCACCCTAGACTTGCTGCTACTACAGCGTAGTTTTACATCTACGACGGGATCGGGTGAGGCGCGTACTACGGCAGAAAACACATGGCCTCTGTAGAGCCATCGTGTCAGGGATGAACCTAGGCAGACTGCAGAATGAAGACAGAGAACGATTGGCACACGCTCTACGCCAGACCGCGAATCGAGGATACTAGAGATTGATACCCTAGGCAAGGTGAAACAAAGTGGTCGTTGTAAATCCCTACCTATAACAATTCTGGGGTTGCAGGAGAGTCGAGAAGGCCCATAAATTCTGGGGCGTTGCAATACAAACGTGATGAACATATTTTGTGCATGCCACTCATGGAGTGGTCAAGCCTTTCTATACACACTGATGCGACGGGGTAGCGCGTCGGACGAGGCACAGAGGTGAAGGCCTCGGTCTTGAAGAAGCTGATCGAAGGACTCTTCTGGGCGGAACTTCAGGTCTTTCAAGGTTTGCTCATAATGCGGCGCGTGATTGGGGCGAACAGCCTTTTGATATGAGTCCCACGCCTGGAGTTCGATGATGAGATAGCCGCCTGACCTTAGTGACGAGCTGCATTTCGCGAAAAAGGTGGTTAGGCCATGATCGCCGTGCTCCAGATGGATCCATTTGATGACGGATAATGCCAGGATTACGTCATATGCCTCTGGAGTATCTCGGTCGGTGGGTAGAGCCCAATCCGCTGCGACAAAGTTGACGCGAGGCTGGTGGGCTAGAGCAGGTGACGGCTTGTGGGCAGCCTTGCTTTCCGGCTCTATGCGATAGCCATGAGTGAGCACGGACGAGATTGGGAAATAGTCGACGACAGCTGCCGAATCAGTCGTGGGGGGTCGACAACGGGAAGCGCGTAGAGCGTAAAGCTTCTCCGCCTGGCCAACCAGCTTGGGGTCGATATCGACGCCGGTGACGGACGCGGCGTGAAAGTCCAAGGCTGCAAGTTGATCAATATCGAGCAGATGGTTGTTATAGTCGGTTGCAGGACATGGCAGGGGTATCCTTCCTACACTTACCGAGTTGAACGCTCACGCTACCAGCGTTTGCGCCGACATCCAGACAGTGCTTGGCGGTGAAGATAGCCGGGATCAGCATGTCCAGGATTTTCAATCTCGGGTCCAAGACGTGTGTGGCAGAGCCAGGAGCTTTGGACACCCCACTATAATCTGCGGGAGAGTGTCAGCACACCAAACTAAAAGGCAATCGTTGCCGAACAGCGACCGCTTCGAGTAAAACCGAGGGCCATGAGGAGCCGTTCATGGCCAAGTTTGCTCGCACGTACCAAGGTAGTTTCCAAACCTGGCAGCCATGGCGGCTCGATGGGGCAGGTTTTTTTGGGGCGGGGACGTCGATCGCAGCCGGGAAGTTTCTTGGTCGACCTGTTGCGGGCGAGTGGCGACGTGATTCATGCGCCGTCGAGCAGCAGCGTGGAGGGTGTTTGGATGAAGGATGGGGTAGCGGGACGGGCGGTGAGAGGCGGGCGAGACGAGCTTGGTGGGGGATGGGGGGATGGTGAGTGGCGAGTAGTGAGTGGTGAATGGAAGATAGAGAGCTCGCTTCAGGGACTGACTGGGACTGGGATGGCAGGTGGTCTCGGTCGGGCAGATTTTAGTGGCTACCACCAGGCTTAGAATGTTGAAGACATTCGAGGGGGGTGAGGGGTATTGGAAAGGAGCATCGTGTCAAAGCAGCAATGCGCCCGCTTGACGTCGCACAGAGCGGAGGCAGCTAGCCCAGGGTGAGCGCAGGTACGCTGAATCCGTGCGAACAGCAATATTCGACGGGCGGCATCTGCCAGGGTTGCAGTGCAACATGGTTAACAGGGCAATGGGGCCCTGCGCCTGTATACTTTGCAGTAGTCAGTCCGTCTATGTGTTTGGTGAACGGCGCACGGAGAAGTGGTTCCAGGCCGGAGAAAAGGGAGGGCTCGGAAAAAGCAACAGCAAAGAATGGTAGAGAGTAATTGCTGGCCCTCTCTTCACAACTGCCGCATATGACTCTTCCACCTTGATGTGCATCAATCGGTACATGGTGGCGCGTCGTCTTAACGTCCGTCCCCTAATAAAAGCCATGCCCTCCCGTGTCGGGTCAAGCGTAAGCCACGACATGGCCCTGGGCGGCCGTGCCCGTTGAAATGATAGAGTCCGGCATCCAGGTGCGGAGGCCATGTCTCATACCATTGATTGACGGGCGCATGAGACCGCCTCTGCGTCGCGCACTCTTCCAAAATCCCGGAATTGGGCACACTCCTGGGCCCCGGTCTATAGCGAATCCTACATTGGCAGCAGACCCCACCGAGCAGCGCGGAGACGGACAAGAAAGGCGTCGCAGGGCAGATCGCTTTTAGCCGCAACACCGTGTCTCCCCATTGGCGACATGTGCCTCTGACAGATGAAGGCCTCCAGGCTTTCCCACGCTCGCGAGCCCTCTATCTGGACGTCGCCCGTGCAGGTGCAGGTGCAGGTGCAGGTGCAGGCCTGGGCACAGGCTTCGCAATGCTACCTCCGCTCGTCTCTGCCCAGGGACCGAGTTACGTGATATCTGGCATATTGCTCCATATTGCCTGCCCGCCGGGTTACAGTGTGCGACGCCCTGGCCCGTCTTGATTCGAAACACCGTTGGCCTGCGAAACACGCACCCCGTTGTTTGTCTCTCTTTTACCCGGCCGCCAGCCTTTTTGGTGACGCCCCACGAAAATGCTGCGAAGCCAGGCCACGAGAGCTTCCCAAACCCCACTGCTGCATGCTTCACCTAATCCAGCATCCAGCATGCTCCTCTACTACTGCCGTACTGCCCACGCAGACAATAGCAGATAGCAGAAAACCCAAATGTCCATCTCCCGCCTTTCACTTTCACATCGCTTCGCACCAGCCGACGTCAAAAATCTGGGGGGCCACGACTAGCCGTCTGCCAAGCTTGGATCCACACATCACGCAGCGTCCATCGCTGCACTTATCGCTGTCCTGGTCGAAATTTATGCTCCGAGCCGGCTACTCTTGACGGTTGGCGCGAGGCTTGCGAGTGAACAGGGTGCTTGCGGGTCCACCCCCGTCTGCATCCTTTGCTCTTCCCGGGCGGCCGTTGTTTTAACGCGTGTGAGCGCCTCCACCTTAACGTCGCCATTACTGAATTCAAGCTGCCGGGCGGCGATCTGGCTGCTGGCCATCCAGATACGTACAGGGTCGCCTACAAGGGCTCCTGCACTATAAACCACTCACGCCGCCACACTCGAGGCAGTGCTCCATTCCTGACGTCCTGTCCAACACTGCACCACTCCCTGCCGCCCCCAAACTGAAAAGAGCCTCCGAACTGAACACAAACGTGATCCTAATGCGGCTTCGTGCATCGTGTCCTGGCCCGGCCAAATAATAATACACGCATGTCCCAACCACCTCCACCTCCTCCACCCCCGTCGCTCCCTCTGACAACAACCTCGAGATCTCCTCCAGACATGACAGAAACCCAGAAACTTCCCATATTCTCGCCGCCGGGCTTCCATGACTATTCTCATCGGCGCTTGCCCCCGCTAGAAATCCCGCCAGACGCTGTACCACCTCGCCCGGATCACCAGTTCCGCTCGCCCATTAACCAACTACCGTCGATCCATTCTGGCCTGCCTCCGCGACACGACTACCCACAGCCTCTCTCAATACATAGATCAGCAGCGCCAGTCGAAAAGTTGCTACAGCCGTCTAATCCATATACCCCACCAAGATCCGATCCACCCTATTCTCCACAGCAATATGGCCCTTCGATTTCACCCCGCTCCGAGTTTGACAGCAGAGGGCCTCGAAGATTAACCGAGCACCGCTATCCCTACGAAGAAGCCCGCCATTTCCATCCCCATCACCATCCGGAGCAGGGCTACTCGACTCTTACTTCGCCAATAGAGTCCTCTCAGCCAAGACCTTATGCACCACTTCCGTCTCCTGGGTACACTCCAAGTTATGCCTCAAGTAGCACCCCCTACCGGGGATCGGTTGGCTCTCAGCAGCATGCACAGTCGCAACGAGGTTCCATAGGAGCACCTTTGGGGTCGATTGCCTATCCAGAGCCCCCAACGGTAGCTCCAGCCCGAAAACAGCAACAGCAACAGCAGCGAGCAGTCCCACTTCCAGGTTCCATACCCCAGCCAGTGTACAACGAGCAGCTGTAAGTGTGCTGCCAAGATGACTAATGCATCGGAGCCAGCTAACACATGTAGGAACCTAAACTATGAGCTTCGTGTGCGACAGCAACCGATTGCTGCGCGGGCATGCGGATTCGGCGAACGCGACCGAAGAGTGATAGACCCTCCACCAATCATCCAGCTCCTGGTAACGGATCCAAAGACTGGTGCTGCTGAACAAGAAGAATTGCGCTATTCGCTGAACGTGGTTCATTGTACGCTTTGGAATGCAGAGGGAACCAACGAGGAAACAGCGCTCATACAACCTGACCGGCGGACCACGCGACGGCTAATGGGCCAGCTGGTAGCTTCGCCCTCGGTAGCAAAGGACGAACACGATGCCGAGGGCTGCTTCTTCTGCTTTCCAGACCTTTCGTGTCGCACACATGGCAAATACCGACTCCGGTTCGTGCTAATGCGCATCGATCCAATGAACCTACACGTAGGAGGCTTCTCGCCAATACTTACCGAAGTCCTAAGTGACGTGTTCACTGTCTATACGGCCAAGGACTTTCCGGGTATGCGACCAAGCAGCGCTCTAACCCGGGCATTAAAGTTACAAGGCTGCAACATCCAAGTGAAGAAGGGGAACGAAAAGGCGCTAGCCCGCAAGCGGCTCACTGTGAGCCAAGAGCATGACAATGCAGAAGAAGACGAGCTAAAGAGACGGCGTCGGGAGTAATTGCACTATCACTACCTCGACAAGACTTGGTTTCTCCAAATATTTCTTAGAGCGGGTGGCGGGGGTTGATATCTGGAATATCTGGAGCATTTATCGCAAATAGCGATTTGCATTTTGACGAAGTTATGAAGGAATTTATTCTCTCCGGCAATTTATCTTCTAATACTTCGGCTGGCGGGGGCGAGGCGGTTTCATGCGGCGTTTGCGCAGTACAAGAGGGGTTGGCGAAGTCGACGCGGCGGCCACTGTTTAATGCATTGGAGTCCTAGTGAACAGTAGCACGATACCATTTGATAGCTCGTATTCGCACATAATAGAAGGCGTTTGAGAAGGCACAAGCAGCCTGAAAGCAGTGCAAGTGTAGTGACGTCGAGGGTCGTCGAGGGAGGTTTCACTAGCTTCGGCGGATCAGCCCCACTAACTAGAGGTCCATGCGCGGATTTTCTTTCAAAGTTCACGCGCGTGAAATCTCAACTTTCCTTCCTTCCCTCCCCTTCCCCACAAGCGATTAAGCCACTGAAAGCAGCATCATGAAGTACGTGCTCGTGTCTGGCGGCGTCATCAGCGGCGTGGGGAAGGTAAGCTGCAGGTAGCCGCGCCTTTGATTACCACTAATGCGTAAAACAGGGTATTATAGGTAAGCTTTTCTGATATGTGCCGCGAGCATCATCAATGGCAAATTCAAGGCATTATATGGCTCTCGAAAGAGCGATATAAATGTGCTGAGAATGTGGGCTTTTGGAATGCTGCGAACAGCCATTGCAGAACCCCGCTTCAGCGAGCGTTTCATGGTGCACAAGGGCTAATCGACGCGTTCCAGCATCGTCTACGGGTCTTTTGCTCAAGACTATCGGCCTCAAGATAAGTGCAGCGGACTGACGCGTCTGCCAACCATACTGACGTCTCAGCACGTCTCGTCGATCAAGGTTGACCCATACCTCAATGTCGATGCGGGGACTATGAACCCGAAGGAGTACGCTTCCCGACGAGCGACACGACGCAAGAGACTAAACAGCAGACAGGCATGGCGAAGTCTTCGTCCTTTCCGATGGCGGCGAAGTCGACCTCGATCTCGGCAACTACGAGCGCTACCTGAACATTACTCTGACTCGTGATAACAACATCACCACTGGCAAGATCTACCAGCACGTTATCGAGCGCGAGCGCAAGGGCGACTACCTGGGTAAAACTGTACAAGTTGTCCCCCACATTACCGATGCCATCCAAGATTGGATCGAGAAGGTCGCGCGCATCCCCGTTGATGACTCGGGCGAGGAGCCTGATGTCTGCATAATTGAGCTGGGAGGTACTGTTGGCGACATTGAGAGCATGCCCTTCATTGAGGCTATGAGTCAATTGAGGAGGCGTGCAGGCAAGAACAACTTTATGCAGATTCACGTCTCGTATGTGCCCGTCATCCACGGAGAGCAGAAGACAAAGCCCACACAGCAGGCCATCAAGGCGGTGAGGAGTAACGGTCTGATACCAGATCTGGTATGTATCACGCCTCTGAATGAGCTCTAGTCTAGTACCTAACAGCACAGATTGCCTGCCGTTGCGAACGCGAACTCGAAGCTTCCGCCGTAGAGAAGATTGCCCACTTCTGCCAGGTCGAAAACGAGCAGGTTCTCGTTGTCAGGGACATGCCATCCATCTACCAAGTACCCATGCTTCTCGAGCAGCAAAGGCTGATCCCCATGGTCCGACAATTCCTTGCTCTCGAGCAGGTCGACGTGACTTCCAAGATGCTGCAAAAGGGCAATCACACCTGGGCGCAGTGGCAGTCACTTACCGGCCACGACACGCGCTTCTACGACTCGGTGACGATTGCACTTGTTGGAAAGTACGTCGAGCTCCAGGACTCATACCTCTCAGTTATCAAGTCGCTGGAGCACGCCACGATGCGCTGCAGGAAGAAGCTGGAAATTCGCTGGGTCGACTCTGATCATTTGGAGCCCAAGTGTCAAAAGTCTGACCCTGCCAAATTCCACAACGCATGGCATGAGGTTGTCAAGGCGTCAGGTATCCTTGTACCAGGAGGCTTTGGCCAGCGTGCTACCGAGGGTATGATTGCCGCAGCTACCTGGGCACGTGAGCACAAGAAGCCATACCTGGGTATCTGTCTGGGTATGCAAATCGCTGTCATTGAGTACGCCCGCAACGTCTGCGGCATCAAGGACGCGACGTCGGAAGAGTTCAACGGCGAGGCTCAGAACAAGCTCATCATGTTCATGCCCGAGGTTGACAAGACCACCATGGGCGCATCGATGCGTCTAGGTCTCCGACCAACGCTATTCCAGCCCGGTAGCGAATGGTCTCGTCTCCGCGCTCTCTACGCCGGCAAAGACGAGATTCTCGAGCGTCACCGCCACCGCTACGAAGTCAACCCCGACTACATCGAGACTCTTGAAAAGGGCGGCTTGAGCTTCGTCGGCAAAGACGAAGCCGGTGTTCGCATGGAGGTTGTCGAGATCAAGGACCACCCTTGGTATGTCGGTGTCCAGTTCCATCCTGAATACCTGTCTCGCGTTCTCGACCCCAGCAGGCCTTATCTCGGCTTCATTGCCGCTAGTGCGGGTATGCTGGACGAGATTACGCGCGATTACCAGGGCGGCGCAAAGGACGGTCTCGAGGCTGAGGGCATTGCAAACGGTGTGAATGGCCTTAAGATTAATGGCGAAGCAAGCTTCTAGAGGACCTTTTATTCAACTGGGTAGGTTAGGTAGGGTATGGGGAATAGGGGATCTGGGCAGCTGTCACGACATCCACAGCACGAGCACGAGCATGAGCATGAGCATATGATGGAATCAAAGGAAGGGGTTTCACACTTGGAGTTGAGGGACCACTCATTATCGAAGGTCTTGACGTTTGAGGGAAAAAAAGAAGTAAAGCTTCGGCAAAAGACGTTGATGTGGTATGTTTTTGTATGTATGATACCTTTGAAGCAAAAGAGAAAAATAGCCATCACATCCAATAAATAGACCGTGATGAGAATGAATTTCTGCTCGATCAAATTGATGTGAAGCTAAATTTGAAGTTTACGATGATAGCAGAGCAAGAACACGGTATCAAAGTCGCTTTGAATCCCATACACAGTACTCGATAAGCGTGAAGACGAACCGCCAAGCCAGACTCTTCCTTATGTCTTGACTCCCCATCTTTATCAAAGGATACCATTCTTCTTTCCACCTAGACTTTTTCTCATCTTTCACCTCCTCCGACTGGCCCAAACCTTCAAAAACTCAATCTTGTCCTCAACACCCAGACCTACCCTCTTGACTCTTCCCAGCCTAGCAAGATCCTCAGCAACCCTCTCCAGCACCTTTTCTTCCGCGGGACTAGGCTCGTCGTGAGAAGCGTTAAGCACACCTCCGACGTCTACATGCATGCCGTCGCCAGCCTGGGCGTGATCGCCCGTGAAGCCGTCTCTAAAGTCTGGCTGGTCGAAGATGTTGGTGTCGTAGCCGCTAGCGTTTGCCCTGCTGGGACCAGTGGTTGACGTGTGTTTGGCGGGCGAGTCTTGGCTTGTGCTGTTGTATACGCGCGACGCGATACGCACGCGCATCTGATGCGAGGGTTTACTCAGCAAGCGCCAGAACCACGAGGCGTAACCACCTGGAACTGGCGTTGTGACGTCCTGCGGTGTGTACCTCAGATTCACGGGGTAGATCTTTGTTTTGCCGTCTGCGCTTAGGAGACTGGGGCACAATGGTAGTATGCCTCTTCCGTTTGTTGTGGTTGTCTCGGGGAACACGCAGATGATCTTGTTAGGGTTCTCGTTTGTGAGGTGCTGGAGGGTGACGAGTTTGGAGGGGTCGCGCGGGGTCAGCGAGGGCGGGGAGAAGGCAAGGAGGATTGCGCCGAGGAGGGTTATGCGTTCGACTTTGCGGTGGTGGGGGTAGGAGCGGGTGAAGATTGGTTGGAAGATTCCGGCAAGGTAGAGCGGGTCGAGGGGGGAGGTGAAGGATGATGCGATGATTGTGCCCGCGGCGGGGAGATTGTGCTTTGCGGAATGCAATTGTCTGGTGGTGTGTATGTTAGCCCAAGGTTTGTGTCTGAATGCATGTTTTGTGTCTCCATGTCCCAGACTTGTGTTCGGGGAAGGCGTACCCTCTTTTCACTCCGTCAACCTGCAAATCTACCCACCACACCCCCGGAATACCCAGCATCAACCAGAGTACTGCGTACTTTATCCTCTTGCCCACAGGCGTCCATTCTAATCCCATGAAATACAGCAGCGAGAAGGCAATGACAAAGGGCGCGCGCACACAGAAGAGGAAGATGTAGATTGGCAGCCAGACAATGCTGAACGGCGGCGGTGGAACGGGGAGGAAGGGCGCAATTGCGGTGCCTATTCAGAATTCTCAGTAAGGAAACAAGACGTAGGCACGTACAGCCTTGCGCAGACAAAAAGATGTCGCGTGCGTGAATTCTCCAAACGCACCTTTATCGCGGAACTGGCTGTATTTCTCCATGGCGACTATGTTTTCAAGATACAGACTGACAGATTCGAGTGTTGTGTTACCGAGCCATGCACGGCGAGGTTGTGGGTGTTGATCGTAGTCGTAGTAGAAAGCAGGTACGAAGAAGACGGCAGGTTTGGCGACGACACTACGTGGCGGAGCAGAGCATCAGAGAACAAGAAGAAGCGTAGCAGCGCACAAGTTAAGAAAGTTCCGGACAAGCTTCTTTCCCGCACTGGACCCCCTCTCAGCGTGGCAAACAACGTAATGCGACCTTTTGACTTGCAAGGCCTTGGTCCGTTTGCTGTCGCTTTTGGCGGGGACGCGAAGGTGAGTGAGTGGGCGGAGCGAGTCATTGGAATAGGCCGGCATGTGAATGCCAAGCCAAGGGTTCTGTTTGGTTCTCCAACGTCATGGGCGCATGTGACAGCCTAGACATGACATTCTTTTCTATGGTTCACCATGTTGCACCAAGTTATTTCTCCGAGATCTAGTAGCTACTTCGGCGATGAGAGTGGTATTGACTATCTGACTTCTACGGCTCAGCTGGCTTCCGGATGCGTCTGCACGCGCTTAGCGCTCCAGCCTCGCCGTACAAAAAACCCGAGGAGAAGAAGCTAAATTATGAGAAGGGGGGCACCAAGGCACGCTCCGGTAGCGGGGGATAAATGAAACAATGCCTGTACCCGCCGGCGATGCAGAACGGAAAACAAAAAAAAAAAAAAAAGACAACAGGTACAAAGGAGATGGTATTGATGGTAAGTGCTACGCGACCTTGAAAGGCCAGGCGTTGCATATGTAGAAGTGGGTATGTGCCAATATTACTGCTTATTTTCGTGGCTCTTCAAGCCAAATCGACGCCGTTGTGCGCCGGTCCTCCTGTTTTTTGTGCGTGAAGTGGAGGTAGTGCGCTCCAGTCTGCCGTCGGTGGCCGGAGATGGGGGTATTCGAAGCGCATGGCCGAAGACATGCGTGTAGCGGGAAAAGCCAAAGGTGCCAAAGGACAGTCTTCCACTGCTCATCTTCAACTGTCGTCCACCGAGCCGCCTCTCATACAGATTACAAACTGATTACAAAGTACAGATCGGATAATGTAGGAGTGTCGCTGCCTACACTTCCGCCCGAAGAAAAGTGATTATGTCGGCGCGGTGGGAAGGGTGTGCGCAAAGGGTATCCTCTTTCGTCATTATCATCTCGAGCATGCTTACAACGCCACGTCAAGCACCAGACTAACGTCGCTGACTTGCTGGCCAGCGAGATCCTCGAGCACCGGTATCAAGTCGAGAAGTTCGTTGTCGTGTGCGTCAGAGAACCAGCTGCTGATGGGGACGGCGTGTTGGGGATGGAAAATGTACGAGGTGGGCGAGTTGTCGATGATGATGGTGTCTTTGAGGTCACGTCCAATCTGCGAAAGGTCCTGGCATGTGTCAGGGGAAGGGTTGAGAAGGAGGCTGGCTGGTTTCTTACCTTGACGTAGTTTCCCTGGTGGTTGTAGCAACTTTCACGGAAAAGTCGGTGGTGGACAACACCATGAATGTCGAGCTGGTCGAGCAGAGGGTCACCATACTGCGGCCGTTAGTTGGAGTTTCGGGACGGTTCAGGAGGGTACGTACCTTTGAGACGGATGCTGTGAATACGACAACCTCGTACAGTTCACCAACCCTCTTCATGAATTGGTCCACGCCCGGTCGCTTGATGACATAGACGTTGTGGTACTGGCCCTCAATCTCAACGGGGATGGTGAAGTCTGCCTGGTGCAGAATCTACGATATGTTAGCAAACAAACGCAGACCGGGGACAATACCACATACCTTAAAGCTGCTGTGGACTAGAGTCTCATCGAGGTCAAGAACCAAGCACTTCTTCCCTTGAAACCTGGGCGCAATGGGTCCTAGGAGGTACTTTTGTTGCTCTGCGGACTCGGCTACCTCCGTGGCAGGGGCCTGTACAGCGGCCTGTCTCTCAGCAAGCGGCGGAGGAGGCGGCAGATCGACCTTTGGGTGCTCGGGGTCAGCCTCTTCAGCGACTTCTTCTCCCTCCTGATGAACATCGTTGGTTGAAAGCGGTACATCCTTCATCTCAATGTCGTTGTCGATCTGCTTCTGCTCTTCGGTCTGATCCTCTATTATGCGCTGCTGCTCGGCAGATGGCCGGGGT
The DNA here is from genome assembly GCA_029100535.1 of Stemphylium beticola. Classification (NCBI taxonomy): domain Eukaryota; kingdom Fungi; phylum Ascomycota; class Dothideomycetes; order Pleosporales; family Pleosporaceae; genus Stemphylium; species Stemphylium beticola. The sequence continues at coordinate 78,772 of JARBXR010000010.1, read as the reverse complement.
AGGACTGGGGTTGCGATGGGCGTGGGGTTCGTAACGCTGATCTGGGGATGGCCAGTTTGCAAGGTGTCAGGCTGGGGTGGGGAAACTATCTCTGCTTGCTGTTTCTGAGATGGGCTTCGTGTCACCACCTGTGGTCGCTCTTCAACCGAGGGCGGCTCTGCTGTGCCGTCACCGTGGTTGGCCTTCTCGGCGAGGCCTGACCCTAATGTCTCGGCTCCTGTCTTTTCATTGAGAGGCTCCTTTGAATCAGTCTTGCTTGATTCTGCAACAGTTGGCTCCTGCTTCTTGACAGGAGTGGACTGCGATGTCCGTCCAGCAGGCACCTTTTGGGCTTGCTTGACATTCTCTGGGGGGCTAGCGTCGTCTGTTGTCCGGGACTCTTTGGGCGCAAAGCAGGGCAAGCAAGATAGCAAGCCGCCCTTCCGTGTCTTGCTTCTCGTGGATGCTGGGCGGTTCGCAGTAGCCGGTACCGGGGGTGGTTGCTCCGTCTTCTCAGAGGCAGCCGCACGCGTGTGAGAGCGTTTACTGCTCGCGGTGCTTCCGGCCCGTCGCTTCGCCATGAAGCTTCGCTTGGAGTGCTTGGAGCCCCGCCCTATGCTTTCGGCGTCTGCTGCAGTTGCGCCGCTGAGACCCGTGTTGGGCGTCTGGGAATCGGTGGACTGGGGGACGTTGAGGAGGGAACGCTTCTGCTTGGAGTCGTCGCCGGCAGCGGTGGCTGTGGACGGGTCTTGCGACGATGACTGACCGGGAGCGAAGGTATTCGAGGCGATGGCGTCTTGGATGCCAGCTGTGGAGCGTTAGCAGTCAGTTGGGGCGGGAACTGGCCGAGAACAGGTCGGCAATGGCTTCACAACATACCGTTGCCGTTGGCGTGCTCAGACGGCCGTCCTGCCTTGTCGGTAGACGGACGGGATGCGTCAGCAGGTACCTGCGTCGGCTCGGCACTCATTTTTGCGCGTGGGCGGCCTCGGGCAAAGGACGCGTGGGCTTCGGCGACGTGTAGTGATAGGCTTGGGGCGAAGCTGAAGACTCGCTGGGTCGTCGCGTGGTGGAGAAGCCTCGTGCGTGGTTGGGAGCGATGGGAGCGATGGGGAGCTCACGGTGGTCCTCTGTGCGCTGGCTGCTGCTGGCTGCTTCCTGCTCGGCAATGGCGTGACCCGGTCGCGATTGCTCGATCAAGGCGCGAGATGGAAGGAGCGGTCGCGGTGTCGCGCAGCTGGGGAAATCGCTATCGTCGAGTGCGTTCGAGGAGGGAAAGGGCAATGGGGAGCTTGGATCCGCTGCTTGGGATGAGGCTGGTTCGCTAACGCGGGCGGAAATGAGACGCCGTCTTTCACCGTCATCAGCGCCAAAGCTCCACAACAACCACCAATTCAGTGGCACGGTTTCTCTCACACGTCTGCTGCCGCGCTGCGTCAAGAATGCGGCTCTGCTGGCTGGCAACTCGAGGCAGGGCGCTCACGATGCGGCTTCTCTCTCTCTCTCTCTCTCTCAATCTCTCTTTCGGTGATAGCGATGCCGGGGCTGTGCCAAAAGGGCCGCCATACAAGAGAGCGACAGGGGCCTCTTTATGGGCCCATCTCTCATTCCATCCCCATTCGCCCCTAGCCCGCAATTGCCTAGCTGCGTGCATGGCCAGACCCCAATTCAATCACCTCCACGCTGCACATCTCCAAGGGCGAGGCTATTCATCAGTCACGCACCCAATCAAACCCCCCTCCTCCTCACTGAACAAGCGCGTCGCACAGGGAAATGACGGCCAAGGATTACACTCATGGATAGCCAGCAGCATGGCCAAATTAGCCAGAGGACGCAGCGAACAGCTCCATCAACCTCGATTTCCTCCTCGAATCGCTGCGATAACCATGCCTTGAGCCCTGCATAATTACAACTTCGCGAAACCTTCGATGGCGACCGACTCGCAGGCCATGCGACCGTTCGTGCAGCCACACGCTCCCAGCTTGACTCACGGCTTAGCCGCCATCGCACGGGGAAGCGACGTCGAGCCGGCCTATCACAGCCAGTACCAGCCGTGAGACCCGATGCACTTCTGCCGCCACATGCTGGCTCAATACTGGTTCAATATTGCCTACACTGGCATCATCCTTTCATCCATGCTTTGTCTTTGCCAATCCGCTCTCAACACTCTCATTGGCACGACTGCATCGTAAAGTTCAAGAGCTAGAGTCGCTGCTCTTGCTGTCACATGTCAGAAGTCGGTCGCGTTCCACTGTGGCAAGTGCAGTGCAGAGCGGGCCGTCGCACGTCGAGGTCATCCCGCGCCGATCGTGCAGCTTCATGCGACCCCATCCATGTCCGCATAGTCACGAGCCCAACGTCCTTTTGCTGAGGGTGTGCGCCATCCGACCTCCCCCCATTGCTGAGGGTGCGCAACGGTTTTGACGACAAGAGCCATCGACAGCTAACCGCTGCTTTTGGTCACGCATCACCAATCTCGTGTTTAAGGCGAGTCTCAACCTTGGAAGTCACACAAGCGGGGCTGCTGAAGATACGGGCGGTTATATCTTGCGTCAGTGGAAATACTGATTGAAATGCTCGTCATTCTCCAAGGCCGGTAAATCAAAGGCTCTAGTCAATCTCCCCAGTTTTCATCACCGCACTTCAATTGCGTATGCGCGGTGTGAATTGGAGCTGTAGAGGCGGCAGCGTTACCGTGAAGGTGTCCAGGGTCTTTTCCTCGAATTCCTCACCACTTTCTCCCTGCGCAAATAGAACATTGAAGTTCTGGACAATCATTGAAAGTGAGGTCCGCAGACTTAATTGAGCCAAATTCTTACCAGGACAGCTATACGCGCCTAGAAAGAGTTAGTACTAATATCAAGAAATGGCTGAGAACCTACCCAACGAAAACGGCAAGTATGGAGCATTGTCTGTTCCCATCTCTGCCCTCTTCTCCCCAAACCGTTCTGGAACGAACGCTTCAGCTTGCTGCCACCAGCGCGGGTCTCTTTGAATGAGAGAAACTGGTATAACAACGTTGGTGTTTCCAGGGATGAGCGTGTCGTCTACCTGTATGCCTCCTGCTGGTGTTTCCCGCGCTCCGCCAGTCAACAAGGCGGGTCTCAATCTAAGCGTCTCGCTGATAACGTCGTCCAAGTAAGACACAGACTTGACCTTTTCATAGGACCACTGGCTATAGCCATCCGGCATTGCCGCATCCATGAGCTGCTGGAGTTTCTTCTGCTTCTCGGGGCATTTTGCGAGATAAAAGAGAGCGCTGGCAAGAGTTGTTGCAGTAGTCTCGCTGATGCACGTTAGCAGATATCATCAACACACGAACAAGGCCACTCACCTGCCGGCGATGATAACCACTCGTGAATCGTCTTCTAGCGCTGCTGCACTGGGCGGCGCAGAAACATCCTTGTCTTTTGCAGCCTTGAGCAACCACGAAACGATGTCTTGCGGATACTTGTCGCCGTCCCAAGTCTCCAAGATGTTAGCGAAGATCTTGCATTTGTGTTTTGACTTTGTCAACGACGGACATACCTGATGCTTCGCTCTGATTTGGCCCGCGCAGAAAGAAAAGAACTCGGAGTAACCCGCAGCCGCCCCGGGAATAGAGCTGAGGACATTCAGTAACCACGGCACGGTGCTCATGATTCCCAGCATAGTCATGTGGGAATGTACTCCCTCGATCGCAGAGTGCTCCACCCCACTGGACAGGTTGTTGAAGTCTTTGCCAAATCCAACCTCGCCCATGACGTCGAAACTGAAAAACATGGACCAGGCAGACGCGTCCATTGGCTTTCCCGCGTTTTTGGTCAATTGGCTTTTGAACAAGTCCGCTTTCGCTTTGATCCGAGGTGCATACGTACTGATTGCTAAACATTGTCAGGCTGAGAGTGCTGGAGGGATGATTGAATATCCTACCTTTGATAGAGAACCCTCTGTCCCAGGCACGACGTCGAAGACGATGGTCATTGAAGTCGCGCGTCATATGTATCGAGCATTTCTTTGGGTCATTACCAGTCTGACCATACCACGTCGACTTCAAGCATTCTGAACTGGGTCCGTAGAGAAGCGATACAGCCGACTTGCGTAGGATGCTAATCTCCCGTGGTCCTTGTGAATGGTGAGCGTTTTGGTCTGCAAAATGGTTCAAGTTACATCTCTTACCAGTCCGCACAAAATCGCCGTACTGTTCATGCATATTCGCTAGCTCCTTGTAATACTGTACGTTTTTCGCTGACAGCCTCGCAGCGTAGAATTTGGATATCTTGGCTCCAGTTGGACCCGGAAACTTGCGACAGCGGTGGAATGCTAACCGGTATACCGCGATGCTACTGAGAAGACCAAGATTGAAGCTTGATGCGAGAATCAAGGCTTTTGCCGCACCAAAGTTGTACAGCATTCCGATGAAAGCCAAAATCGAGGCCACGATGAAGTGGAACATGACCAATTCGAACTCGATGGGACGGATCGAAAGATGGAAAACCACACCTGAGAGCGCCGACATCAAAGCCCCTTGGGATAAGCCATATCGCGTAATGTCATGGACGACATTCCGGATGAGGTCCATCTTGGATGAAGTCGTAGCCTTGGTCGAACTGTGAAAAGTATCACGGAGTAGAGTGGGCGACGTACAGAATCAGGTCTTAGGCGCAAGCGATCCTTTCCATGTACGACAACGCACTCCCTACTGTTTCTAGCAACAGTACAGACGGCTGAAGCCCTTGCAATACCCATAAATAGTGGGCCAACACCCATGCTGAGGCCACCTGCAACACACGCATTCGGTTGGTAGGTAATGCGCCCAAGCCGACGAGTGATGGATTCAGCGTCCTTCTCGTGGTCCAGATTTCCACAAGTGCCTAAATGATAACCCCGCATGTCTTCTTAATCTCAAGCCGCCGCTACTCATGCCGGTTACGTGGATTGCATGCGCATCCTCGGTGGACTAGATACTTTTTCGGAGTTGACAAAGTCGCGTTATCGCACGGCTACCACTAGCACTCCTGCGCTCCAACCAGAATTTTGACATTTTCTATTTCTGCAATTTGCGTCGCTGATGTCTCATGATTCAGTCTGGAAATGTCTCGCTGTTGATGCAAAAAGGTACAGCTTCGGCGATCGGTGCTAAGGCAAGTTCCGCAGGGGTATCGGGAGGCAAGCGGGGACTGCGGATGTTTCTCCTTCCCGCACCCAGCCACCACGCGTTGCTTATTTTGCACATCATTGCGAAACCCGACATAAGCAACTGTGCCTATTGCTGAAGATGGTCGAGTAGGAGCATTGCATTCTGATGTATCAACGCGTCGCCCATGCCATTACTGTGGGTGCTGCTCCAACCACCGGCTCATCTCGAATGGTCGTGAACCCAACATAAACTTCCGTATCAAAAGCGAGCTCTAGCAATACCCAACCTCTTGTCTCTATCTTTGGAGTTTCGAAACGTCGTCTTTGCAGGCATACAGCGGGAGCCTGTGCAGCCACGTCGCAGTTGTGCAGTGTCGTAAGAGAGTAGTCGACGATGGAAAAAGCAATCGCCACCGAGGGGTTGGGACACATCTAAACAGACCTCTTAGGCACATTGGAAACAAGCCTTGCTTATGCTCACAATGTAAATCCGTCTTGAGACGAACGCTCAAGGCTGGCAGTGGCAACACACCACACTGATACACTCCGGCGATAGTACCGGTTGTTGCAGATTATCTGACACTTGCTACAACCATCAAAAAGAGAAAAAAGCAGCATGTATTGGGAGGTACAAGACGTACGTGGGCGACGCGGTAAGGCATGTTCATCGCGAGCAGGCAATTTTCACTCTTTTGCGATCCATTGATCCAAGTCGCCTGGTGTTGCCATCGGCTTGGACTCACATGTGCTGCGACCATGGACCTTACTACTAATCTTCAGCCAGTGGCCTATGCCGTGGCCTATACTACATTCTTTTTTGGGACCATGTCTCTCTTTCTTCGATTCTACTGTCGTTACATTGTTCCGCGAACATGGGGATGGGACGACTACATCGCTGTAGCCATTTTAGTGAGTACTTTGGAGGGTTTACTATGGCTGGTATGGCTGACTTACGCCTGCAGGTTTTTAGTTTTGCGCAGCAGGGCGTGCTGCAAATGTTTCTCTACTGGGGCTGTGGACTGTAAGGATTCTGAGTCTACTCCGTATTGCACCCCGTACTGATTCTTCTAGCCACATGGAGGTCTTGGACGATGACCACCAACTCGAAATTGTCCAGGTGAGAATACAAGAACAATGTCTCATGCGACTATTCTAACAAGAATGCAGTGGATGTTCATCGAGGAAGTACTTTACTATTCTGTGCACTGGGTGATCAAATCCGCCTTTCTTGTCTTTTACCTCCGACTATCGCCTGACAATGACATCTTTCGATCAGCCGTGTTTGTTGGAATGGGCTTGAACACCATTGTTTGGATTGGTAGCATGTGAGTCACTTTCCGATTCCCTCCCATCTGCTTTACTGGCCACATCTAATATCTAACCAGGGTCCTGGCCTTCCTCCAATGTATGCCATTCGATGAGATTCTGCATCCAGGCACGCATCCCGACGCTCATTGCATCAACAAGCTCATCCTTCTCCTCGGACCCTGCGTACTGGTACGTATCTCCCCCTCTACTCTCAACCCAACATCTCCGCACCACCTCTCTAACCCACCATCCAGAACATCGTCGTAGACCTCTACATCCTTATCCTCCCCATCTCCACAATCTGGAACCTAAACATCTGCCTACGGCGCAAACTCGCCGTACTAAGCGTCATCGCCTTCGGCAGCATCTCGGTGATAATCGCATGCATCCGCATCCCGCCACTCCTTGCCCTCGCCTCCTCGACGAACAAATCCTGGGTCATGGGCCAAATGATCATGGTCGCGTCGCTAGAAATCCAATTCGCAATCATCGCCGTCAACCTCCCCAGTCTCAAGGCCCTCTGGACTCGCTGGACTGCTAGCGGGCCCCCGCCCGTCAACCGCAACGCCATGCTCAAACGCAAACAGTACAGGTTAAGCACCATCAGCGAGGACGACGATGCGAGCGCCATGTCGAATGAAGCGGAGCGCGGAAGTGGGACAAGGTATAGCAAGCGCACTACTACTACTAGATCAAGCAAGCGCACCACGGGTATGCGGCATTCGTACTGGGAACGCGACTTGACGAGTATCGTGTCGGAAGAGGAATCCACCATTGCCGACATGGCTGTCGTAATGCCGTTGCAGTGGGTGAAGAAGGATGTCCAGACTATTCGTGTGGGCAGGGGTCATCTCGTTCGCAGTATGATGAGTATGGAACGTGTGGAGGATATCTTCCCCGTTGGGCACTTTTTGAGGACGTATGGGCCGAGGAGGAATGCGGAGAGTGTTGTTCCGTCGCTTTTTTTGGGGGGTGGGTAGTGTGTATGTGTGAGAGAGAGAGAGGGAAAGGCTGGTCGTCTGGTTCACGGGTTAAACTAGTACACACGATGTAATGATTCGATACATGTATGAATAAGATTGGAGAGAGGGGGGAGGGGAAAAACGATATATACGAAAACCAAATAGGAACACTGAGATTCAACTACTCCTGCCGTTGCGATGGTCGTTCTTCTGTCCAGATGATGTTACACCAAACCCCAAAATGATCGCTGAAATGCGTCTTCGCCTCCTCTCCTCTCTCACCACCATCGCTCTCCACATCCCTCGTTTCCAGCATACCCATAGCCTCAGGGACGACACCCAACAGCGCAACTTTATCCATCTGGTTTGGCGGGAACGCCTGTTGCCCATCTACACCCCACGTATAACCTGGATCGTGTGGATGAAGCACTACCCACGCATCTGTAAGCCCTTTGTTGCCAACCAATGCATCGTCTCCCGGGAGGACGGGTTTGAAGTCGCCGGCGACGACGCCGCAGCCAGCTGCGCGCAGGTACTCCGTGCAGAGGGACAGTTGCTGGGGCCGGAGCGACGGGTTGATTGGCAGGGATTCTGGATGCACGTTGATAAGTCGGATACGCGTCTCTCTTCTCCGGGAGTCGTGCTTGCTCGATGAAGAAGAGTCGAAGATCACATCGCAGCACAGCGCGTCTCTTCCAAGATGGCTCGGTAGTGCGGTTCTCCAGATTTCGCCTAGCTGGATGCCGTTGTTGGCGAACCAGAGCTTAGATATGAGGGTGATGCTGATGAACTTTTGAGCCCCGAAAGCCGAGGCGGCGACGTCGCTGGTGTAGAAGTTTTGCTGTATTCAGGGTGATGAAAGGAGGGCTGTGAGTCCGTCCTGCTACACTTCTTGCAGGAAGATAACTTCGGCAGCGACTGTGGCTTTGATGGCTTGGAGCAGGGCGGACATGCGAGGCGCTGCTAGGGCTGTATCTGCGTTTACGTTCCAACTCACGAGGCGAAATGACCCCCCCGCCCATTGGTGTCGGATGCTAGGCTGAGAGGCTTCTTGACTGCAGCTGACGAATGGCATCTACTTCTCTTGATCAAAGATGTGCCACTGCTGGAAGCGGGGCGGCGCTGTGGTTGCTGGCAAACGTGTCTGTTGCCCCCATGATTGGAGGTGGGTGCGCATTTGCGATAACATGGTGAAATCTAGTTTGTCGTGCGCGCGGAAGGAGGGTGTATAGCGCCAAAAGGTAGATATTTCGTTGTTGGTAAAGTGGCAGAGTAGGGTGAAGCCATAGTTGTTGTCGTAGTAGTGGAAGAGAAATGGTACTCGGATGCCTACAACATAATTCCACGAATTGTGAAAAAGTTGTTGTAGCATACTGGTGTTGAAGTTTACAAGCTGACGTTGATTACTGTATGTACCACCTATCCGGTGCCTAGGTACCTCAGACTCATCAGACTCATCAGCCTCACGGCCTAGTACGTTCCACTGTTGAGGCAGGCTGCCATTTTGGCGTCTTCAAACACCTCTCTTCTCATTTGACGACACCTCTATCGAGCTTCATCAAGGTGCAACTCTTGATGACGAGCGTTAAGAAGAGAGGTGCGACTTATCCGATAGGCTCCCGTGAGCTATCGCAATGCGGTTACAATCATCTCCATTCTCATGGCAGCTCTTAATGAAGGACGTAAGAAAAATGATTCAAATAACGGTCAAATTCGGAGACGATGATAGTCTGCGATAGTGTTGGGAAGGTTTGGGCGGCAGCGTGTAGTCGAAGGTGTTGACAATCCGCGGTCGCTATACAGTGAGGTATGACATCGTGATCGGGGATTGAGCCCTACCTGCTCCGAGAGGCATCCTCATCCTTCCAAGCACTTCGGTAGCTTCAACTACAACCTGAATTTGCGCTCATCAACTGCGCATCAATGCAGAATGTTCCGGGCGGGACGAGCCTGACAAACGGAATCCTTCGGTTGAGGCTGAGAGCTGAGTTGAGCTGGCGGCGCAGCTACAGCTCGCCGATGAACGCCCCAGCCTCGCTCTGCGCTCACACCATGACGGTCGGGAGTGGTGCCTTCGGAATGTTTGTCCCGCCCCGCTCAAGTTAGAGGCGTCTCGCGACAATATCAGGACAAGTCAGCTAAGTAAAGATACGCTCATCGCAAATCACAGGTTCACATTCGGGTATGTCGCAATTGTATATCGAACAATAGCAAGTCATCAAGTCTTTTCTGCCAACCCGAGCGCTAATTATGAGTCAACAGACTGGGCGAATCATTCGAATGTCTGTGGACGAGGCGGTGAAACTCTACATCGTGCTAAACCTGCACTCGTCCTACTGGTAGCGTCAGGCACTTACCTGTGTATCTAACTACAGCCCCCACTCAGGTTGCAATCTGCCAAGAGTGCCTCTGGCATTGTCTATATCTGCTATAGTCTTAATGGATCAATAGCGTGGCCGTCGATGTAGGACTGGAAACAAGTTCATACCGATCAGTATGCGCCTTGGGGCTGGAACTTCGGCCCCCATAACGCCAAGCAATAGCGCAAGGCTTCGCTGACCTGTTTAGCAGCGAGCCTTACTTAATGACGAACCCCCCGCAGTACACTTAGACAACAGACTGTCCGGATCCCTTACTGTTCGCTCGAGTTCTTCCAAGTCATTTCCGAAACTTGGTGTACCATACCATGTCGGACAGAACTACCGACGTCATTCCCCCAGAGACCGCTAGTATAATCAGTGCCTACATTTCGTAAGCAGAGAGCCATGAATCTGAGATTTAGGGATCGGAAGCTGTCGTACACGCCCATGTCCCGCTCATAAACTGGAAATCTGTGGGTTCGCCAGTCTCGGCGTTGCGGGCCTCAACACCAAGTTCCAATCATGAATCAGTGATTTCACCAATGTCCAGATCGGAAAGCGTTCGCTATGAGCAGATCCCGCAAGGGGAGGCGGGGTCGGTAGAAACTACAACGAACATATCTATGCCAGATTCAGACAACCATGTCCCAGAGAAGCCTGGCACCGGGACTTTGGAGAGGAACTCTTTTCAATGGTGGCTCTTGACCCCTATGGATGTACTACTGGCGCTGGTTCCGTTTTTTTCCTAAGTAATAATGTTACCCGACAGCACACGAGTCATCACTGACAGTGCACAGTCATTGCCTGCCTGGCTCTCTCGCTGAACAACCGACCCGCCTCAAAATATGGAAACGACATCCGTGCAATCACCCTATTCCTGCCGACAGTGTTTCCTGTCGTATATGCGGCAATATTGGGCAAGATGCTCCGTCGCATCGGGGTTTTCAAGGCGGAGCGTAGCGCCACGGCTAGTGGAGTACAATGATGAAACAGTGATGTATTATCCAATCGAGGGGTACATCCGGAACATGAAATTGGCCGTCTCCTGGAGCTGGTTCTTAAATGCTCCCCTCTACACAACTGCTCTGATTACCGCATGGTCTTACATGAACTCGTCAATGGACAGGGCTGGCTACGTCAGGATACCTCGTCTGGCATCCCTACCTACCTATATTCCTTGAGGCCGCGATTTCGAATGGCATGATGTTAGTGATCCAACCCGAGTCGAATACTCTTCCCTTTTTGGCATACCTCTAGCCGGGTTGCCAGAAAAGGGAAATACCACGTTCATGATGGCCTCGCATTACTGGTCAATTGACTGCGACAAAATGAACGTGCGTGTAGGCAGAACTGGCAGTACTCTAGGCTCGAACACTACATTCCAAATGCTTTACAAAAATGGGTCAATGTTCGAATTTACGGAGATCTCCAAGGGTCTGACCTTGGCAACAGCTAACAGCCGAAACATTGCATCCAGCGATATTGTCGAGCACTGGCTCGTGGACCCTTATCATGGCACCTACGATATGGATACGTTGGATTCCGCGCCGCTGCAATGGGTTGATCTTAGCAAAGTGCCGACTGCAGTCTTCAATCAACGTTTGGAGATGGCCATCAACACGTATTGGGACGTCACTCTCGGCGTGACATTGCGCAAGGGCAACATCACAAGAGATCGCGCGGGAGACTTCGAACTGTACAGTGAAACAGATCCTAGCTTGAGCTACACTTGGAACACGACCAGCATCCACAACGTCCAGCATGCAGGCCAGCAATACGTCTGTCATGTCTGGTTTGCAATCATCACCATTACAATCAGTCTGTTTCTCGTAGCAGCCGCACTGGCTCTGGTTCTGGGTATTCTCACCAAAGCCCCCGAAACACTGGGCTACGTCTCCACGTCTGCGCGCGATAATCCTTATGTGACTACACAAGTGGCATCGCACTTGGATGGGCTGGAAGCAGCTAGAGTACTGCGAAACGTACGTATCAGGATTGGAGATGTGAATATGAAGGCAGAGGTTGGACACGTGGCGTTCGCTTCGATGGATACGGGGCCTGGGAAAGTCTCGAGGAAGAGGCAGTACGATTAAGTGGGATAACTACAAAGCCTGTTCGCGGCTGCGCTCTGCGAACTTCCAAACTATACACAAGACATAAATTCTTTTACTAATAGTCTCCACTAGGATGGGATACAAGTGTTAACGCACAATGCAGAGTAGCGCAACCATAGATCCTTGATACGGCACACTCGATGGCTGGCTGACAATACGCGCGAGCGTGTTATGGCACTCCACAGTACACAAAATTGTGAGCTATATTTATAAGAAAAACTTGAACAATAAGTACATACGACCATAGGACACTGAGAATTAGGCTTCCCGTCCGCTCAGCCATATACAAGCAGTGTACCGGCGGATTAGTAGTTAGGTGGGTGACCACTAGCGAATCCCCGCTGTTGTATGTTTTTGATTTTCTTTTTTGCCCTGCCTGGCTGCTTGCTATCTGTCGTTGTTGCCGGATGTGGCAAGGCGCTCATCTTTTTGTTGCTGCGTGGTCGAGCGTGGAGGTGGCGTCTTTTTCAACGTTGCCGAACGGCTGGCGAGATAATGTGGAGGAAGCTGGGTAAAAGAAAATTAACGGTACGTGGGTAGAGACGGTTTATGGATGAACTAGAAGGCGCCATGATGATCACCAAGAGTATGACCCAGATCATACGTTGACCATATGCTGTCTACCGTCAGCCAGGAGAACAGCCACACGTTGTTATCTGGTTATTGGTGCCTATATCTACCTTATAGTCACTTACGGGTTGATGAGTAGTGTAGAAGTAACTAAGAAGATAATAATAGTCTGGGATAGTTTTTCCCCCGTCGGCCTCTCCAACCAGCGCCAACTACCACTCTATCCGCTACTATTGCGATGCCTCGGAGATCTGCTCCCGATGTGAACTTAGCCCAAAACAACGACCATTTAAATCAGTGACCCATCTGAATTCTTGTGCCGCGCCCAATACAAAAACGATAGTGACTTGGATACCAACTTACTGCAGTGAGACTTAGGAGTCATTTACGATGCGAAGGTATTTACATGCCCAGAATTACTCAAGGAAAACAAACGACCACAAATCCTAGGAGAACCACGTAGTTAAACCTCACTCATCAACACTCCTCTCTACTTTCCTGCGTTGCTGAGCCTCCAAAAACTCCCACACGTCAGTTTGCCCTCCCATCCTTGCAACATCCGCCGCCGTATGTCCTCCTTGGGTCCTAATAAGCAGAGAAGCTTTCAATGACACGAGCAGTTGCACCACGTCCAGATATCCATAACTCGCAGCCCATATCAGAGCCGTACGACCAGATTTGTCCTGGCGGTCAATTTGGACGCGGCGGGTGGAAAGAAGGGTTTCCACCGTCGCCGGGGAGCGGTCAAAAAGAGCCCATAACAAGGGCGTCCAAGTGTCGACATCGGCGTCATCTTCACTGCCACACTCGTTCTTGAGTAAAGTGCGCAAAGTGTTGGTATGCCCGCCTTGACATGCATAGGAGATTGCATTCCGTAGGTCATTGTCTTTGGCGGCTTTATCAACCCCTGTTTTGTGCATCAAGATACTGACCACTCCTGTCTGACCATTCTTCGCAGCCCACAACAGTGGAGAGCGCCCCTCGACATCCCTGAGATTGAGGTCGATGGAGGGGTGTCGAAGTAAGACCTTCAGAGCTCGTCTTGCGCCTTCCCCCGCTGCCCAGGATAATACTGAGCGTCCATGTTTGTCAACCTGATTGATATCGATCAACAGCTGCTTCAGCAATAGTTGCACAATACTGATATGGTCTCCCAACACAGCCCAAAAGAGTGGCGTCCAATGTGTTTTGTCCTGTTCGTCTGGTCTGAACGCTCCATGTTTAAGCAATGCTTCAACAATTTCTAGGTGGCCACTGCCCGCTGCAAATGACAGGGCTGATCTTCCAGATCTGCCTTTACAAGTAACGTCTGTACGTGGCTCGTTGAGAAGTATCTGGACAGCATCTAGATGACCATACTGCGCCGATATAGTCAAGGGTGTTTGTAAGTCGATACTAATACCATTAGGGTTTGCACCATGCTGAAGCAACACCTTGATACACTTTAGAGAGGACATCCTCGCTGCCCAGATCAGTGCTTGGAGTTTTCTTGAATCGTCAAACTCTGTGTTTTTTACGACTTCGGCAAGCAGCATAGCCAGGTTGAACAATGCGGCTACTTCGATTGTCTCGAAAGTATCTGGAAACGAGTATTCTACGTTATTTTTGATCCAGTAGTATCTCAGCCAGTTTGTCAAAACGTAGCTGGGAGCCGCCGTCAATCGACCAACGGCCTCTCGGACAGACTTCGTGGCGATGTCTTCACATAGGGAATAGTGATCTGCCCAATGTGTCGCAGCATAATCGAAGAACTTGTATTTCTGGGCGACCAGAGTGCATTGCTCCTCAGTCATCTCGCGCGGGTTTTTGAAAAAGTCATCTAGGCCGAGATGATCGTCTGGGTCGAGAGAGCCGCCTGAGGCCATTGCATCGAAGTCTGTATATGGCAATGAGCGATATGAATGCGTCGAATTGGTCTCGATGCTTGCTCTTTCTGACCCAAAAATGTCCAATTGAAAATCCTCTAGAAGCAGATACTGTATACATGCCTGGGACATGCCTAGCGCTGCGTCCGATGAAGGAACCGCGAGGCTCTGTACTGTCGTGTCTGTAGCACGAAGTGCGAGGTCGGTTAGATATTCCTTAGCGGACTGGTGTATGAGCGAAACTTTTGAGTCCTCATGGGAGGCCTGGTCCATCTCCCTAACGCGGGCAAAGGACCCCACAACGTTCTGTAGCGTTGAGCTGATAGAACTCTGCAAATCCTTTTCCACATCGGCTACAGATTTGTGGTCTTGGTCAATTGTGAATGCAGTGTTCATCTCCCGTAATGTCAAGTGTCTCGAGGTCCCGATGAGCAGACGTAGAATTCTCCCAGCATCTTCTCGACCTTCAGGGGAGATTCCATGTAAGAAGCTGTCATAGGTAGCTTCGAGGTTCCTGGGGAACGTATCAATGATTTGTTCGAAATCTTTCTTTGACGCTCTCGGACTTGTTTCCAAACTATGCAATACCATGTTCAACCAGAGAAAACTCTGATCAGACCTGGAGTACAGCACTCGCTCCAGATAGCTCTTGGTGTCGCTGTCGCGATGAAATTTGTTCGTAATCTCGCCGACCTTGCTTCGAATAACCAGCTTCACGTCTTCAATGACATTACCCTGGTCTTGCTCGATTGAAATTCTATCCTTCATCAATCCTGTGAGGTTGTATGAATTACCGAGAGATGGGCGACTGGTTATCAGAAACTTGATGCAATTTCGTAACTGTGGATGTACTTCCTGGACCTCGTTTACTAACCGTATTATGGCGTTGAGGAAGATCTTGCGCGTCCTTTCTTCACACTCATCAATCGCGTCCACTATGATTCTGACAGCGCCTGATGTGGAATCGGTAACTATTTTCAAGAAAAGTTCCCAGGGCGCCGGGAAGGAGGTCGCGAGACTGTACTCGTCCGTTTCGAATCGATTTTTAACATGTTTGATGAGTTTTCGGTGCTGCTGTACGATTTGATACAGGATAGCCAGGAGTATAGCGTTTGCATCTTTCTGAGCTTTGACTTTGTCGTCGCAGAAAAAGAAAGGTTTGAGGCTTAGCAGAAGTAGCATGATCCAGCCTTAGGTGGTCCGTCAGATATGCAGCGAGCATGGTTTTGCCACAGCCAGGTTCGCCTGTGATCCAAAGAAGTTTTGTTTCTTCAGCAGTCAGCCAGGCCAAATAGGCAGGGTGGCTCAGAATCCAGCTACAGGTCCCCTGTACCGGCGTTGGTAGTTGAGCTTTGTACTCTGCAAGGTAGATTGAGTTCAGTAGGGCCATGCAACTTCTTTCACTTTCACTCAGAGCTGACAAATTGTTTAGCTAATGCTGTCTCGTAATTGTCATTCGTTACATACACTGTTTGGATGATGCGCGGTCTGCTTCCATTTCCATCTCTCGATTTAGGAGGGCTGTTCTGGCCAATCGTTTCATGACATTCAAGGTAAGACTGTACCCGTCATCCGTTGCTCCTCCAAAACGACACATTGTTCTGTGATTCGCGTAAAGTGCTATAACCTGTTCGTCCGGTATGTCCAGTATGGCAGAATTTCGATCAACTACCTATATTTGATGACATGTTAGGTGCTACTTCATTGATATATGTTTCTGTGGAAGTAGTCTCACCAATTCGGAGAGCGGGGGCATTATCTCCGTTTCATGGAAAGTAACAATCTCCAAGTTTCTCAGGCGGTTTCGAGAAGAAGTAGCAAGATCGCTCAGTACTTCGGAATTAGATCCCAGAGTTGTGATAAGGTAATCTCGTACAGACCCGGTTATGCCTGCAATCTGCGTTGCGCGGGTACACATATTCACGACTCTTCCCACTGTTTTCCCAATATCGGCTCCTTTCGAACCGCGATGTGGTGTTCCAAGGAAAACAATAGCTGAAGTAGCAGATAGTATGCTGCCGTGTAAACGGTCGTCCTCATGTGCTAGAACAAGAGCCTGAAAGAGGTCAGGATCTTATCAGTCCACCCCTAGCGAGCTTCCCACCTGCTTACACACTATGCCTCCAAGACTGTGGCAGACGAATATTATCGGGTATTGTCTTCCTTCCGACATTGTTTCGAGGGTGTTCAGGAGATTCCCGGAATAGTCTCGTAATTTGGCCACTGACTTGCTCCAGAGCTCAGATGAATACCCATAGGTGAATACGCGAGACCCTGGAAGATCACTCGGAAGCAGATCTCGGAGCCATAAAGTTCCGTTCTCGTGTTGCCATGTTGTAAAAGCGTCTCCATTCAGTCCATGTATAGCCACGATATCCACTCCTATATGGTCTTTCGAGTCTCCAGGCCGCTTGTTTTCGCCGAGAAGGAAGAGTCCGTAGGGCTTTGTGCGTACGGTGGCCGGCACTGAGATCTGCGGGGACTGTTGCTGAGGAGGTTTCTGAGGGTCTTAACGTCAGGAGTGGGTTCCATGGCTTGCTTGAATGTTGGTTCGGACAGGTACTAACCTCGGGAGCTAGCTCTTTCCGTTTAAGCTTCCGCAGTCTCTTGCGCAAGTCCTGCATCACGTTCGATCTAGGTGTTCTGCCCTGCAACGTAACGGTGATTAAATTGCGCTAAATGAAGCTGTGGGAAGCAGACTCGACCTGTTGTAATCCGCTGTGGTAATCCAGAGCAGTTGGGACAGGAGAGATCGTAACTGCCATTCCTCAGCGGTGCATGCCTGTGCCGCACAGCCTTACATGACTAGTCCCAGTTCGTAGTGGCATACACTCCGACGTGCCGATTTGTGACTACCTAGATAGTTTGGCCAATCATGATCTAATATTTAGCGTGGGGCAGCATCACCTCTGTATATCGAGCCTGATGTCTTCCAAGCTTAAACCCCGCATTAGGATTAACAACTAGATATGAGAGTGAATTTGCTGTCTTTAGTCTATCGATCGCTGCTTTGTGATTCGCGGATGTAGGAATCGTGTTGGGTTTCAAAGCTCCAAATTTCCACGAAGATGTTCATTAATGTCCGTGCACTTTGAGGGGCATTCTAATCATTTGTTCCCGCGAAATATTACAATCCAGCATCTAATACAGTTGACGTTATGGCTACGACCAGGTCAGCATCGCACTTCTGAAAAATCCATTTCCCTGATGCTGACAGTAGTCCAACCAATCAAACCCTAGTTGCGGTCGGCTCTGGAGTCGACACAGCCACAGAGAATCTAATCTACATGGTAACCTTTTTCCGATCATCAGATACAGAATTTCAACTTACAGGCAACAGCTTGGTGGCATAGATTAGCAAATGCCTGCGAAGCTGCAGGAAAAAGGGTGCTAATTCCTACGAGAAAGCGGCGCAGGAATTAAAGGGACATAAACGAGGAGCTGTACTTGTATACCCCGCGACAAAGGGTCACTATCAAAGGTATGTAGTCTAACTATCATCAATCGGAACCTGCATCATACTGCGTGTGCCGCTGACATGATTCAAAGACCGGATTTCATCTGCCAATGGCCTTCTTCTCGTTGTAACGCCGTCTCTTCAAGAAGCCGACGCGTTTTTCACTGGGGATTCTTCGATGAGGTCAAGGGCTCAGCGTCATTCTTTGCAAAGGGGAAAGGCGATAATCCGGATCAAGACTCTGTATGAAATCTCCAATCGTTCTCTCCACCTTCTATTACAACCTGGCTAATGCTACTTAATGAAAACAACGCCTGGTCGGAGAGCGTGTACAACGACTTAGCGCAAAGTATAAGAACTGCGCTTCAGAATCTTGGTATCTTGGCGGAAAGGTATCTTCACTACAGTACCAGAATATCCGAAGAATTACTGATTTCAGTATAGTACTCTGATCGTTCCAAGTAACCTTCGAGGCGAGAATTTCATCGAACCGTCTCCTAAGACTCCTTGGTATACCAATGTCATGTTGGTCATCGGTTTAGATGAGATTCTCTCATAATTTGTCAGTGATTCGCTGTCTTCTAGGAAGACAACGCTAGAAGGCGCATAGTTAATGAGCATCCAACTCTAACCATCACTAACGTCCTGAATCGCTTCCATCGCCTTTCTAATACCGCCTTCGTATCTTCGTCCACTATAGCCTTCCGTACCTCCTCCAATCGCCCGACCCATATCCTCCATCTCGCTTTGTTGTAACCATTCCAGTCTTCGCAAACAACGTCGCCACCCTGCTCAGCAGGGCGACCACTGTACGTCTTTCCCTCCTTAAAATAGGCGCGAATAACGTTACCCGCATAGATGAACCACGCAGCAGCTGCTTTGAAACCTTTGTTTCCACTCTTACTGTAAATCTGACCAGGAGCCGCGTCCTCCAACACGCAGCGCACCGTCCAGATGGGCGTAGATGGAAAGATGGACTAGACCAACCGGGACTGTAAGGCGAGCGGCAAATGCCTTGATATTGAACGGCTCTGCATGTCGCTCTGACGAGGAATTAGCAAATCGACTTTTTGCGTCATGCGTTCACGTCGCATGATACCAATAAGCAGGGTCAGAGTTAGCAACAATCAATCAAGCTTCAATCAAGCCTCGTCGCCGTCGTCGTGAAGACTGCAATTCAATCAAATCAATCTCCTTGTTGTTGCAACTGCAATCGAATTAATCTGTGAGGCAGTGATCTCGCGATAGTTCTATGGTGTTGAGTTTAGCCTTAGTAATTAATAAAGGCTTGTTTTGGGTGCAACTTACGCGTCTTTATAATTTAATAATAACTCTAATAAGCTAACTAAACAGCGCGCCGTAAGAGCTATGCTGAGCACTATGGATCCGGAAAAGTTGGCTGCTGCCTACGCTGGCTAGCAGCCTTATTTCTTTCTACTTTCTAGCTTTTACAAGGCAAGGATATATACTAGTTACGCCTGATATATTCTATTAATAAACTCCCCGCATACCCTCCATGTGACAGGCTCGTGGAGGCCTGCCTTGCTACATACGTAAGCGGAGATTTTGCCGTCTCCGCTGGCCAGCCTCACAACAGCTATAATAGCGGTAACACGTAATAGACGGTCGCTAGCTTATTAGTTAAACGAGCTATATAAACTAGGGTTCCTTTAAGTCTAGTTAGGTCCCTACGTAAACTATTTCTTTTTACTATTTTATTTAAGCTAGAAGGCTATACTCAACACTAAAGAACTATCGCGAGATCGCTGTCTTACTAAAATAAGCAGCCTTACGCTTTTTAGACGCCTATAACTGTAACTACGTTATTTAATTAATTAATCACGCACGCTTTTTTAGACTAATTAAATTAATCAAATCAATCACGACTTCAAGAAAACTGCAATTAAGTCAATCACGAGCTTCGTATTTGATTGAATTGATTGTTGCCAATTCTGAGCAGGGTTAAATACCATCGTCCCAATTCTCTCGAATGAACGGGTCCCAGCAACAGGAGTTCCTTTCAAGTAGTTTACTTGCGCCAGATTTCGAACGTGGCCGGCTCTTCCATGTCCGTCACGGCTGTAGGGACCTCGATTACCCTATCGAGCTCATGGGCTGCCGTTTGAGCTGCGTATTGGACCACTTGGTTCCAGATATCCCACAACGCACCCTCATCAGCTTCCGAATCCGCGGCAGAAAATGCGGAAGCTGCAGGTACGACAAGAAGTTCCGCAGTCGAAGAGGCCGGCATAGAGGCATCCATGTCTTTCAAGATAGTCGTAGAGGGATGCGGTAGACTTGTCATAATCCCTCTGGATCCATTTCCACCACTCACGACCACCTCGTCCTCGCATCGACATACTCGGCTCTTATAAGGCGCGCTGAATTACTCCCAATGACTCATTCTAGAGGTGATGTCAACTACATGTTTGTTCGCCGGAGGATTGCGACTTACGTGAAAGGTTTAGGATCTGATGGGAAGTTTGTGGCCACGTTATATTCGCTGCTCTCACGGTATCAGCGGAATGAGCGAAAACCGGTAAACTTTATATTCGAGACGAAAAAGCGGGAGGGGCTTTGTGACTGGGAGGCAGGAACTTGGCTATTTGCTAGCAGAGGGAGGAGAAAAAAGGGGAAAGCGTATACGCTTAGATGGCTACACTTTCTATCAACTTCCATCGTGTCGATAGCTAGCAGCAGCATCAACGTACTCAAACTCGACATGTAACACGTATTTGAAATTCTGGGGTATCACATTGCCTCACTGCATCCACATCCCCCCTCAACCACCACCCCACTCACTTCCTCCCCTTAATCCCCTCCAACACGACCCTCGTCCCCTCAACAATAGCCCCATGCTCCACCCCATGAATCCTCTCCTCAAGCCCCTCCAGCGTCTCCCCCTCCCTCAACTCGACCTCCCTCGTCAACACCGCCTCCCCCGCATCCACCTCAGCAATAACCTCATGAATCATAACGCCCGTCCTCTTCAACCCGTCTTCCTTCCCTGCCTTCCACGCGCGCTCAATCGCACCCGCGCCCGCGAATTCGCCGGGGAGCGCGGGATGCAGGTTTATTATCTTGATGCCCGCTTGCGAAACCGGGGTTAGGAACGCGGGCGTCACGATGTGCATCCAGCCCGCACAGACGATCAGATCCGGTCGTGGGGTGGTGTCGAGGATGATGGTAGCGAGGTCGGCGTCATAGTGCGAACGCGCTTTTTCTAGTGACTCTGGGTAAGATTTCTTGTATGGCACGAGGTTGTGGTAGGTTGTGCGTATTGAGGCTTTGGAGGCGCGTTCGAGGCCGTAGGCTGCTTTGCGGCTGGGCACGATTTCGTCAGTTATGCTG
The DNA here is from genome assembly GCA_029100535.1 of Stemphylium beticola. NCBI lineage: Eukaryota > Fungi > Ascomycota > Dothideomycetes > Pleosporales > Pleosporaceae > Stemphylium > Stemphylium beticola. The sequence goes on along the minus strand of JARBXR010000010.1, from coordinate 57,688 downwards.
GGGGATGCTGGGAGCGGGCTTAATTCACTTTGATATTACGTGTGTTATGCGCGTGTTGGGTAGCGCGCCGGATGCGCAGGCGTCGATGAGGGCTTGGAGGTTGGAGCCGTTGCCTGAGATGAGGACGGTGAGGTTGTGTTGTCGGTCTGTCATTGCGGGGGCGTAATGTAAGGCCTTTTTGCGTGGTTTCGGTGTCTGTGGATTCACGGGTTGTGACGTTGGTAGAGGGAAATGTTCGTGGTTCACAATTTTGGACGTGGGGTAGGGCTGCCCCGCGCGGAGATTAGCTTGTAATCGCCGGATTAATACTAGGTTTTAGACTGGATTTTAAAAAGGATCATCAATGGGTATACCGCGTGAGCTATCGCTACGGTAAGCTTCATCAGACACATGAACATCACGACCTCATCCTCTTGGAACTGGCGACAGAGGCCTCCTCCATGTCTTCCCACTCATCATCCTCGTCATCCTCTACCACTACCGCCCGCTTCCTCTTGCTTCTCGCCCCTGCTGATGCAGCACTTGTCTCGTCGGCTGCTAGACTCTGTCGCTTCTCTAGCCCTTCCAAGCGCTCCTCAAACTCCTCCTGCTGACTGTCGACTGCAGACTCCAGCTTCTCGACCCTCTCGGCGCTATCCTCCATCTGATCTAATGCATCCGCGTTCTGACTGTAGATGCGGTGCTTGAGTGCCAGACGCCAAAAGTAGTATCGCCGATCGTTTTCGTTGCTGGCCTTTGCTTTGCGTGTGATTCGTGCCCGACTGCGGTGGTTTGGAGGAATGGTCGATAGCAAATGAAGCTCCACCATCCGGTAAAACTGCCGGCTCACAATCTTGGTTTCTTTTCGCAGCGCCTCAAGATCTTTTCCGTTTCCAAGGATCTGGTCTCGCGGAATGGGCGAATCTTTTCTCATCGATTCTGCAGGGAGATTGGATGCGATGGATAGTTCCTGGAAAGCGGGCAAGGTGCGGAGGTAGGTAATGTCGCTGTAGTCCCGCATGGCGTCGAATGCTTCGCTTGGATCTTCCACGGGGATCTCGTAGATGAAGGGCTTGGTTACTAGATCATTGAAGATCTTCTCGTACAGCCGGCTTCCCAGCGACTGGCCCTGGTAAGGAGGAATGATGAGAAACTGCGAGATGCGTTCTCTCGACGGCGTTTCAAGCAGATCCAGCTTGTCGGTGAAGAGAAGAGTCTCGGGATCCTGGTTCAGACGGGGTGGGGTATACTTTCCAGAATCCCCATTGCTGCTTTCAGCGGGCGAGGGCAGCTGCTTGGTCGCACGCGCAATCTCAAAGGTGGGGAAGATCCAGGAGCGATATGTCGTGGAGAAACCGGCGAGGGTGTAGGGTGACAGGGCTTTGTCGGCAATGGGAGTCACGTCGTACAGGAGGTATAGTGTCCAGCGATCAAACGTCTCCTCATCGTCCAAGCCCTCTGTTGTAGCGCCCTCGATGAACAGCAGGGTCAAAATCTTCATGTTGGTCCAGATGCGCCTAGCCGCGGCGTCTGTCATGGGCGCCCTCCATATCTCGTACTGCTTCCCATACAGGCTAAAGCTATGTGCCAGCTCGCCAGGCGGCTTCCAGTCTGCAGAGGTGGCGGTGATAGCGTCGTTGATGGACTCGGGAAGGTACTCGCGAAAGAGTTCTGGCGACAGGTCGATCTGGTTCAGGTCTGGGGAAATCTTCTTGAGATCGAGTTCCTGGTCAAAGGAAATCTTCAGCTTTGGCTCCAGGTCATTTGCGCGAAAGTCTAGCTCGATGCTAGGGTTCTTGTATCCGGCAATCGTCTCATTCTCCTCGATGACTGTATATGTGTAGCTGGGGTGGAAGGACTCGTCGAGGATGCGCTCCGGGCCGTTTTCGTTTGTTGTGCGGTAGAGGTTGATGTGAAAGCAGTCGTTGGAGTTGGTGACCCCTGGAGTTCTTAGCCAGGCTACTATCGCGTCGCGACGCTCACAAAAGACTTACAATCGTCGAGATCGAGGTTCATGTTTGCAGTAATGTGCGAGGTTACGCCAAATAGATTCAATACGTCTGCGACGTGGGCGCTATGATGTTGGAGCAATTACGTCGCAGCGCGCAAAGTGAAGGACCTCTAGCGCGCCGGGAGACGCGTTTAGTTCAGCCCTATGCCGGCTTGCCCCTGCACCTCGCAGAACGCCATCTGGGCATATCAAGCCGGGACAAAGTTGCGGCTAGATCCACAACAACCCGACACACCGCCAACCTCCGCCCATCTACACTGCCACGGCCGACTACGAGAGGAATGGACAGCGAAGATTGAAGCCACACTCTTTTACCCTTTTCTTGTTGCATACCAGGCGCATCTTTTGTTTTGCACCCACTCTGATAGGGATACCACAGTACTTACCACGTCAACATGTGGGACGGATTGTTTATGCTGCTCGCCCTGAGCACGGTGATGAGCATTGCGTGCGTTTTTTCAGTGACGCTCTCACTGCGTTGATGTACTAACGAGACCAGCTCATTTCTTGCCGGCATCCTCCCCCTCTCCTTCAACCTCTCCACGCGTCAACTGCGCATCATCACCCTACTTGGCACTGGCGTGCTGGTGGGAACGTCGTTAATCGTCATCATACCCGAGGGCATCGAGACCATGTACAGCGCTGGAACCAAGGCGCACTCGCACAGCGCCCGGGGCCTCGCCCAGCCCGCCATTCCCTCCTTGACCGACCTGCAGCGAGGAATACCGCTCCCGCCCAAGTTCCCGACGTGGAAGAGAGCAGATGAGGTCGAGACGGAGACACTCGGCACAGGGGCGATCAAGGCGCCGGCTGGCATTGATATGAGCAGTGACAAGACGGCAATTGAAATGCAGCTGAACAAGATAAAGCAGAACAAGGAAAAGGAGACACCGACAGAGGACCCACACCCACAAAAGGGTGGAGACGATGATTCGACCGAGGGCCACAAGGAAGGACATACTCGCGTGCACGCCCCCGAGGACGAAGAGGAGAAGCATGGCCATGTTGAGGCTGGTCACGACGATGGGCCCAGCCCGCATGCCTACATTGGAGTTGCGCTGATTCTAGGCTACATTCTCATGTTTCTGGTCGAGCATCTCCCAGAAGCCCTGGCCTCTGCAAAGCCAAAATACCAGCCCATGCACATTTCCCTGTCCAACCTAGCCCGAGGGCCACACAACTCTTCTTCGTTGAGTTTGAATGGAATGGGCATGCAGAGTGCTGCCGTGACGCCTCTAGCTACACCCGGTCTGCCCCCGCCCCCGACCAAGAAGACGCCAGCAGCCACTATCGGTCTCGTAGTCCACGCCTGTGCCGATGGGATCGCATTGGGAGCTTCATCCACTGCAGAATCTACGTCATTATCTCTGGTCATCTTTTTCGCCATTATGCTCCACAAAGCGCCTGCTGCCTTTGGCCTGACGTCTGTCCTCCTCAAGCAAGGCCTGTCCAAGCGCAAAGCGCGAACCCATCTCGCCTTCTTCAGTCTCGCCGCCCCAGTCGGTGCGCTGGCTACGTGGGCCATTGTACACATGTTCGGACGCAATCACCTAGGAGGCGACCAGGGCCTGACATGGGCAACCGGCTGGGTCTTGTGCTTTTCCGGCGGAACTTTCTTGTAAGTCTACACTACTCTCGACGATACATCTGCTAACACGTAAAGATACGTCGCTATGCACTCCATGGCCGAAGCAACAGCCTCGCAGCACGCACACGAAGACCCCACTGCAAACGGCTACATGGACGCCTACCCCGGCAACACGGGCATGTCCAAGAGTGACATTAGCATTGTGATGGTGGGTATGCTACTCCCGCTCGTCACGCAAATAGGCCACGCGCATTCCCACGGCCATTAGAAGTTCAATTTCGACCTGCATACGCTGGCGTTTCGCATAGTCCTTATTCGTGTTTCTGATAGATTTGCCGTTGGATGGCATTCAAAAATGACACCAGGTTTTACTCGTTTGTAACATGACGTGTGGATAGTGGATTAAATCCACGCGGGAAATGCTGTCTTAACTCCATTCTAGTGAACCCCCTTGCCTGCCGTCTATATCAGTCCATTCCAACAAAAGACATACCGAGTATCGAAAGCGGCGTTAACATCAGCCGGCCCGTACTTCACCTACGTCACATGTAGAGCCCACCGGACATAAGCGGATATAGCGGTACCAACACAAGCCTCCGTAACACAATGAAAACAAGCCTATACCGCATCGAGTCACCGGCGGTCAAGTAGTCATGTCGTTCTAGGTGGCTAATCGGCATAGGATCTAGAATACAGATATTCGTATCTACATGGAGGACATCTATATAAACAAGAAGCTGGATTTCTTTCCCCTCCTGCATCTCAATCTCACCATCCACATCAACATCAACCAGACAAATCAACACAACATCCCTGACCTACGACGGCAAAAACTCGCATCGAACAATGCCCCCTATCAACCAGGCTGCATGGATCACGTCGCCGGGTGCGCATCCCTTCGTGGTCAAGGACGCAGCGTATCCGACGCCCGGGCCTGGGGAGGTCGTCATCAGGAATGCTGCTGTTGCTGTTGTATGCTTTGTTCCCCGCCGTTGTTGTTCTCTGGGTAGGCTAGGATAGAAGTGTAGGGATTAACACTAACATGGCGTAGAATCCGGTGGATTGGAAGATCCAATACCACAGCCATGATCACGCTTGGCTGTCTAATTACCCCTTTATTCTCGGATCTGACTGCGCGGGAACGATACATGAGGTGGGGGAGGGAGTGACGAGGTTTAAGGAGGGGGATAGGGTTATTGCGTATGTTGCCGTTTACTCTCTCTCTCTCTCTTGTCCTTTTCCTTATCCTTAAGACGACGACAACATGCTCCTCCTCCCCGACACGCGCCTCCTGCAACAAGACACCACAAGAACAAGAGCCAAAAAAAAACCCCTAACAACACCCCCTCCCATACCACAGCTTCTGCCCCTCCCTTCCCACCCTCAACCCCTCGCACTCAAGTTTCCAAACCTACACCCTCGTCCCCGCGACCCACGCAATTCTTATCCCAGCCACCCTCTCCTTCCCCGCCGCCGCCGTACTCCCCCTCGCCCTCGCCACAGCCGCAAGCGGTTTGTACCTGCCCGACCAGCTGGGCCTGGCTCTCCCAGCACTGGCACTGCAGCAAGACGAAGCCATAACGACGACGCCCCCCAAAAAAAAATCCTAATAACCGGCGGCTCCTCCTCCGTAGGCCTCAGCGCCATCCAACTCGCCCACGCCTCGGGTCTAGTCGTCATCGCCACCGCGTCGCGGGGTAATTTTGCTCTTGTACGCAGCGCAGGTGCTGATGCGGTTGTAGATTACACGGCCGACTCAGCGGTATCCGAGATCCTGGCTTTACTCCCTGTATCAGGGGTGGACTTCGCGGGGGTCTACGACGCCATTTCTTCGGCGCAGAGTTTCAGGCTGGTTAAATGCGTTGTTGAGAGGTTTGGACGCGGTGACGTGGCTGTGCCTGTCGTAGGCGTCGGGCTGGCGCCCGAGGGCCTGGTGTCGGAGTGGTTCAAACCGCGGTTCGCAATGGGGTTTTGGGTTCTAGCGGCGCCGTATCGGCAGATTGGGGAGTATCTGTTTGGCGAGTTTGTGCCTGCGGCGTTGGAAAAGGGGATGTTGCAAGCGCTGCCTGAGGCGCTGGTTGTGGGTAGGGGACTGGGTGTCCTGCAGGATGGTGTTGATGTGTTGAGGGGAGGCGTTAGTGCGAGGAAGATTGTTGTGGAGCTGTGAGGGGGCTCCGAGGTAGAGATTAGCAGGGACAAGTGGATAGAGTGTGATAAGCATTTGGATACGAAGATTTGTTAAGAGGAGATATGTTTGTTGCGAATTTCAAGCGCCCTCCTGCAAACCCCCTTACTCCGTCTTCTTCCGAAGCAACGCTAGATAACTCCCCGCACTCACCGTATCGCCTGGTTTAACGAGGACCTTTTCGACGCTAAGGTTACTTGAGCTTGACGTTGGGGATATGGCGTCGTCTGGTGTTTTGACTGCGATTTCCAATTTCATGGCTTCGAGGATGACGAGCTGGGGGAAATAGTTAGGTTAGCCAGATAGCCCCCAACTAATACCGGACAACAACTCTTGTCTGATGAAAAAAAAAAACTTTACTCACCACCGTCGAAGCCCCAACCTCATCCCCCTCAGTAACTTCCACTTTCCAAACATTCGCGTCAACGGGGGCCTCAACACCGACAACATCATCCTGTTTGAGCAATTCCTCCACAGCGCCTTCATCCACCTTACTCCCCTCCTTCTCGCGTCTCCAGCGCTCCAGACTCTCGTTCTCAGCTCTCGTCATCTCCTCCTGCGCAACACGTTGCCTCTTTCTAATACCCTTTACCTCTTCCCTCGTACTATCCAACAACCGATTATGCTCACCCATATCAAACTCCCTCTCCTCAAACACCCACTCATACTCGCCCCTGCGAAACAGCGCTAGCAAGACATCAAGTTCCGCCTCGCTGACCTGGTAAAATGTCAAAATGTCAAAGTCACGGAAAATCCACGGCGTGTTGAACCCCGGTTTGCCGGCGTAGTAATCCCAACACGGCACTGTGCGCCCGGTCATCATGTACCCACCGGGCGAATCAACGGGGTAGATGGAGAAACAGCTTCCGGCCCAGCCGACGGTGCCTTCGGGTGTGAAAACACGGCTCGGATTCATTTTCGGCGACGAGATGCGCTGCCGTGGGTCTACGGGGAGCGCGACCGTGTTGCCGCAGAAGAAACCGACGACGACGGCCATGAACTGGCCGGTGAGGTAGATTTGCTTGAGTTGCTGCGGGGATAGGGCGTTGTTTTTTGCGACGAAGGAGAGGTTGTCGGGGAGGTAGGGTGCGTGGGGGCGTTGGTTGGTCATGTAGCGTTTTGTGGCTTCGTCTTGGAGAGCGGATTCGAAGGAGATGGGGAGCTTGAAGATGCGGGTTGGCACCTTTGTGCGGGTTAGGTCGCCGAGGTGGGATTCGAGGGTTTGGAGGTGGGCGATTAGAGTGGCGCGCGGGAGCTGCGTGCCGTTGTAGTGGATGAGGAGGGTGGTGCAGCAGCCGACTGTGTTGAAGAGGTTTAATTTTATTACCTCGGGGGTTGAGGGTGAGCGGATGGCGTTTTCGAGTGCCGTGACCCGGCATCGGTGGTTGAGGTCAAAGTTCTCGTTGCCGTATTCGATCAGAATGTGGTCGTCGCCTCCTTGACGGTATCGCACTTGGGGTGTTTTTGCATCGCCGGCTTTCTCCCATAGTATGGCTGTTCCAATGTTGTCGATGTGAAAATTGGGATGCGCGCCTTGCAGCTTATCAATACCTTCAAATACACCCCCGTTCTTGATTCCCTCCTCGATAGAGTCGAGAAAGCGGTCATTCCACCTTCTCTTCTTCAACGCATCGTCAAGCCCAACACGGACATATCTAACAGTGTTACCTGCCTTGATCTGCCCCAGTTTCCACCAGTCTGCCTTGACAATCGTCGTGCTACTTGTGAAGCCACCGAAATTCGGGCAGTCGACAGGAAAGATGCACGGGTCGTCTCCTGTCCAATTCAATGTGCCCAGGGGATACCCATACTCGATCAGGTTGCTGGGATGAGCCCCGCCTTCGCCGCCGTCCTTGCGTGCCCATTTCGGGACGGGACCAACGAGGCGAATACCGCTTCGTGAGGCGTTGTGTGATACCTTCCATTCAGTGTTGTAAATCTCCTCGATGAACTCGGGGTCAAAGTAGCCCTCATCGTGCGGACCGACCATAGCCGTGATCTCCCAACTCGACTTGTAGACTGGACGCAGATATTCAGGAAGGAAGATACTTCTGAAATCTTCTGGAAGTCTCTCCGTTATCTGCAGCAAGTCACTCGGAGCAAGCGCGCGGCCCTGGTAACCTCCGATAGCAACGAGCGGAGACGTAGATTTGGAGCCAAAGTACTCTGCCACCGACGGGAAACCACCATAAATGGCCAGGTAAGAGCGGCAGCCTCCACCGGTCGTCTTACCAATTTTCAGCCTTTGTCCGGCTTCAATATTTACACTCGTCCACATGGGAAACTCCTTGCCATCCAAACTAGCCTCCATGGGTGCACCGCACAGAGCTACGATGGCAGGTCCAACGAATCTCAACTCCGGCCCAGTCAGGGTAAGCTCCAAGGCTTCTTTCGACCGACTGTTCCCTACGAGCATATTCGCTATCTGAAACGCTATAGGATCCATTGGTCCAGAGTGAGGTACGCCTTTGCCGACGGTTGGTCGTCCCGGAAGGTCCTGAATAAGCGTGTATGCACCCGCAGATATGACATCGATGGCATGTGGCGTATACTGAAAGTCTTTGAGGAAGCTGGTCATGGTGTTGCCCTGTTTGAAGCGGGCATCGTCCATGATATTGGCAAGGAACTCGAGATTGGTTGGCGGACCGCTTATCGAAGACTGAGTAAGGAGCTCCTTGATCGACGCGATTGCCTTGTCCCTGGACTGGGAATGAACCATCGCTTTTGCTATCAGGGGGTCGTAATTGGGAGTGATGCGAACACCAGTAAACACCCAAGTATCGATGCGGCTCCCGGGAACGTCCTTCCACTCCACCTTCTGCAGCAAGCCAGGCGACGGCGCATAATCTCTGAGTGGATTCTCAGCGTAAACGCGAGCCTCAATCGCCGCCCCAGTAGGACCCTCGGGTTGCATGCTTTTCAGCATCTTCCCGTCGAGCCCGTGTTTGCCAGCAAGCTGAGCATCTGCCTGCTTCAACATGAGCTCCACCAGATCGACATGATAGCACAGCTCCGTAATGCCATGCTCGACCTGCAGTCTGGTATTCATCTCGAGAAAGAAAAAGTCGCCCGACTGGTCATCAACCAGATACTCAATCGTGCCCGCAGACCCATACTGGATCGACTCAGCAAGACGTACAGCGGCATCACCCAGCTTCTTCCGCAGCTCAGGATGCCGCTCCACAAACAGACTCGGACACTCTTCAACAACCTTTTGATGGCGTCTCTGGATCGAGCATTCGCGCTCGCCGAAATGTATCGCCTGGCCCTGTCCATTGCCAAAGACTTGGACTTCGATGTGATGGCTAGCAGGGTAAAAGGCCTCGATGAAGACGCCAGGGTTCTTGAATAGCGTCTTGCCTCGCGACTGCACCATGCGGAACCCGTCGCGCACCTCTTCGACCTTGTTACAGGTGATGAGGCCCATACCGCCGCCGCCTCCTGTGGCTTTGAGCATGACGGGGAAGCCGATTCGTTCCGCTTCCTTCGCGGCGGCCTCTTCATCTTCGACTAGTCCTTTAGTTCCGGGGACGATGGGAACGTCGGCTTTCTCCGCGAGATCTCGCGCGGTATGCTTGACGCCAAAGGCTTCGATGGCTTCCGGTGAAGGTCCTACCCACACGATTCCAGCATCTCCCACTAGACGCGCAAAGTGCGCGTTTTCGGAGAGGAATCCGTAGCCGGGGATGATGGCGTCTGCCCCTTTCTCCTTTGCTATCTGCAGAACAGCTTCCTCATCGGTATACGCAGTCGCATTGCTGCCTGGCAGCAAAACCGCCTCGTCAGCATCGCGTACATGTTGCGATGCCGCATCAGCTTCCGAGTAAATAGCGATAGTTTTGACGTTGAGCCTCTTCGCCGTCTTGCAGATGCGAACCTTTGGGTGATGTAAGCTTTATCGATAAAGAAACGACGGAACCGTTCCGCGCTGTACGTACCGCAATCTCACCGCGATTCGCAATGAGCAGCGTCTTCAGCTTATCCATCGTAGACAACTAGAAGCAACCAAACTACTTGCCCTCGACTTGCATGCTCGCGCGAATGCGACGACTTAATGAGATCGTGGTTGGAGGCTGTGCCGACTGTACCTATCTCCAACAACCCCACCTTCTTCCGCCTATCCCCCTTTCTCGCCGAGATGCCACCCCCGGCCGTTGGAGCGAGGCCATTACAATTGGTGCTCGGGTAGACGCGTACTCTGATTTGGGGCTTATTGGGGGGCAATGGCGACGTCACCACGGCGGTTCACGAGGGCGGGGTCGATAACAAGCATTGGAGCCATGACGCTACGCGTGCAGCGCGTGTGATAGCTTTGTGGAGTAAAGTTGGAGACGCCTTACATGACTGTGGATATTGGCGAATTCTTTAGTTTAAAGTAGTCTGGACCACACTGGATGTTTCTTTTTCATCGACTAGACTCACGTTCTACATTGTTGAGGAATTGTACTGCGGAAATCTCACCATGCCCGCTATCAAGCACCCCGTCAAGATCAACGTCGATCTCGGTGAGGGATACGGCAACTTCAAATGCGGTCCTGACGATGAGCTTATTCCCCTCATCGACCATGCAAACATAGCTTGCGGTTTCCATGCCGGGTATGTACATTGTACATCACATCTAACCACGCGACTAACCCGCCCAGTGATCCCTTGATAATGCACCAAACAGTCCTCGCCTGCAAAGCGCACAACATAGCCGTGGGCGCGCACCCGGGCCTCCCCGACATCCAAGGTTTCGGGCGCCGCGAAATCAAAATGACACCAGAAGAACTAACAGCCTGTGTGCGGTACCAAGTCGGGGCCTTGAAAGCGTTCTTAGACGCCGAAGACGTGCCCTTGCACCACGTCAAGCCGCACGGCGTACTTTACGGGATGATGTATAGAGATAAAGACGTGTGTCGCGCTGTTTACGCCGGCGTGCCAAAAGGCACGACGGTGTTTGGCTTGGCGGGCACCCTGCATGAGGAGACGGCAAAGGAAATGGGGTTGCCGTTTGTGGCGGAGTTGTATGGTGATGTCAAGTATAACAAAGATAAGACGCTGGTGATTGATCGGAAGAAGAAGTATGTTGTCCTTGTGTCGTGTTTTGGATTGCTTTGCTGATCTTCACAGGCCATGGCATCCAGATGAAACGAGGAAACACGTTCAAAGCCAGGTTGAGAATGCGACGGTAACGGCCGTCACGGGCGAGGAGTTACAGCTGCCTTTAGGCGACTACGAGGTGTCTTTGTGCTGTCATTCCGACTCCCCTGGGGCTGTGGATATAGTGAAGGCGGCAAGGGAAATTGTCGATCAATTCAACAGCAAGCATTTTGGGAAGTCATAATGGGTGGGAAAGCTCAAACGCGTGTGGTTTACAATATTTAGGAATTACTTGTCTTTTGACAATTCGACTTGACGACAACTATCTCTTCGCTTCCTCCTTTCAAGCACATCTCTCTTCTCCCCTCTCCCTCCCACTCTCAATTTCACGTAGTACTCGTACCATAAGGCCACCTCCAAAACGTCGGCGGATCACTACACTTTCCATCTTCTCCAGCGAGATTAGTTGCAACAGGGATGGGGCTGTTATTTCGATGCACGTCTACGACGGTTACGCACCAGGCTCTGTTTGCTGGGATGAACGGGGCAAATACCGTGGTTGTTTGGGTGGTTTGAACTGTAGTTGTGGATAATGCGTTGGTGGGTTTGGGGCTGTTTGCTGCTGGAGTTGTGTCAGCGGGTCGAAAGGAGGATTGGGATGAAGGGGCTGGAAGGGTGCCTTTTGCACAGGCTGAAGCTGAGGAACACGCAGACACAGCGGAAGAAAGTGGGTTGTCGGCGTTTGATATTGTGGGGATAGATGGCTGGGTGGTGATTGTAGTTATACTAGTTTCTGTGCTGGTTACCGTGATGAATGATGGGTTGTTGGAAAAAGTGAAGTTCGTGGGTTCCGGTGTTATTGTAGTTGTCTTGGTTATCGTAATATACGTTATGCGCGAGTCGAGGTTGCTAGGGGACGGTATAACCCGCGATGGCCCAGGATTCTGCTGTTGCTGTGATTCTGAAGACGCAGGCGCGACCAAGGAAAGAGGGACGTTAGAGCTAGCAGCCATGACCGAAGCCGAGGATGAGCCAGTCTGCTTCAGAACCTGCGAACTAGCAGCCGGACTCTGCCCCAGTGCACCACACCCCAAATCCTCAATCCTCGGTTTCCGCGAAGCAACATCAATAAGACCCCAATCAGCCTTCTGATCCGGCGTAGAGTCTTTGAGCAACTCGTACCAAAACGTCGTATATTTGCCAAACACAGTGCACGCGACTTCAGTCCAGAAGCGTTGCAGTTCATTCATTCCAGCTACCGCGGCGCCATGCTGCTCCGAATCAGCGATAGGCCAGCCCATTTCCGCGATCCAAACAAGTCTGTTCCCCGCTCGCTGCTGGACGTCTTGGAGCGAGCCCTGGAAACTTGCGCCCGCGGTGTCAATGCCATCGTTGTTCCAGTATGGATAGACGGTCATGCCGATAAAGTCTGCATTTTCCACAACAGCGTGTTTGGCGGTATCAACATGGCCAATAGGCTTATCCTTCATATATTGTGCGAACGAAGAGGTTGCGATACTTTTCCTGACTTGGTCGATGGTTTGACTGACCACTTCTGCTGTGACGCCGATTCCACCCGCGTCCTCGGCGCGATGAATATCCTCGCTTCCTACCGAGAGTCCAATGATGAGGTCGGCAAGTGCTTGGCCATGCTTATCAAATCCCTTCTCAAGTGCCGCCATCTCATTCTTCACGTTTTCATCAGGCGACCCACCTTTTTCCGCAGGCGAGACCCGGAAGCCTAGCAACAAGTTGGTTCTGGAATCTATGGCTGCGTCAAAAGCTTCCGTGGGGTCGTTGAGCGTACCCGCTGCTTTGCAGGTGAATAGGCGCGCACTGTCAAAGGGGACGGAGGTGGTTAGATTTTTGGCTAGAAGGAAACCGTCGAGGAAGTCGGATTTCTTCTTTGCGTTGGATTCGATGCCCCAGAAGGCGCCGTAGTTGAAGCCTGTGTAGATTTGACTGGTGGCTTGCGCGAGGGCTGGTAGGATGATAAGGGAGGTGGTTAGTAGGTGTTTCATGTTACTGGCTGGGTGGTTAGGAGTCGTTGAGAGAGGGTAAATGGGGTTTAAGGAAGCGTGACTTAATTATTATCGAACGCGTGATTTGTAGCATGCTTGCGACAGTATTCAATTGCTGTCGTTCGCAAAGGTAATGTGATGAGCTGTTATCGACTGTCGACTGCTGCAATTGACAGTTCCTTTATGACGATACACCATTCACTGAGGGATATCGCGACACACGTGTAGCAGTCATCATCGCGTCCATCACTCGTAACGCGCTCTCGGATAGATAAGAGTAGTTTCGAGTATCTACACGCGTGAGGTGCTTTAGGGTACGGTTGGAAATGATCGAAACCAGTTGGACCGCCATGACAAGCACGATATAATCTAGGCGTGTCAAACGTTAGGCATATCCGCGCACAAAAGTGTGGTTTGACGTTTTGATAGATGACTGATTCAAGGTGGAGCCAAGGAATGTGGAGAGCATCATCACGTCACCCCTCATTGGTCGGTGGGGCAGATCTCGGGCAGGAGACGAGTCCGAGTCCGCGAGCTCCGAGCTCGCATCCATAATAAATTGTGCCCGCGACACTCTGGGGAAGCCGGTAGTCCGCCACAATGTCTCTCGCACGCTTCGGAGGTGTTTTGTCGCGCGCAAGATGCGTACCGCGGCCGCAATGGCATGCAGCGTAAGTTTTACAGCACTTATACCTACTCCCACACACTAATCGCCCATAGACGTGCTCTCTCGAGTTCCGCACTCCGCACCGCCAAAGCCGACAATGAACTCAATTCGGTCAGCAAGTACATAACCCAGCCCAAGTCGCAGGGCGCCTCCCAGGCTATGCTGTACGCCACCGGTATGAGCGAGGAGGACATGAACAAGGCCCAAGTCGGCATCTCGTCCGTCTGGTACTCGGGCAACCCGTGCAACATGCACCTGATGGACCTGAACAACAAAGTCAAGGAGGGTGTAGAGCGTGCTGGACTGTTGGGCATGCAGTTCAACACCATCGGTGTTAGTGACGGCATTTCCATGGGCACAAAGGGCATGCGCTACTCGCTGCAGTCGCGTGAGATTATCGCAGACTCAATTGAGACCGTCATGGGCGGTCAGTGGTACGATGCGAACATTTCCATTCCCGGCTGCGACAAGAACATGCCTGGTGTGATCATGGCCATGGGCCGCTTCAACAGACCTTCGCTCATGGTCTACGGCGGCACTATCCAGCCCGGTTGCGCCAAGACACTCGAAAACCAGCAAATCGACATCGTCTCCGCTTTCCAGGCTTACGGACAGTTCATCACCGGGGAGATTAGCGAAGACCAAAGATTCGACATCATCAGGCACGCTTGCAACGGCCAGGGTGCATGTGGAGGCATGTACACGGCAAACACAATGGCGACCGCAATTGAGACAATGGGCATGTCGCTGCCTGGCTCTTCCTCAAACCCAGCCAACTCCAAGGCGAAGATGCTGGAATGTCTGGCAGCCGGTGGTGCCATCAAGAACCTGCTCAAAGAGGATATCCGCCCGAGCGACATCCTCACCCGCCAGGCGCTGGAAAACGCCATGGTCGTCATTAGCATCACTGGTGGCTCCACCAACGCTGTTCTCCACTTGATCGCCATTGCCGACTCTGTTGGTATCAAGCTCACCATCGACGACTTCCAGAGCGTCAGCAACCGCATCCCATTGCTGGCAGACTTGAAGCCTTCTGGGAAGTACGTCATGGCCGATGTTCACGACATTGGCGGCACGCCTTCCCTTTTGAAGTTCCTGCTGAAGGAGGGCCTGCTCGACGGCAGCCAGATGACCGTCACTGGTAAGACGTTGAAGGAGAACCTTGAGAACGTCAGGGACTTCCCTGCTGAGCAGAAGATCATCAGGCCGCTCAGCGAGCCGTTGAAGTCGACTGGTCACTTGCAGATTCTGAGGGGATCGCTCGCTCCTGGCGGTTGCGTAGGCAAAATTACCGGCAAGGAGGGCACCCAGTTCACCGGAAAGGCCAAATGCTACGATGCTGAAGATGACTTCATCTCTGCTCTTGAGCGCGGCGAAATTAAGAAGGGTGAGAAGACGGTTGTCGTCATTCGCTACGAAGGACCCAAGGGTGGCCCCGGTATGCCTGAGATGTTGAAACCCAGCTCCGCCATCATGGGTGCTGGCCTTGGCAAGGATGTTGCTCTCATCACCGACGGTCGCTTCAGCGGTGGCAGCCACGGCTTCTTGATTGGCCACATTGTGCCAGAGGCCCAAGAAGGAGGTCCAATTGGTCTTGTCCAGGATGGTGACGAAATCACAATCAACTCCGATACCAACGAACTCAACATCGGTGTCAGCGAGCAAGAACTTGCAGAGAGGAGGAAGAAGTGGACTGCACCTGCGCTCAAGTACCAAAAGGGCACCCTCTTCAAGTACGCGCGTTTCGTCAAGGACGCCAGCCAGGGTTGTGTCACTGACTCCGAATAATTTCTTAATGATGTTACGCCATGTATGTATATACTTCGAGTTACTGGACTAGGAAAAGTTGCAAGGAGTTTGTTCACATTGTATTTATGAAGCATGAATTAGTCAGTTGTACATCGTAGATCCCTGGTTTGTCACATACGTCATTGTTTGATAATATCCCTCATGTGGCAGTCACGAATCTGGCAGGCGTCATTTGCGACTCACAACTACAGCCACATTGTTCTTATTCCACAATCGCCTAGCCCTCAACAAGTTAAGACCGATCCGTCGCAATCAGTTCGATGAAATTTACGATGACGGTGATGGATAATCAATTACTTTTCCTATCAATCGGTTTATTAGCAAGCGACGTATTGGCTCTTAGGAGAGTGCATAAATGGGGAACATATTAACAGCTC
Source organism: Stemphylium beticola (assembly GCA_029100535.1). NCBI lineage: Eukaryota > Fungi > Ascomycota > Dothideomycetes > Pleosporales > Pleosporaceae > Stemphylium > Stemphylium beticola. Next base: position 41,969 of record JARBXR010000010.1, on the reverse strand, counting down.
CATTGTACAGTCGACGTAATATCAGATCACCACCGTTCTTAGTCCAGACATGTATCCATCTATCCCGGGCCCGGCCCAGCTGCCGCAGACCGACCCCACTAAGACAAGCATGAAAGAGGACATCATTCAACTTATCCGGGTCAACACCTCAGTGGAAATAGCTCGTCTCACTGGAACCAGCCGGGCAGCATACGGTCCAATAGCGAATCAGATCGAGGAAGCAGTGTTGCAGGCACTTCTGTACGCGCAAAAGCTGGGTCCATCAGCAGATGACGCTCCCAGAGAACTGGTTTTACAGGAAGTTGCAAGACTAACTGCCGACTTCGAGATGCATACAAGACTGGCGCCCTGGATAGTAATGCCTTTCTGGCACAGAGGGCAGTGAGTTAAGAATAACCTTCAGCAATCAATCAAAAAGGTAATGCAAGGGGCCACGCCACAGAAACAGACTTTGGCCACGGCACAGGAGCCCGAGGCTTCGACCCCAACAACCTCTGCAGCGGTCGCTGGGATTCAGCATATGCAGCGCCTCATCGATCAGCTCATTGAACCAGCATTGACCGAACGCGCAGCTCTAGACGTCGTACGCACGGAGCTGGAGAAGGCAAATTTGCACTGGGCGCAGAACGAGCACAATATGGATTCCCTCGACTTGATTCAGGATACGCTGATCGGGACGTTACTCCACAAGGCGATCAAAGTTGTCATGCTGTACAAAAGGCTGATGAATTCATCATCGAAGCTGCGGGTGACGGAATCGTGGAGGAAGGATAAGGCACAGAAGAGGAAGAAGCTCATGTCCGAGCTCGATAGGGCTGTTGAAATTCTCGAACGACTTGGCCTGAATTGAGCTCTGAGGAGTAAGCAGTAGCGTTTAGATGCCGCAACACCCTGGAAAAATTCCCAATTGCCGCGTTGCCCTTTCTAAATCTCCCGTCTACATGTCATTGGCTGCAAATACCAAGCAATTGTGCCATTTCCCCTGAAGCTTGACCCTTTCGTTCAGCCACGCTCACATCAGCACCGTCATCGCGGAATTGCGGCAAGGTGAGTGCTTACGGATAAATGCAAGCATGGGCCTTCCTCCGACATGCCGAATTCACCTGAGGCTTGATCGCAAGGCAAGAAATATTCGCCTCTTCGCGTGATGAAGACCAGACCTCAGTTGGGCGAGCTAAGGGGTTAGGAGAGGGAAGTAGTAGCATGGCGGCTTGTTTCACAAACAGATGTGTAGGAACGGCAAGCAGGGCTCCCACCGGCAACTTCCATGGCGCCAGGCAATGTACTCGCATCGATGGCGGAAAGGGTGGGTGGTGGTTCTCTTCTCGGCGAGGCTACCGACAACACAGGTGACTGCCGATCTCCACCCCACGTGGTGCTAGTACTAAAACGTTGCCAAGAGGACCGATCCTCCGGCCAAATCTCACAACGACGACAATCACGTCCGTTTTGAGAAACACCGTCAGCGACACACGCATGCAATCAACCGCTGGCCGTATTCCAGATTGTAGCCATCGAGATCCGCCATATTGAACAGAACACGCCAAGTCCTGGTGTCATCAAACACGGTCGACTATACAAACTCAATCTGCCCGACCTTGGCCGCGCTAGCCACGAACCTGCCGATGACGCTGGAGTATATTGTTCGGAAGGCGGATGATCGACGTCTAGATAGAGGCCGTGCTGCAAGGATGCGGATCTTCAGGGGAGGAACGTGGTGGGCAAGCTCGGGCAACAGGCAAAAGCAAAATGTCACGCCCCTGCATGCAGCGCGCGCTGTACACTACACGCGTCGCGTCTACTGACTCCGGCTCCTGCATCAGTGCACCGACCCCTCGTGCAATTTCGAAACACTATTTCTCCGAACGGAGCGATAGGCAAAAGAAACATCCCATGTCGCGGGCATGCCTAAACTGACAACTTGACATGTTTTACGAAGACTGCAGAAGGATTTGATGTTTGTGGCGTAAATTGCATTGGCTCGACTTGCAGCAGCCATCCGGGAAGCTTGATGGCCGGGCGCCACCGCCCAGGCGGAGCTAAACAAGACGTCTCACTACAGCAGCTCTACTGCACCTGATTCATGAGACTTGTACCCCAGAGAAACGGGTAGCCACTACCCCCACTAAAAGCAATAAACTTCCTCGACGACCTCCATCGCATCCTGATTGGGAGACTGGACCAAAGCGGATACCCTGTAATGGAGATCGTCAGAGCTCTTCACCTACTCTAGCCATGGCAGCGACCCAAAGCAGGGGGGAGTTTGTTCTATCCAACCCATGGCAGGGCTCATGAAATTAAACTCCGATCTACGCTGGCAAGACGAGGCTTGGGTGAAGAGCACAAGCCAGATGGTGGGAGGAGTTGATCGACAGCTTCCAAGTCTCTGAGTCGGCAAGGAGACGATGGGCCTCCAGAGAAGCTCCGAGAGCATATAAACCGCGCGCCATGCCACGGCAAGTGAACATCATCTAACGCATCAGCATCTGTCGCTCTCTCTCGTTCTCTCTCTATTTGCTTATTGCATAGTCACTCATTCATTACACAATTTACCACACTTAATTCTTTAATCCACCCAAACCAATCACAACCGCCATAATGCGTTACGCCTTTGCTTACTCCATGTTCGCGCTCAGCGCAACCGTCCTTTCGGCTCCTACTCCTCAGCTTGGTCTCGACAGTGTTCTCGGCTCGGTCACAGGTGCTACCGCTGGTACCAACAACCTAATCTCAGGCAATGGCAACAACAACGGCCAGGGCAATGGTGTTGGAAACTCTGCTGGAAACAACAACGGCAACAACAACCAGGCCGGCAACGCCAACACTGCTGCTTCTGGTAACAAGGTCGACCTCAAGGGCCTAACTGGCATTCTCGGACAGCGTGGTCTACCCCTTCTCGACAATGTCCCTGTTGTCGGCGGTCTTACCAGGCCCCTTGGCGGCGTTGTCGGCGATGTCACCAAGACACGTGTTGTTGGCAATGCTCGCCGCCAGCTCGGCTTGGGCGCTGTTGACGGCCTTACCAAGGGTCTTCCTACCGACAGCCTGACCAAGGGTCTTAACACTGACGGTCTCACCAAGGGCCTTCCCACCGACAGCTTGACCAAGGGCCTTCCCACCGACAGCTTGACCAAGGGCCTTCCCACCAACAACCTCACAAACGGTCTCAACACCGATGGCCTCACCAAGGGTCTTCCTACCGACAGCTTGACCAAGGGTCTTAACACTGACGGTCTCACCAAGGGCCTTCCCACCGAGGGCCTCACCAAGGGTCTTCCTCTCGGCCTCCGCGACCTTCCCGTCGTTGACACCGTCACAAACGCTGTAGACAGCGTCACTGGAGCTGTTGGTGTCAAGACCGATGGCCTCACCAAGGACCTTCCTCTCGGCCTCCGCGACCTTCCTGTCGTCAACGGTGTTGCGAAGGGCCTGAACGTCGATGCCTCCGTTGCCGGTCTCAACGCCAAGGTTAACGGCAGGGACATCCACCTCCCTGTTGTCGGTGACGCTACTAAGGGCCTTAACGTTGACGCCTCCATTGCTGGTCTCAATGCCAAGGTTAACGGCAGGGACATCCACGTCCCCGTCGTTGACGATGTTACCAAGGGCCTGAACGTCGATGCCTCCGTCGCTGGCCTCAATGCAAATGTCAACAGCAGAGACATCAACGTCCCCGTCGTTGACGGTATTACCAAGGGCTTGAACGTCGACGCTTCCGTTGCTGGCCTTGACGCCAAGGTCAACAGCCGGGACATCAACGTCCCCGTCGTCGATGGCATTGCCAAGGGTCTGAATGTCGACGCCTCTGTCGCCGGTCTCAACGCAAAGGTCAACGGCAGGGGCATCAACCTCCCCGTTGTTGGTGGCGTAACCAATGGCGTCACCAACGGTCTCGGAGTCCACGCAAACGCCGCCGGCCTCAACGTCAACGTCAACAAGCGTGACCTCCCCGGCGTCGATGCCCTCCCCCTCGTCCCCGGACTTCTCGACCCCGTCGAGCACCTGCCCGTCGCCGGCGATGCCGTCAACACCGTCACCGGCCTTACCGGTAACGGTGCCGGCGTAACCAACAGCGTCAACAGCGTCGCCTCCAACCTCAAGCCCGTTACCGATACGCTCAACCCCGTCGTCAACACCGTCGCCAACACCGCTACTGGCGCCACCAAGCCCATCAACAGCCGCCAGCTCGGTCTTGGCAACACGCTCAACGGCCTCCCCGTCGTCGGCAACGTCGCCAGCTCCCTCGGTAGCATCGCCAACCCCGCCGCCGGCACCGGAAACTCCCTCCTCAACAACGGCAACGCAAATGGCCAGAACAACGGCAACGGTAACACTGCTGGAACCAACAACGGTAACGGAAACTCCGCTGGCAATGGTAACGCCGCTGCTAGCAACAACGATATCTCTGTAAGTCCAGAGACCGAGCTCCTTGAACATGTTGAGGGTCCGCTTGTTAAGCTGCCTGAGACTGTTAATGTCGCGCCTGTCATCAAGTCAGTGTAAAACCTTTTTCCGGGGTGTTGATTTGTGTGGGCGTCTTTTTCTTCCAGGATCGATTTGCTAACGGAAATGCAGCTTTAGAGAGTGATTGTTAGCGCCTTTTTGACATGGCAGAAAAGTTTGATTGAGCTGAGCAAGGCGGTGGTTGATGTGCTAGACTATGGAATGGATGGAGAGACTGTGGGTTCTAGTATATAATTCCTGATATCCAAATCGACATGCGTTTGAAATTTTATCTGTCTGACACTGAGATCTTTGTTTTCCTGTGATGTATCTGTTAGCTTGGACTATGGCTTTTTTTTTTCGACCTGATTTTGTGAAGTATGTCCTTCTCCTGTAAAAAGCATTAGCACCAAGTACCCCACGCAGCCGCAGGACTCCCTCACGACCACAAAGCGACACCCCACCCATCATCCAACCCTCCATGTACAACTCCCTTCTTTCCCACCTTCCGCAGACATCCGCGCCGCCACCAATTTCTCCACCACCCTCCTATCTCACATCTCAATCCGGAAGCACGCCCTAGCCCCCGTCCACGTCCACATCCATACCCAAACAAGTCCTCACGCCCGTATACGCAACCAGCTTGCTTTTTCTCCTCCGGACCGACCGGCTACGGTGCTGTTATCGCAGTGTGGGCCCAATAGCCGTTTCTTTCGGGCCTTCCATAGCACGCCCGAACAAAACACGCCCGAACAGCACCCCGAACCAGGGGGGGGGGGGGGCATGGAAAAAGAGAGAGCACGTCATCGGCAGAGGGTTTAAACCACTGTGTGTAGGATGCAACGGCGGACGGCGAAATAGTGGGGAACGAACAGGGGGTTAGGAGGGGAGAAACAAGCATTGGTCGTGCGTCGGAAACAAGCTATACGTAAGACGGAAGGGAAAAAGCTTACGTTGTCGATTCGAGTAGTGAACAAAGGGGGGGGGGTACGCGCGTTGATGTGAGAATGGGACCGAAGTGGACACACTGAACTAGGACGGAAAGGGTGATTATATTAGCCTGACTAAGAACGCCGTATCTACCTGTGATATACCTTGTCGTTGATTTGCTCCCGAGTCCGAGACCATCGTGCGCAGCCGTTGATCATGTCATGTGTTCGTGTGAGCAGTTGAGTTTGTGTGAGAGAAGCAAAGGGTGTTGTGTTTAGTGGCCTCCGGTTGTGGGGAGCTGGTATCGCGTCAGCTCACTCAAATTACGAACACCTCGCTGGATATGATGTGGGAGAAACTTACACCGAGAGTAACCTTGAAAGAGTCGTAGATGAGCCATTGGAACGCCGTCAAGGTACCAATCATGAAGATACGGACAGGGAGGCCGTTCCAGAGACCCGCGAAACCGATCTTACCGTATATCCTGCCGATAGCCTGGCCGGCGCCTTCGCCTGCTTTGCGGTCGCTGTTGAGTTTGGAGACCATGACGTCTGAACGGTATGTTAGCTTCTTTTCTCATTCTTCTTCTAAGAAAGACGTACCAGCCGGATGCGAGACAACCGCACATCCCACACCAGCGATGTAACCACCTAGGAACGAAACACCGGTCTGCTGTAGCGCGCCATAGCTCTCCTTAGGCTTGCCGAGGAAGTTGTATATCTGCGAGACCGTCGCCTCAAACGTCGCAAACTTGACCATGGTATACGGGATCTGGCGTGCCCAGAGAGGGTAAAGGCCCTTGTATAGACCGCCAACACCCTCTTCCTTGATCACCTTCGCCCAGCCCTCGCGCAGCGTATTTGCAAACGGCGGCATGGTAGTTTGCATGCGCACCTTGATCGCTTCCATAGGACACAGCGCGATATCGGCGAGGAACTCGGCGGATGCGGAGGCAGCTAGATACACGACTGTTTGCGGGGCGCCGGGGGCCAGTTTCTCGCCGTAGAGGTACTTGAAGACTTCGTAGAAGCCGTATTTGCCTGCGCCTTGCATCGAGTAGCCGAAGAAGGTTGGTGTCCAGCCAAAGAAGACGCCACGGAGTCCTTCTTTGGAGTAGATCATCTTCCACGCTTGTGTGTTGGACTTATACAGCGAGGAATCGACTTGTCGTCGACATTTTACCTATACGAATGAGAGGTTAGAGATGATGGTGCGAAAGAGCTATATGACTACTCACCAGATCCAGAGGCGTAACCATCGTGTGTGTAGGCCCGCATGCGATAATCCCGCCCATGGTACACGCAGCAAAGTAGGAGCCTGAGAAGAGCTCAATCTTCCTTTGCGGCTTCATCGCATCCAGTTTGCTCGTCATGGTATCTTGTTGTAGCCGAAGAAACACGTCCTTGTTCAATCTCTCTTATACACCTGTACAGCGCAGATATCCGATGATCCGCTGCTAGTATCTCGGCCGAGGACTGGGAAACTGTTGAGTCTGGTGTGTTGCTTGTTGTCTCGTGCTTTAATTCGTTCCAGCAGGTCACAAACAAATCACCAATGGCAACGTGAATGGGCGAATTGAAATCACAACGATGAGGGTGGGTGATCAGAATTAGGAATTCAAAAGCAAGTCGCGCAATCTTGCGAGAGATGAGAGAGACAACAGCTTCGTTATGACGCCAGACGGTGGGCTGGGAAAGCTTGTCCGCGACTTCCGTTGCTATGACGTAGCCTGGCGGCGGGCGGGGAACGCGCGGGACACCCACGCTGGCGAAAAGCTTGGCTAGGCTGCTTATCGACGCGACGAGCGTGTTATCTCCGAAAGCCATCGAGTTTGATTCGCATCGGGAATCCGCCATACATCCATCATCGGAAGACAGTCTACATTAGACGTCATAAGCAATGCACGTGCGTCTTATCAAAACTCCATTCGAACAATTACGGGCACGCGACCGCGCCCAACCGTGAGAATAACTAAAGTCATAATGTGTTATACTCATATCCCAGTCCATGTCATGTCATATCATGTCGTGCATGCATCATCAATCCAGACCCCATCTGAACGCGCCCAAGCACCCACGCTATGCCACCCAGTACCAACCATGAAGATAGAGACATGCCCGCAATAACAAACGAATGCGCAAAACGCCGAAGCCATAAAAAGACCATGCAAACCCATCAGCAGCCATGGCCAAAGCCTGTGACTTAGAAACTCATCGGGATATAACTGAAATCATCGCTCTTCTCAACGGGTGCACCTTTCGAGAACCTGGCAGGGCCGTCTATGCTGATCAAACGGGGAGGCGATGAACCGAGCGTGGCTGAGGAGCCATCTACGAAAGTAGAAAGGTCAATAATCATGACTCAACATCACCAATCTCTTCCACATCAGACTCACTGCCAAAGTCCGACTGATCATACAAATCGACCGCGGAGCCATCGTCCTGTGGCCATGACTGCAGTCTAGGTTCGACTTCGGTCTGCCACGAATAGATACGCGCACCATCGTTGACGTCGTCTTTATACTGGTCCATCTCCTGATCCTCGCTGTGCGTCAGGTCGTAGATTTGCTGGACAAGGAACTGACACGTGGCGATGAGCGGAGTAAGATGCATCCTCAGCATACCTGCATCCTTCTCGTACACGATGCGCTGGATCATGTCGTCCACCAGATCGCGAAGTGTTCTCCATCTGACTTGCAGTATATCCGATGGCCAATCTTCTTGACTCTTGTAAAGCTCGCACAAGAGTGCATGTGTGCCTTGTCGCACACTCTCAACATTGTTGAGGAGCAGGGTTGACGCCCATAGCCGGCTCTTTACCATGGCCAGGCAAAAGAAGACGTATTGGTGCTTTTGTTCAAAGAGCACTTCGTTATCAGCCTTCAGTATACCAATGTAAAAGTCGAGCACAGTCATTCCGCCTGGTGGGCGTTCTTCTTCAGCCCGGCTCGCAGATGCTATGGCTTTGGAGACGGTAGTGACAATCCGCGCGACATTCTCCAACACCGGGGAGACTTCGCAAAACGACAACGCCGCCCTCACGTATGCGTCGCAGAACGGAGGGTCGAGGCTTATGCCGTCGTTGATCGTCTTGAAAAGATTCGACTGGGCCTGCGGATCCGCCCATCCGATCATCGACTTTACAATGTCACCAGGATAGAAGTTATCTGCCTTGGACTGATCGAACATCTCCAAAGCCTTGTCCAGGACTGCGATCGCTTTGAGTTCCACGTCCCAATAGAAAAGCATCTGCCTCTCTCGGTGGGTCAACGGCAACTTCAGACTGTCTCGGTCGAGCGCGGCTGCACGATCCTCGCTCAAACTTTGGGCGACCGGAGGCAAAGTTGTATCCACCCGGGAGAGCATGGTCGAGACGAATCCAACAAGCCTATTGTAGATGCCCGCTTTCTTACTCAGGATTCTCCATAGCTCCGGGAAGTCGTCCTGGAAGCGCTTGTGCACATGCATGGAAAGCAGTTTGAGGCAGAATTCAAACAAACCGTTGTCCAACAGCATAGTAGTCTCAACATGACCCATCTCGGCGACTTGAGTCAGGGTCAGGTAAAAGTCGTCCCACCCTCGGGTGCTTTGATAGGTCTCCTCTGCCACCAGACGGAGCCTAGCCACGACTTCTGAGAGTACCCCACCGTTTGGACCCGAAGAGTCAGAGTCGATGTCGTTGTCATTGCCTTCGAACCCGTACGTGGTTGGCTCTTTCTCGCGCAAGACTTTGAGGCAGTCGATGAAGAAGCTGCGTATCTGACATCGCACCTTGGCGTGCTGGCAACGAAGGAGCAAATGAACCAAAATGTTCTCATCTCCAGACAAGAACTTGAGAACGATACTGCAACACATTGCGCATGGCAAGACTGAGCGGCGGAGCTGAAGCAACGTTTCGGCGAAGATTTCGGGAAAATTGTGACGCCAGGCAACATGGCCAAGATGAGTGAGTATGACTTCCAGGGACCGTGATTCGTGTGCATGGTCTTCAGAGCAAGATCCATGGTTGATGGTGCGCGACATGGCATGGAGTTGCCGCAGAAACCTGGTATGGTTGGGATCGAACTGGCAGTACTCCCGGATAAAGCTCTCGTTGTTTTCATCAACCTCTTCCTCTAGAGCCTGTGGCATGGGAACCTTCAGCGTTCGACCGTTTGCTGACGTGACCCATTTGCGCTGGTCTTCATCGATAGCGGTCCGGCGTTGATAGAACAGCATGTACGCCGAGTACTGCTTGGGTATGCGATTGTAGCTATCGTCAGTCATACCCCCAAAAGCTCGGTATGCGATGTCGCCCGGATCAAAAGGCCCAACGTTGCTGTCATCAAACTCGACCCAAATTGGAGCATCTCCTGTCGGGCAAGGCCTCTCGCGAATGTAAGAGTAGTAATGGCCATGTTCACAAGTACCGGTATGCACGAGAACGCCGACTAGGTCAAATATATCCTCCTTGTGTGCCTTGGTTGGATCGCTGAGGTAGTCGACATGATAAGCGTTGATGTCGATGGACTGCGGAAACTCAAAATGGTCGTACACCTTCCGCCGGCTAAAGTCAACGAGGTCAAACTCGAAGCGCTTGAGGTGGAAGATGAGGTTGTCTGGGACCTCTTTGAAGCAAGTTCGTTTGACCGCATTGACGTATTTGTCGCATGACTCGCACTTGTACTTGTTGTCGCCTTCCATGACATCGCCACTAACAAAAGCCTGGAGGCTCTCCTGGAGCGTCGACTTGCCCAAGACATCGCATTGAACAGCGAAAAAGGGCTCTGCCCGTTCGGAAACGTGTTCGCACTCTTTCGACTTGATCTGGTTGAGGGTCTGTCCTCCGTAGAATGAGCGGAATTGTTGCTTGCTTTCTTCGTCGGTAAGCTGGCGTTCCCATTGATCGAAAAGGGAGTTGTAGAACTCGTCAGCATCCATCTGGATGCTGATATCAATCGGCATGAGCTCGGTGTTCTTGACGCACGCTGCGAAGCTCCGAGGGTCAGCAGATCGCCGAAAAGAGTGCTGCATGTTTGTAAAGAGCCGTTGAGTCTCGAGGAGGAGCTTCTGCGAGCTGTCGCCTTCCTCAACCTCCAGGCCGAGGATGAATTTGCGGAAATTCAAATTCATGAAGAGCTGAGTGAGAAGCGAGTTCGCATAGCAGATGGCGCGCGGATTGTACAGACCTACGTATCCAGTGCCGGAGCGTACTTCCATTGACCGGTCGACCGAAAGCGTCGCTAGCACCGGGTCGTACTCTTCACACTCTACGTCTGCTGCAAGCCGAAGGAGATGGGTATAGGTAGTGCCATCATCGACGAGAGCTAGCATGAGATCATACATCTCACGCCGGGTGTGCGACTCCAGTATCGGCACAGGTGTCGCGCCTGTTTCCGCGATTGGCGAACTTTTCGTGAAAATGTACTTTTTGAAGATCTGCTCCATCATATCCCCTGCATTGATCGGCTGCTTGAAGGATTTGAGCGAGAGTATGCAGCACAAGAGGAGCTTTGTGAAACCGAAGACGACGTAATCAGTATCCTCGCGCCCCACAATCTCTTCATGCTTGTGGTTCAGGAGCAGGTCGCTCCACTGAGCCAAACACGAACGGAGGGAATCCTCGTCCCGCCTGTATTCGTCCTGGGCACGAAAGACATGGTCGGCGATGCCAAAAAGCTGCTGAGACTGTGTGGAGTGACGCACAGACTCGGGGAGGATAGCGGAAATGGCGGTCCAAAATTGGGTAGCGACTTCGCCTTTGGTGAGCGGACATGTAGACGGAAGATCTCCTCCACAGACTGAAGCAATCTTCCTCGCCACATGCTCCCGGAGAGACTGTCTACTGTCTTCCAGAAGCAAGCTCTTGTGCAGGCGCGGTGTTTGCGAATGCTCGACAAATGCCTCCCAGATGGCGCGGGAGTGGAGCGATGCTTCAAGGATAACACCGTAGCAGTCTTGGACGACAGTGGCATCTTCGTTGGTTTCGAGCGCCACAGACAGAATGGTTACGAGACGATCTGCGAGCCGGGTCGGGTTGGAAAAATAACTGGCCGAAATGTCCGAGGAGGGCCGCTCTGCTACGCATGAGACGTTGGTTATGGCAGATGGGGTGCAAACGGAGAACGTACCTCTGAGGAACTCTAGCAGCACGTTCACAAGAACTGCCGCGAGCTGCAATTCCTGAAAGTTCGATATGGTATCGCCAATCAGTCTTGTGTCGAGAAAAGCCTCGTCCAAGTGACGGATGACCTTGCCTAGGAAGTTCTCGTCCAAGTTTGACTGCTGGCTGATCAGTACGGCATTACTAATCGAGGCGCAGAACATTACTCACATTGCGGATTTGATCGCGCAGCCTAGCCTGGAGAGCCAAAGCGGCATACCTTGCCTGGAAGAACTTTCCCGGAGGGAACAAGCTTTGGGAGGATGCCTCGCCGGTCATGACGCTATCTGGGATGGTGTTTCGAGCCGGAAAGAAGCTCAAGTAGTCAAATAGCTGGCCTACATTAGCAAAATAAATAGCAAGTCGAAGGAAGATCCTACCAATTGACTGATGGTGTCATTAGAATCCATCAGTGAGAATAACTCATCAAAGTACTTGGCCACAGTGGTTTCGAACACCGACGACCCGACGACCAATCCGGACAATGGACGGGTAACCTCCGCCTCAGGTGCTCGTTGCACTAGGAGTTGGCCTCCAAAGTCAACGTCGCTAATCTTGTCGCCCGATCGATCGGCCACATTCAGCCTCTGACCTTTGGCGAAGAGGTTAATCTTGCTATAACCCGAAACGTAGCACAGCCGCCGATAAAGATCATCTACAGTGTGGTCTGCTCCCATCGATACAGACTGCCGGTCGCTGTTACCGCACTGGAACCTGATCGTGATGGCGTCTCCATAGGGCACATCCATGTCATCGACTTTTGAGTCAGCTCTCCGACCGCGATTGAATTCCGGCTTTTGTCGTAGGTGCTCAAGCAGTAGCTTTTGGAACATGATGATCCGGCGGCAACGACCTTCTTTCTCGTCACGTACCGCAGTCGGTTCTTCTTCTTCAGAGGAAGAGCTGCGTACTGCCTCGCATGCATCCCGTATCTCATGCATGCACTTCTCGACTAGAGAAATGTGGGCGGCTTCCATGTCTCCCAGCGTGACACCTTCGGTCTCGTTGATGTGGACGTAGCGACCCGCGAGTAGACGAGCCGCACGATCTTCAACGGTCCCTTCTGGCGAGAACAGAATCATGGACCACAAAAGGTCGGCCCCAGGAACCTGCAATACTATCGTTTCTCCATGCTCCGTCGCCACGAGTTCTCGGACAGTAGGAAAGTTGTAGTTCGCAATGAACTCAAACATGCCGGGCGTGTACAGCTCCGGACCCATTTTCGGCAGGTAAGAAGAGACGAGCAGTCCGCAGTACTCGTTGTCAGGGATGAGCTTAATCGTTTGAAGCAGCTGCGCCCATGCCCAATCTCGAGCGTTATTCGAAATCGCATGGGGACCGACGGTGTGTTCCCAGAGGGTGTGATAGAGCTCATCGGGTATGGCGCGTCCGGCGCGACAGATCATTAGCGCAAGGAGCTCTAGTCTGTAGCGAAGCGCTAGGATTTGATGTGCGCTTGGCCCAGCATTCCTCTCCATGTCGACCAACCACGGAATCTCCTCCAGAATCTTGCGCGTTACATCCTGATTCTGCTGGAAGAAGACGCCGTCGCCTGTATGAATTGCCGAGGCGAGCGTATAAATGACTTTTACGCTACCCATGGCCTTTTCAGTATGGCTGCCGATGTGATTCCCACACTCGGAATAGATGGCAAGGCGATCGTCAGCTGGAACGTGAGCGGCCAAGCCCCGAAGTTGATCGATGGCCTCATTGTGGAGATCCAGCAGATCCTTGTCGGTTTGCTTAGGCGAGACCGTGTCGCAGATCATGCGAACGCATACGTTCCATGGCCTAGCCGTGCTATCCCTTGTCGCGTAGTCGTCGGGAGATGCCCTTTCGACAATCTTGGTGCTCAGTTCCCGGAGGAAACGTAAGATATCCATGGTGTAGCTGGCGATGGGGAGTTCGTGGAGCTTGGCACAGAGGTACAAAAGGTCGGTAATCTTCATCAGGTTGATGATTCCCCGAATCATGGTCATGGTGGCGGTAACGACTCGCGGATCGGGATTTGTAGCTACCGTGTTCCAGACGGCGTCTGCTTGGCCATCTGACCAGCGGAGGGTTACGACAAGGAAACCAACAATGTTCCCGCTGCGCGCGATCAGCTGCGGATGAGAGTCGACGCTGATGATATAGTCGACGACTTTTCCGTCCAGTAAAAAGTCGGCTAAGTACTGCATGACAGGATGCTTGCATAACGCGTCGCGTTCACTGTACTGTTTCCAAATCTCGACCAGCCCGATATCCATCATGGCGATACTCATGACGCGCAAGTCCATTTTGCCCTTGGTCAGGTATTTGCGGAGAATCTTGAATTTCCAGGCGTTGGCTACCAGAGCCGGGAATGACTCGGGGTCTCTACGGTAATCGTCTTGACTTTCCAGGGGAGCAATGTCAGCCGATGAGGTCGTCGTCGGGGAATCTGCGCTACTAAAATCTAGGAATCTGTCAACGAGATCCGACTCGATCTGCTTGTCCCAAAGGCAAAGTTCGAATAGCAGTGCGTGAAAGTGCTGGATCAGATCCCGTGCAACGCCAACCTCGGTGGTCCGGTTCAGGTTGAACAGATCGTCCATGTACTTTTCTAAGAATAGAAGAGTGCCGCGGCAGAACTCTGATCGGTCGTGCTCGCTGCTCGGAACTAAATTCTGGAACATGGAAGCGCCCAGTGTGATGAATACGGGTGAAACAGACGTCGCGATGAGATTTTGCAAGCCAATAGGCACCCGAAGAACCGCTTCATTGGCTAGACGAAGCAAGTTCTGAGCACCATTGGCGGCCATGAAGTTCTCCTGTAACCGCTGGACCATCTTGCGTATATCCACCGAGTATTCTCTGCTGAGCATATGGAAAGCTGCGGCTTTTTCGGCGCGAAGAATGGTGTTTACATGTCGAAGATGCTTTTGGCTGATGAGGGGCAAAAGATAGACGTCGTCGGGCCGGGGCCGAGAAAGTAGGTGGATATCGACGGACACGAGGAAAGAGCATATCCTAATGTAGGCGCTCAGGAAGATGTAGAAGATGTCGCCTGTCCGGTGATCGTTGTATTCGTGGCCGAAAGAAACCCTGCGAGATAGCACCTTGTTGACTAGGATGGCGAAGTCGTCCCAAAAGGGTGCCCTGCTTATGTAGAAGCCGTGCATGTCCGTCGAAGGGTCGGGGAGCTCGGCCAGCCATCGCGAGAGGCCCAGGAAGAATTCGCCATCAATTTCGTTGTCGACTGCGCATTGTTAGTGTCAAGAGCGTTTGGCAGAGCAGGTCAACATACTGTTCTGCACATGCGCAGCAAGATCGCGGACCACAGTCGCGTAACCGCCAACATGGGCGTAGGGAAACTGGCGGAAATGGTCCTCGGCGTCCATGTGCACAGAGAAGCCGACAACGTCGTCATCGTCGTCGATTACCATGACGGGTGGGCTTCCAGCCTCGTCTTCCGAGCTAGCGATGAGTATGGGCGACTGAGCCTGGGCAAGTACGGGATCGTCGTCGTCGTCGTCGTCGTCGTCGTCGTAGCCGTCGTCTCCAGCGTGTACGGGCGAGGAGGGAGGGTGGGAGCGGATGGTCATCTCGACGTGGTTGTCTGGGGGCTCGGCGGCTGTGTTGGTGGGGGTATGGGGCTCGGGAGACATGGCACGCAGGCTGTTGCTTCCACTATGTAGGCGGGGGCGTTTGCGTGTGAAGCTTGCGTCGGCGTCTTCAATGGAATCACGGCGCGGCGGCGAGGCGGGGACGGTGATTGCTGGCTCGTCTGCAGCGACAGACTGCACTATGTCATTGTTCGGCGCGGTCATGGCGGTGAAAAGCTTCTGCCGCTGTTTACAAAAAGGCTAGGCGTGGCCGGCGGGTGTTGGCACGCGTGAGGGCAGGTGAGGCCAGGCAGAGAAGGGCAAGCAGCTCTTTGGTACAGGCAGCAGCAGCTCAGCCAGCCTTACTGGCCGAGGTCCTCGCGCGACGGCAAAGGAAACGCGGTAGATATAGTCATTAGCCGGGGCGGGTTGAGGCAATACGCAATTGGAACTGGTATGCAGGAGCGAGAAAGAGAAGGAGAGGGCGCAGTGCGGGCGGAAAGTCTTGTTCTCGAAATTGGTTCTCTCACAACATTGAGCTGCCACCCTGCCCCACCAGCGTCATTGGTTCCCGCAATTAGCGTCCCGCTAGCCGATAACCAGGATTGCCCCATGCCCCATCTGACCAACATGGAGAAATCCTCCATCTAATGCAGGCACACCGGCAACTCCACTTAATAAGTTTCTCTCTTTTCCACTGACCAGCCGACCACTGTCGGACGCACTTCGGTCTCTTGAAAGGCTTGACTTGTTCTTCAACTCGCGAGCGAACGATAGCATCATGGCACCCGCACCGAAACAAAACTCCAAGCCTGTTTTCAAGACGGCATCGCCCTTTACAGAGACGAAATGGTTGGGCGCTCACAATTCACACTTGGCATCACTGATTGGTGTAGGCCCGAGCTATCGCAGGATGATGAAGACGTCATTCTAGAATTGCTATGCAAGTAGGTACGCAGGCGCAATATTGATTGTTATGCGCTGTCCATGGATTGATGGGGATATGATTGTCGCATTTTGCACAACATCATCAATGCCAGCAGAATCGCATTCTTCACATACTAACACTTACATAGTCTCATCACCCCACTCGGTGACCACCGCCGAACCCACATCCACCCCTCCAAAGGAAAGAAGCGCAAACGGACCACCAAGGCAGACCAAGACTCTTCTTCCATGATTGACAACCCACCACCGCCACCACCACCACCAGCGATAGCCCGTCACCTCCTCACCGGCCTAAATAGCGTAACCCGCCACCTAGAAGCCCTAGCCGCGAGGGCTGCGCCTCCAAGCACTCTCATCGCGTCGTCAAAAGATTCAAAAGAAAACGACAACCCCCAACCCCTAAGCCTAGTCATCCTAACGCACCCAAAGCCCTCCCTCTCACCAGCCCACGCCCACCTACCCACTCTGGTCCATTTATCCACGCTCCCACCCGCACCATCAACACCAACACGACTAATCCCCCTCTCAACATCATCAGCGTCTCGCCTCGCCTCCTGCCTGTTCATCCCGCGCGTGGGCGCACTAGCTCTCTACGCGAATGCGCCTGGGGCCCAGGCCCTGGAAGAGTATGTGGTGCAGCATGTAGGGGTGACGGAGTGTGCGTGGGTTGATGAGGCCATGGGGGCCGAGTGGCGGGGGTTAAATGTCAAGTGTGAAATAGCAGGGGCGGCGAAGTAGGCGAAGTTGATTGTTTTTAATATTGTCGGTGTGAATAGAATAGATATAGGGATGATTTTGGTACAATGTACATGAAATAACGCCTACCATGCATGTATGCTTGAAAAGTGTGACTACTCAATCCCGCATCGACTTTTTCCAAATATTCCCAGCGAGATATTTCGACCCGAGGAAGGAAGAAGGGGTGTTTGTTCAGCCCAGGAAATTCTGCACAGCACCCCCCACGTTCTGCAAGTCAAGAAGAAACGTATCATGGCCAAATAGACTCTTTTCCTCCCCCAGCTCAATATGCGTCACGTTCTTATTCCCCGTGCGCTTCAGCGTGGTAGCAATTTCTTTCTGCTGCCAGGCTGGGAACAAAATATCACTGGCGACACCGAGAACAAGCGTCGGTGTGTTGGCGAGAGGTTTCAGGCCAGCTACTAGATCAGCGGGCGGCTCGTTGCCATCGGTCTGCGCCACGGCGTCGAGTTCAGCAGGCTGTTCCTTTTCTTCGTACGGCTCGTCAGGCAGAGTCAGACTGCAAACGTCGGTGCTGGTATCGGCTGTGATCGACTGGCCGTCGAGGTATGCTTGCATCTTGCCGCTATTTGCCTTGCGCACTTCGTTGATGCGGTTGCGGTGTTCTTGACCGAGGTCGAAAAGATCCATGGCTTTGGACACGTAGAGTAAGCTATTGGGATCGTATTCCAGACACCACTTCTCCCCAGCGTGGTCGAGGTATGTTTCGATGAGGAAGTCGGGGCACAAGGCAGGAGGGCGAGAGGGGTCTGCGCGCCGTCGGCCGAATCGCTGTTCCCACTCCGGTCCGCTTCGGTATGTGACTGTTGCGATTTCTCGGGCGAGCTTCATACCACCGTGGGGAGGGATGCTGTCGTAGTAGAATCCGCGGGCCCAGTTTGGATCCATCATGAGAACTACAGAAAAGTTAGCCGAGCCTTGTCTTTCACCACCACCTCCTCCACTGACCTTGTCGCTGGGTGTGCCTCATGGCAATGCTGTAGGGATGGCTGCGCGCACACCCACTGATGCTCACAAGGCGACCCACGCGCTCTGGGAACAAAGTCCCCGCAGCCAGACTCTGCATGCCACCCATGCTCGACCCAACACTGGCGTACAGCTTCTGGATACCTAGGTTGTCCAGCAGTCGGAACTGGGCGCGTACCATGTCTTCCATGGTGAGAATCGGGAACCTGGTCGCGTAGCGCTCGCCGTTTGCGGGGTCAATTGACGAGGGTCCAGTCGAGCCATAACATCCTCCAATTACATTCGTACAGATGACAAAGTACTTGTCGGTATCAAGAGGTTTCCCTGGCCCAATGAACTTCTCCCACCAACCCGGCTTGGGGTTCATCTCGGTGCTGTGCGCATGACTAGACGCGGACAGACCGGTATGCAGCAAGATGGCATTGCTCTTGCTGTCATTCAGCTGTCCCCACGTCTCGTATGCGATGTTGAACTCTGGCAATATACCACCCCAATCTAACAGTATCGGCTGTGTCGAGTGGAAGTTGAGCGTGTGTCCGGAAGTATACGAGGGCTCCGGGCCGGAAGACGATCGTTTTCTCGAAAGTGACGCCGAGCGAGATTCGTGCGCATCAAGACAGGGAAAGGACAGGGCGGGATTGGAAGATTCGACTTCGGCAGCGGCATGCTGAGCTTTACGCGGAGATTGCTGGTGTATCTTCCGGGTCGCCTGGGTCGCCTGCGGTCTCGCGAACAGCAGCGAAGCTTGTGCTGATCTCTTCGCGAAACATTGTGGGGTAGACGCGCATCGTGATGCTCGCGCACCGGCAAGTAGACAACGGGGAACGTTCATGGCTGATGTTGCTACCCACAGCACTCGCAGTTGGAGCGTGGAGGTATGCGAGTGGAGAGGACATGTCCATCATGACGCTATTCTTTGGATTACAAACGGCCTGGACCGCTGTGCGAAAGTGATGGAAACGACAATGTCGGACCCAATGACGTCGCGAGGAGATTGCGTGCTTTCCTGACGCGATTCCCGTGATGCCAAGCCTTTGCTGGAACCCAGCGCTGCTCTACTAAATGAGGAAATACATTTCGGTATTCCGCGGCGGTGCTTTTGTCGTGTCAGCCGAATTCTGTGTCGGGTCTCGCTTTCCGAAACAACCTGGGCAGTTTCAAGCCAGCTGTCGATCTAAGAAATGTGCACTCAATTGCGCTTTTGATGAACCACGAATGCCAATGATGTTTTTTCCGCACTGGGCGAGGAAAAGAAACATGGCAAGCCTGCTGTAGCACATCCAGGCCGGTCAGCCGAACCATGGCAGATCATCCCTTTACAGCATTTGCATTCTAGGATCGTCCGTAGCACAGCGTTCAGATACCCAACTGCACGATACATGGCTACGTACGATGCGGATTGTTGGGAGGTAAACAAAAGTCGTGTTCTCGCGCGCAAAACACGGACGGCATCGATCGCGATGCTACTATAGCGACCGTGCGCGCTCGATGGAGTGCGAACTATGCTACTTGAGCAAAAGGAGGTGCTTAGCTGCTTCATGAACAACACGACAGACGATGTGAGATTTGTGGACTCGAGCGGAGTCTTTGGTGAGTGCCAGATACAGACCGTGGCGCTAAGCGCCGTGCTACAAATGGGTGGTGTTGCACCATGCTTTGAGACGTGCAACATTGGATGCTCAGGTGACTGACGACGGCGACCAAAGTATGCTTGACAGAGTATTGAGTACTTGGTATCACTGTGCTTTTGCGTAGTTGACTGTCGAAGGTTTCTTCTGTCCGCGCCGATCCTGTCGAGCAAACCAAGGCTGTTTGGGCTTTGTAAAGACATTGCAGGCGCATGTGGTGCTTTTGAGACACCACATGATCCCCTGAGCGTTTGACGACATGCAGACAGGCATCTCTAATTTTGGCAGCCCAAGGCATGCCGTCCAGCGTTGTTGCACTCAATGTGCTGCAGAGGAGAATTAAACATGTGGACTAGGCTTATTCGTCGGTAGTGCATATGCAGGGATGGTGATGTGAAGGATGGAATGGGGAGGTCTGAGGTCTGAGGTCTGAGGTCTGAGGTTTCCAGGGCTGAGCCGGCCATGTCTTGGCTGGCTGCCGGCGTCACTCTGTCGCGCCTACCCACTCGAAACCTCCGCAAACCTCCTTCCCTTCTCGAACTGTGTTTCCCAGACCCTCTGCGCCTTGTTCAACGACAGCTATACCCGCCTGCAGACTCCGTGACTCTGTAATCCGCCCGCCACGCACACGCCGGCCGTACCATATAGGGAGCGCAGACGGCACTGCAGTCTGCAACACCCTCGCCATGGATCCCGACTACTTCACGGCCGCCCGAGAAGACGGAGATGGCTCAGGGGCCCAGATTGAGGACTCTGACACCGACATGGCTGCGTCTGCCAGCGCAACCGCCTCTTCCTCGCGATCCACCATGTACACATCACCAAGCGTCCACGGGCGCAAAGGGCGCATGTCCCGCTCAGGAGCTCCCCGACCAATAATCACGCCCACCAGCCCTCTATCTTCGACAATTCCGCACAACCTGCTGCCCTCGGCGCCTGCCTCACCGCCCACACCCGCGCCGAGTCCTACGCCAACGCAGCGGGTGCCCGACTGGAGTACCGCCGCCGAACATGAGGATGGGGACATTAAGAGCATACGAGCACAATTTGGCGACATGAACAGAGCAGAGCGCATGCGACTGCTGGGGGAGCTGCTGAACTTATGCGACAGCCAAGAGCTGAGCTTTGTGGCTGAGTTTGTCAGTCCCAGGTTAAAGAAGGACCCGTTCATGGTCCTGCCTACCGAGCTTTGCCTAAGGGTGGGTTATGCCACCCAATCATCTTCCTAACATGGACCGCTGACGTGACCCAGATCCTGGAGTGTGTAGACGACCCCACGACGCTCGCCCGAGCCTCCCAGGTGTCCAAGAAGTGGCGCGAACTTGTCAACGACGACAGCGCCTGGAGGTTGCTGTGCCAGAAGTTCTCTTTCAGAGCACTACCTAAAGAAGAAAAGGTCGACGACGACGAACCCTCTGATGAAATGGAGGACACCGAGTCGAAATCGTGGTGGCAGAACGATGAGCGAGCGCCGAGAGCCGACGACGCATCCAGGGACCACCTCGAAGTTGGGTCCTCGAATAGTGGTTCTGAGGGTCTCCGGACGCAAAGCCTCGATCGTGCAGCCAAACGGAAGTCATCGCAACGAAAACCGCAGGCGACTACGTACCGATCACATTTCAAACAGCGGTACATGGTCGAGACTGCATGGCGCAACGGTGGAGTATGCGACGCGCGACAGATCACCCCGGACCAGGGCGTCGTCACCAGTCTACATCTAACGAATAAGTATATCGTGGTTGCGCTCGACAATGCCAAGATCCACGTCTTCGATACCGTCGGTGACCACCAAAAGACTCTCCAAGGGCACGTCATGGGCGTGTGGGCCATGGTGCCGTGGGGTGATCTCCTGGTCAGCGGTGGATGCGACCGCGACGTGCGCGTCTGGAACCTGGCGACGGGCTTTCCCCAGTTTACCCTCCGCGGCCACACGTCGACGGTGCGATGTCTGAAAATGTCAGACGCCAACACGGCTATATCCGGCTCAAGAGATACCACACTCCGCATTTGGGACTTGAAGAAGGGCTTGTGCAAGCACGTACTCATTGGTCACCAGGCCAGCGTGCGATGCCTCGAGATACACGGGGACATTGTCGTGTCGGGCAGCTACGACACGACTGCCAAGATTTGGAGCATATCCGAGGGCAAGTGCCTGCGCACCCTCACCGGTCACTTTAGCCAGATCTATGCCATCGCCTTTGACGGGAAAAAGATTGCGACAGGAAGCCTGGACACCAGCGTCCGGATATGGGATCCCAACGATGGGTAAGTCCGACGATGTGCTACGACATTATCGAAACTAACTTTCCTGTGTAGCAAATGTTTGGCCGTGCTACAGGGCCACACGTCGCTCGTCGGGCAACTTCAAATGCGCGATGATATCCTTGTGACTGGTGGATCAGACGGCTCTGTCCGCGTGTGGAGCCTTGTAACCTACCAGGCCATCCACCGATTAGCCGCCCATGATAATAGCGTCACGAGTCTGCAGTTCGATAACACGAGAATAGTCAGCGGTGGCAGCGATGGCCGCGTCAAAGTCTGGGATCTCAAGACTGGTGTCCCAGTGCGAGAGCTGAGCAGCCCGGCCGAGGCTGTATGGAGAGTAGTGTTTGAGGAAGAAAAGGCCGTCATCATGGCAAGCCGAGGCGGCCGAACCATCATGGAGGTATGTCGCCGAAAAAATCCTTTTAGAGTCATCATACTAATGCAGCCGAACAGGTCTGGGATTTCTCACCGCCGGTCGAAGAAGACTACGATTCGCGATTTTCCACCCCCGCGAGTATGCCCGATCGCCTAGAAGTCGATTATAACCGCCCGCGGTCCGCCATCCTCCCTGCCACATCTCCACTTGTACAAGATACAAGCGCTGGCGATGTAACCATGGCCGATTCATAGCAGAAACAAAGGGAATGGCGAAGCACCATCAGCGCAAAAAAGATATACAGGTAGCGTCGCATCCGATTCACGATAAAGGATCATTAGCGACCAGCCCGCGCGGGGGAGGGTCCGAGCTAGTACGAAAATGCATGGGCAAAGTCGGAGTAGGGTTCTACCAGCCTTAGCCCGAGTATTTACGCTTCGTGCTGGGCAGGCAAACCCCAGCACGCTCCATACCCATCGATGGCTACGAATACGGCAGCGGACGACCTCGCTTGTCACTCCACTAACGCACGCGCATCCTCACAAAGACGGCCTGCACAAATTGTTGTTGAAACATAAATCGTTCACGCACCTTGGCAAGCAGCGAGCCATCAACCAATTTCTTGCATTTTCCCAGGCGTCGAAATCTGACAATACCCCATCTACGGCACATATATACGCACACACAGACACACATACAGATGGCACTTTCTTCTTTCTCATTGTTTCTTATTCTTATCCTTTTCTTGGGGAGCTTCTGTTTGGAACCAAAGACCAATCAATAATGCAAATAACGAAATAAGTTGGCCGGGAAAGTTCTTGTTCTGCTTCCTTGGGCTCATCCTTTTGGACATGCGTTGCCATATTGGAAGGGTATTGACGTTTTTATTCGCATAATCATATGTGGCGTGCACGTGGGACTCCCACTCTATTTGTTGTTCTTAAGTCTCTTTGTGAAACGATTATCTAGGCCGCTTTTATGGATTTGATGCGATGGGACTGGGTCCGGGTACATTAGGTGGAATTTTGGAGTTTTAGTGCATATAGAAATTATCATCATCATTATCCTCGTTATTGTTGGGGAGAATCCATGGTGTGGAAGTGCGATTATAACGTCGAGGGGTGTCGACTACACAGGTCTTTGTCGCCAGAACGGGCATAATCGATAGTTGTACGTGGAAGTTGAGATTGGACTTGATGCATCACTAAGCGCTAAGTATCCTACACCAGCGTCTGAAGCCCGCTAAAGGCTTCCTGTGTAGAGCTTCGCCAGTGCACGCCAGCTGAATATTCTTCCTTTCAGCTGGCAATTCACGCGCTGCCCAGCTCTTCAAGCTAATCTGACCAATGACCTGAGCTGTGCCGTTGGTCCAGTCCAGAATTAGTAAGTACTAGGCAGCTATGCAGCCACATATTTTGAAAAGGCGTGCCTAGGAACAGCACCTAGATAGTAAATCAGCGTCGCCCTACGTTAGACTCAGTACGCACACCAAATAAGTAATTACCAGGCAGCATAAGTGCTCGTTAATAATACCATGCAATCTCACGTCGTGCACTGGCTTTTGATGCTCTAAAATAAGATTCGGCGCGTTAAGGCGGCTTTACATCAAGTCGAATCCTCTATGATGTTATAGTAGTAGCCTCAGTGCCTTCTAGCTGCTGTCAACAGTTGGTGCTGGAATACGCCCGGTGGGCCCATGGCTGCATAATGGTGTATGCAGCCTCCCAATACGGTCTAGCGTACGAGGTTGCCGGTTTCCTGAATATGTCGCTGGTCCCCGGCTAGATAGCCTTCACAATGATCGTCTTATACACTCAAGGTTATACACCTAAAATCCACAAGTTAGGCTTCTCTTAGTGTTATTCGTACACTGAACTAGAACGTTCTCGTTCCTATTTGGATGGAGTCGCGTATCGATTGTATCGTCACCAAAACACCCAAGGAAACTCAACACTGAGCGACTAGCGTTAGTCGGACCGCCATGGCGAAACCCCAGAGATCCGCCTGTTGGAACTACAACTAGCGGAGGAGCCTGGGGTGCCGCTCTGCGGCATCCTTCGGCACGTCTCGCTCGCATCTTCACTCACAAAATCAACGTCGACTACGAAACGATATCGTATGTATGGGGCAAAGCTTAGTTCAATAAGAGCATGCTCGTGGCGGGTCAGGCTCTTCCAATCACGTCGCGGTTAGAGCGCATATTGATCAAGCTCCGGTACAAGAGCAAAGCAAGGATCCTCTGGGTTGACAGTATCTGCATCGATCAGTCGAACATGCATGAGCGCAGTCAGCAGGTATTGTTGATGCGCAAAATCTACAGTGATGGTCAGCGCAATATAGCTTACATTACTTAGCCTAACGATTGGGGAACAACGGCACAGGACAACCAGAAAGGCCTGGAGATTCTGAAGAAAATTTGCAACAGGGACAACGCGACGCTCGCATCCTTTCGTAAAGAAAATGAATCGTTCTTTGGAGGTAAAAGGACAAGGCTGAAACGCGATCAGAAAGACTCTGACCTGGCGCTGGATGTCGACGCAGGAAACGCAGTGTACTCGTTATTAGACGCATCGGATGATGGGAGCTTCTGGGCAAGAATGTGGATCGTCCAAGAGATGGCATTGGCGAGGAACATTACATTGATGTGCGAGGACGCTGAACTGGACTGGGATCTTGTCTCATCGTTCTTACGGGACGAGCCTTTCTTCGACGCTTTCCACCTGCATGATGATGCACGATTTTCAAAGTCAATCGGAAGAGAACACTTTCAGAACATGTTTTCGCATGTCAAATTTTTCCAAGATCAGCGGACAGTCACACAACAGGCCTTGACAGCGCAAACTCGGGAGAAAAACGTAGGCTCGGATCTGCTGGATGTTCTCTTACGCTTCAGAGATCAGAAGTCCTCCGATCCAAGGGACAAGGTTTTCGGACTTCTAGGACTGGTGCATGGATCGCATCATGTGGATATTGATTATTCAAAAACTGTCCTGCAGGATTATGCGCAAACCACCCTGTCCATCATCGAGTGCTCCAAACATCTCGACATGATCTGCCAAAACCCTTTCGAACCCATGTTCGCACGGATAATCGCTAGTAGTGGTGGAAATGACATCGATCAAAGCTCTTCCTGGGTCCCAGATCTTGGTCTTGAGCAGTCGAGCTCTTATTCAGTCCTGTTCGCTCAACGGGGTATCTTCAACGCTGGATTGAATACTCTTGATATGCCTTGCACATTCGCTGGCAGAAACAAGGAGGTGCTGGTGCTCAAGGGCGTCATTCTCGATCGCGTTGGATACCGTCTGGGGCCATCACAGCAAGAGTTCTATAAGTTGTCGTGGATACTGTAGTCGATTTGCGGCTCAGCGAAACGCCTATTTGATCTAAATTTCGGAACCAATGGATTCGAGGATTTGCAAAAGCAACTGTACCTGCCAAGGGTAGCTTCAAGGATCTCTAGAGTCGAATCGGCGGAGACCCGGATCCGAGCTTTCTGGCGAACTCTTGCCCGAGACTGCACTGCTCCACCAAACATGCGTCGATTACACAAGTCGGAAATAGAGACCCTTGATCCTGCGAATTCGGAGCTGCTTGCGCTCGGCTATAAACTCCAGACTTTACCGGGTGATACTGATAAGTATTCTGGTCTATCGAGCTTTCGATTCGAGCCGGAATACTATGCACCCAATGTATACTGTTCTCCACCGCTTGGAGACATCCCCCACAGTTTGCAAGACTATACGTTCAATGTTTCGAGAAATGATCTATTCATGATGGTTCGTCCGCATGCCAAAGAGGGAGACCTCGTTGTGGTACTGGACGGCGGGAAGGTGCCTATGATCCTGCGGGAACAGTTGTCGCACCTTACAGAGGCAGGTCTTGGAACTCAGTATCGGATTGTAGGCCCGGCGTATGTTCATGGTTTTATGGATGGCGAAGCGGATGCAGCTGTCACAGCCGGTTTACTTAAGAAGCAAAGCTTATTCATTTCTTAAAGAATAATCTCTAAACTACAAAGTAGTGCCTATGGTGTTGACGGTAAATGTTCCAGATGGTACTGTTGGAAACAAGGTAGTTTGTCTGGTGCCAGATGACGTTGTGAATGGTAGCCGTGATCCAGGAGAATCAGCTGCAACTCGTCCAAACTTTATAGCTGCAGTTGGAGCAGCGGTCGCGGTAACGGCTTTGGTGTCAGCTATCGGAATAGCTTAGCGTATTCCAGATACATTTTTCATTGTTACGGCCATCATGTTGCCATCGCGATGACCGAGACGAGATCATGGTGCATCGAATAACAGCTGCAGTATTGTCGTTTTGGTTCAGACCAAGGAGTGGAGAGGACGATGGAACATCGATACGATGATAAAGACTGCTTTGGATTCTGGATTACCCGGTGCAAGCTGCCGTTCGCCAGACAAAGAAGTGATTGTCTATAGTGCCATGCTGTGGTGATCTAACGAATTGGCCATGCGAAGATCCTGTACTTTCGACATGGATCCGTCCCTTTACCGGCAATTCGACTATCCAGACTATCTCAGCAGTTATGGGAGAATAGTTGCCTGGGCCGATGTCACAGATGTTCCTTCACCAAGGCATCGCCTCAAACCCATACTCCATCCCCGCCCCGCCCCTCCTCCTCCCCTTCCATGCATGCTCTTCTTCTTCCTCCTCATCCTCATATCCACTTTTATCACCCCACCTCTTCCTAACCCTCCGAACAGCAAATCTTCCCACCCCCCAAACCGTTGCCGCAAAAATGGTCCCCGCTATCCCAGTCGGCGCAAGCACAAATCCCGCCCCACCAACAAAAGTGCCAAAAGCGCCCGCCCCCACCGTCGCAACCAAAGACCCAATCGCAACGTACTTTGCCCAACGGGCGATTTTCCAAAACGCAAAGATGAGGCTGGAGCGCAGCACGCGGAGGAGTGTGCGCGTGCGCCGCGAGGAGATGGCGTTGGGAGCGGTTTTGGGGTCGTACAGGTAGCGCAGGTTGCGGCGCGTTGAGGCGAGCGCGGAGTTGGAGCGCGCATCAATGTGGGTATCTGCCGAGTCTGAGGAAGACATTGCGGGTTGTGGCGTTTGTGGTTGTATTACGGATGGATTGATGGGTTTGAGAGGATGGAAGTATGCGGTTGGTGCTAATGACGTCATTTGAGCTAAGAATGTTTAGCCAAATTAACTAAGACGGGCTTGCTGGTTGTTTCGAGACATGTTCGGAATTCAACTTTCCTAACTAATTAATTCGGACTGATATCACGTCAACCACCTGTTCACAGAGCCAAAAGACTCTCGAAGTCATCATCGTTTCATACCATCGGCTAACTACCCCCCATTCTCTTCAATCTCTCCTCCGCAGCCCTAGCCCTCCTCTCCCTCTCCATCCTCGCCCTCGCCTCGGGCGTTAAACCCCTCATTTCCTCCTCTCTCAACTCAGCCCCCGTCTTAACCGGAAGCGCGCCCAACGCCTTGCCCTTACCCAGCCGTTGCTCCTTTCTCCTAACCTCTTCAGCCTCGCTCTCCTTCCTTACGCGCTCGGTCTCAGCTTTCCTGCGATCAGCCTCGGCCTTGCTTTCTGCAGCTTTCTCGTTCTTGTCTTGTGCGTCGCGCGCGTCGGCTTCGGCTTTGGTGATGGCGGATGGCACACCGGCTTTCTCCCAATCCCATGCTGACTCGCCGAGCTCGGAACGTGCGACTCGGAAGGCGTCACGCGTTGCACGGTCGCCGGTCAGGGTGAATGGTGTTCGCGCGTCGTCATTTATCAGTGTCGGGTCGGCGCCGGCTTTTGTGAGGAGTGCAAGGACGATGGGGGCGGAGTTTAGAGACGCGGCAAAATGCAGTGGCGTTGGTGTGTGGTAGTTCGCAGGCAGAAACGTAAAGGTCGGTGGAATCTTGTTGGTCTCCAGGTACTTCAGGAGCGCCGGGACTTTGGAGCGCTTGATCATTGGTATGATCTGTGACGTGTGTAATGACGCAGTCTCTTCCTCCTTGGTTGGCTTCCGGGGCTTGGGCTTTGCCGGGACTGGTGTTGCAGTTGCAGCCTCTTTTTGCGGCGCATTCAGAGCAGCAAGCGCGGCTTCGTCAATGGTGCTCTGCTTCACCCGGGTGAGCTCAACAAAGGCGCGCATCAGCTCTTTTTGTGTCGCGCGCCGTGTACTAAATGGAAAGCCTCGGTTTCTTGGATCATTGTGTCGCAGCACCTGGCCTTCGTATGGCCCGAAAAGTGTTCTCCGGTTCGTTGCGCCGGTTGCGCGTACGAAGATGAGCTCCGAGGTGTCAATCATGCTCTTCCAGCTGCTCAGCAGCTCGCGCACTTCGTTGATGAGCGCAGTCTCATTGTAGCGACGTATTGAAGAACCGGCAGAGTGCGCATTGCCTTTTGCATTATCATTGGCAGATTGTGAACCACCCTGCTTCCTTCGAGTCGTGTATCTGTGGAAAGTCTTGTGCGCAATGACAGTTGCTGACCGCTCATCGGCTGCAGTATGCTTCTTCCCTGTTTTGGGCGCCAATGCTACTATCATGGCTGCAAAATGCCCACCACCAATCATGCACAGGAAGTAATGAGGCCCAATCTCGGTGTCAGGTAGCGGAACACCACCCTCGTTTGCCTTGATCTTTGGAGCCTGCTTTGGCGATAGCTGCTTCTTGCGTATGGTCTCCAAAATGTGTGACTCCTCTTCTTGTTCCGCGTTGGAGAAGATGGCACGATAGACACCCAGCGACATGTTTTCGGGTGTTAAAGGTGATGTGAACCACAGCAACGGAGGCTTGCCAGGCCCTCTTTGCCTCTTCTGTACGGCAAATTCGTCAAACTCGGGATCTGAGATCTTGGCCTGCTTCTTTAAGAGCGCACTGAGTGTGCTGTCTTTTGCCTTGGCTCCGTCTTCCTCGTCCTCATCCTCGTCCGATTCCGATGACTCAGAGCCCGATATACTCTCATCCAGGTCCCCAATGAGCTTCTCAAATTCCGCCTCGCCCACCGGCTTCGCGCCTTTTATCTTCTGCTTCAAGTTGTAGCCATGTAGGTCGGACCGGACGTGACTACGCTGGTCGGCGAGAGAAGTGAAACTGAGGCCGCAGAGGTTACACGAGGTTGCTTTGGCGGGACTAGCATCGTCGCTTTCAGTCTTTTTGGGGGTTTCGGTTGGGGCTTCGGGTACTTGTGGCGCTGTCTCGGGAGGCGGTCGTTCGGGCTGGTCCTTAAGTGTGAGGGTGGACAAGAGCTCCTCCGGTAAATCGAAGACTGCACGCGTTAGTTTGGTCGCGAAAGGCGGGTATTAATTTTACCATAGAGCGGGCGCTGCAGCAGATCGTCTTTTTTTTGTGCCATTCTGAGTAGATCAGGGAAATTGTGGTTGTGGGTAAGAAATTGAAGGTGATTGCGAAATGGAGGGTAAGATTTGGCGGGGCGCGTCAAAGAACATGACGTACACTAGGCTGACATTCACGCGAGTCATACAGCGAGCGCTAAGCTTTCACTAGCGCGTAATCGCGTCGCACCTCGTACCTAGGTATGGAATCATCACGACTGCTTTCTGGATACGATCTAACTACAGCTCTACAAACCCGACCTCAGCAACGCCGGGTTCTTCTCCACCTCCGGCTCATCAAAATCCTCAATCGACACAGGACTGCAAGGCAAATGATCTTTCAGATTAAAGGTTATTCCTATTCTGTAATAAAAGTTCCCGTATAGCGTAGCTGACTCTAGTGTACGTAAACAAGCAAAGTAACATGTCTCTCTAATCAAGCGACACACACCGCGCGAAAATCATATCTACCCGTGTGTTGATATGCTTAAAGTCCGTGTACTTGGGCGAGGAAATCATGTCAACACAATGTTGGGTATGCGCAAGTGGAATGGCCTCGTCTGTAACGATATGTTCACTCATTCCCGCCATATGCAGAAGTTTGAAAATGTACAAGCAGTGTACGACGTGGTAGCCTTGCTCAGTGTAGACACGACCCGTGGTAGTGAGGTCTTCCGGGGCAATCTCTTGGGTAGCGTTGAGGTCATAGTACCACTTCCAAGGGCCGTATTTCTCAAGCCACATCTGCGACTCGTCGGGCTTGAAGCAGCGCGGGCGCACCCAGCCGAAGCTCATGAGATCCCAAGTGCAGCCCAACTCTTGAGCTTCTTCGGGTGAGTTACCACAGTGCTCGACGACGTGCGATCCGCCTTGGTATGTTGGCCATAGCGACACCGTGCTTCCCGGGTTGCGCCGCCGAGCAACGACAAGAATAAAGGCTAGAAGACCAAGCGTCAAGGACGTGGATGCGACGACTATGGCAGAACAGAGCCGGGAACGCGGACTGCTGTGAGCTGGCGAGACGAAGTCCATCTTTTCGCCAGAGGCCGAAAGAAAGGGCAGGTCTTCATCGCTGTTGCCCTGTGGCGAATTTTGGTATCCAGCATTTGGTGATCATGCATCTTGGAAAAGTTAGATTACCAAAACGATAAGGAGTAGTGACGGGCGTGAAGGGGCGGGGTAGCTTCTGGTACTTACAGCGTGACATCTTGCCAATGATCGTGGGTAGCATGCTGGCTTTATTATCTACCAACGTGCAAATGCGGGGAGAACTCTGGTGGTTTGTAGGGGAAGGGACGAAGTGTTTTTGTGGTCGATTTGTTGACCGAACATACCTATGGCAATGCAAGGTGACTTCCTATATATTGCGACGCGGTCCATTGTAGAGGCGTACCATGATGAGCGATCCTGAGCAGCGAAGATGCACGGCTCCGTGCTCAAGTGGGGTGTTGTCTTCCGAAAGTTGGTGGTGGAAATCCGGAGTCGAAAACTGGCACGGCGGTCCCCGGCCTGCCCAGAGTCCCGAGACGGCCCATGCACGCTTCGGTCCGCACTGTCGAAGCGACTCTGGTCCAGACCGACGCGTAGCATGTAAGAACATCTTCGTCGATCTCCAAAAGTAGTAATCATAGCGCAGACCGCACGAAGACACGTTCTGCAACATCCCTAATACACCTTGTTGCTGGTAACCGCTACTACAGCTGCGTTAAGATACGAGACCGTCGCAATCCGTACCCATTATAAAAGCTCTTGCGTTCGCTGACCTGATCGTATCAGCTGCACAACTTGAGTTTGCGTCTGAAGTTTTCTTACTGCACCAGGATTGGCGCCCTCACATGAGGAGAAGCTGCGCGACATAGCCATGGCGGTGAGTTCCTAATCGTAGCAGCGACACATCTTCCTGATCTGACCGTCCAGATCTACACAATCCGACCGGTGAGAGCTACTGACTCGGCGGGCCTTGCAGACACCATGATGCGGGCGTTCTACCAGGATCAACACTGGGCATCTCTCTGGAAAGGCATGACTTTGGATAGCATCATCTCCGATTGTGTAAAGCGTTTGCCGGGGAACCTCGTCAGGGCAACTTCCATCAAGCGGCACCATAAGGTAGTCGAGGACACTACTGGAAGAGTTGTTGGCTACGCGCGTTGGATCATCCCGGACGGATGTGATGACTTATGGAGTGATGGTGTCTTGTCTGAAACTGACCCGGAAAAACGCTGAGAATACGAAGAAGCTTTACAAAGTGTAACTAAAGACGGCGAGATCCGGGGGCTTGATCACCGAGTGGTGGGTGAGCTTAGCGAGGCGATCGAAGAAGCAGAAGCCCGGACACTGGGTACTGGCGAGAGGTTCTTGAGTCGGCATTCGAATGCAACTGTCAGCATTTGCTAAGGCTAATTCTCTCGCAGCATTGGATTACTTAGCCACACACCCCAATCACCAAAGAAGGGGCATCGGCTCTATGCTGCTTTTGGAAGGTTTGGCGTACGCGGATAAACATGCATTGAAGACTATCGTCGTCGCAAAAACACCAGGTGTCAAGCTGTATCAGGTCCATGGATTCTGTGTAGTCGAAAGAGTCCAGCAAGAGCGCCCACAGTATGGATGGTCGGAACCATATACAACCAGAATTCTCATTCCGGCAGCCCAAACCTCTAGCATGAGAGAATCCTCAAGTGCGAAGTTTTCAGACTCGAAGATCTTGCTAATCGTTGCTCATGCTGTTCCGTCTTATTCTTCTCGTAGTGAGACCCAAGACTTGGCGAGCAGGGTTAAGAACTCAGATTGCATTTTCGAAAGACCCCAGCTCCCAGATCCCGAGACTTGCAGTGTATTTAGCCCCGCAAAAAGCATAGTAGCGCGGCGCCTGACCTGCCGGACAAACTCCCTTGATTGGCGCGAGGCTGCTACAGTGGAGCTCATCCGGTCTTCTGACCGAAGGCTTATTTCCCTCACCAACTCATAGGCATTTCCTAGGATAATGCAGCATTTCGCGATGATCATGTTTGGTGGACAATCGTTGCAGAAGACTAGGCTCTCTGCGTTCAAGAAAGTGAGCTGGATGACTTCGAGACGGTCTATGTATCGGACTTCGGACGACACGGCGGAGATTCTGTTCAGGCAAGCTAACGCAACCTGAGAGCATTTGCAGTGACACGAATCTCCCTCAGACAATACAGAGTCCTCTTGTGTTCCTGGAGATGTTCGCCCGCTATTTGTGCTCCCAGATTGTTCGAGAAGTCGTCTGCAAACTTCGTCAGTGTGATGTCTTTGGTTTAGAATCACAGCTTCCTGGTTCAACTTACACTGGGATGGTTGTTACCAATGGCATTTGTGGCGAAAGTATCGAACCTATGCCTATGCTATCAAGGTTAAAGTCATGAAACCCTAGATTCTGAGGGGTCTGCAGAGATAGATATGAGCCGCGTGAATGTTGTGCATAGTCTTTCCGCTGATATTCCCGCGACTAAAGCGCTCGTTAGATCGAATGTTTGTATGTCTTCGAAAAGTTCTACGTACTAAAACGTCATTAGTCGTCTCTATATCACTTTGCGGAGTCTCCCTGCTAGAGTTTGAATTGTGAGAGTTGGCCCTTGAATCCATCTCCTCCATGGAGGATGCCCTGCCTAGACTTCCATGGGCATTTGAATAGTGGCCTTCAGTTTTGGATTGGTGGTGATCATCCATGGAAAATGGCGAGATTGCCGCGTGTTCTGAGAATTTCATGGGGTCATCTACAGCGAATGGAGCCAGCTCCCAATACGGTTTCTCGTTTGACATATTTGTGGTTTGTGTCAAGCGTCAAGGTTGGGGAGAATCATGTAGTATTAGGCTATGTGAGAGAGAGAGAGAGAGAGAGCGTCTGTCCTTAGTCGAGCACGCACTAGTCCTAAGAGGGAAGTGCGTGAGAGCAAAACATGCGGTAGAACCTAGGGCAAATAGTATAGGCCCATGCGGGAGGCCCGTATAGGAGACCCTATAGCTAATATACCCCCCTAAACTAGGTAGAATACTATATAAGTAAATAAAATATATAGAAGCGTTTATTAGAGTAGCGTAAACTACTATATATAAGATACGCGCACTATATTAATAAGAACAAGAAACTTAGTATATTTAACGTAGTTAAGCGGCTTTATAAAGCTATTAGCGGGTATCTCTATACTAGAGAGATATTTAAGGTTAAAATCCCTATTCTTATACTACTACTTAGTATACTTAAAGTACGCGTTAATATACTTTATACGCTTATAATAGCCGTCCTTATAGATTATATTAAGAGCTAGCTAGTTATTAGTGTAGAGGATAAAGGGCTTAAGGTCTGTGCCAGCGTAGCTAACCTAAGAGAGTAGTCGTCGCACCTAATAGATCTCTTTGGCGGCATAAGTTATAGCAATGTTGTAACACCCAGGCCGAAGGCCGAAGGCCTGCAGTTGGGAGGATTTGGTCCCAACATGTTTGCTTCTTGCACTCGCGCCTTGGCCAAGGTGCCTGCTCTTAATCTGCGCTTTGCGCAGAGGAAGACGGGCAAGAATTATTCTCTCTCCTACTACTACTCTACCTAGTGTAGCAATACAGAGCCATCCTCCACTATTCTCTTGCAGTGTGAAGCAAATACTATTGCCTATAACTGCCCCTTACAAATGTACTCTAACTCTGTAGATAAGAGGGTGACAAGGCGCTGGCGATACGACTTATACGAGGCGACTCTACCAGCTATCGTGATAACATAGCTAGAGGAGAATTTGCGTTTATTATTATTGCTATAGGCGGAGTTACTATAGGCCTTAGGGTCTATTATATAAGTAAGGTTATCTACATTAGCATTTTTGCAATCTCTCTAATATTTAATACTAAGAGTTACTTTGCCTTTATATTATCGCAATATATACTTTAGTAGTAATAGTTACTTCTCTATAAAATTATGAACAAAGTGTGCTATAAAGTTTATATACAGTAGGGTGACAAAAAGAAAGAGACGTTCGAAAAGTTATCTTTTTTAAAGCTATATAACTCTAGAACTAGAGTGGGTAGAACTAAGATTTTTAGTGTTTTAGAAAGCTAAGAACCTTCATTTTAGGCAAACTTCGTTAAAAATCTGTTTAGTAAGCACAGGTTAGCGTAACTAGAGCACTGTTTAGGTATACTAAAAAGCTTTCTTCCTTTTAGGCTATAACTTTTTATTAACAGTATTGATTTCGCTAAAAACCTAATACGCTATTGTATACACATGCGTTAGTAACACACCTAAATCTTTTGTTATTTTGTCCTCTTTTACAGTAATTTCATTAAAAAGTTGTTTTTTAAGCTTTTTGTATATTAAATTAGCTAAAGATATAAACTAGTACTTAGTATACCAACCTTTAGCTGCTTTAATAGCTAGATAACGACTAGTTAAAGACCTAATGCAGTTATCTATCGCTTGCGGCATTTACTCCCACTCTTCTAGAATTGCTTTCTTAAATAATCCTACTACTTTAACACTACTACTTACGCCTAAAGAGGTAGTAGGTAACTTTGCTAGCCTATTTTTAAGCAGACTCCAAACAATTTCTATAGGATTTAAATCCGGGCTATAGGTAAGATGCTCAAAGAGAGGAATTCTATTCCTAGAAAACCAAGAGATAACTACTAGCGTTTTGTGGATCTTGGTGTTATCCTGCTAAAATTTCTAGCCTATATAAAACAATATATTAGCTTTAACAATATTAAAAAATATTCAAAAAAGATTTAAGACTATAAAGTTATACACTTTTAAAGTTAAATAAAAAGCTTTGTTACTTACCTCTTTTAAAAAGAGGTTTTACAATAGGTACAAGTACTTCTGTCAAGGATTGCGTGCAGGAAGAATTGAAGGATTGAACTGAGGTTGTATTGCGGATGCTATGGAAAGTTTATGTAGGTAGTGACCGTCAGCAAGGCTAACCTAGATAGGCGTAGCTCGCTGAAATGAGTAAGCGCGAGGAGGTGAAGAGCAGGAGCAGTAGAGACTCCAAACCGTGACAACTTCTCGTATAAACCGTGTATTTGTAAAGCTTCTAGGCTCATAGGGAGATTTAGTTATATATAACTTAGATCTCCCACCTATCCAAATAGCTCCCCAAACAGAGATAGTAATATCGCGAGCTATAACTCTATTAGTAAGGTAAATAGCAATAAACTAAAATCCTCAAAAAATGTCGGAATTTTCGGAGAATATTTTAGTCTATCTAGATTTTTTTAAACTCACTTATATTAGTAGTGGAAACTAATTCAGGCCCAACTCTCTTATTTCTTCTCTTTCTAACGTATTCTTGCCTAGCACCGTGCCTACGCTGTATAGAAGACTAGTCTGAAAATATAACTTTACTAAAATTTATACATTTAACAATTTTAAGAGTCTTCTTAGTGTATCTTTTACGTTCTTTAGCTTTTTTCGCGTTTAAAAGCTGCTTTTTCTTAGCAGTATAATCTGCGTATTCCTCTGTGTGTAATAGGCGTTGTAAGCTTCTAGTAGAAACTTTAAGATCGTTTTCCTGTATAATACGGCGGCTAGTTTTTTAGGACTTCTTTCTAGATCTCTATTAACTAATCTAGTAGTTCTTGTTAGAATATAAGCTTAAGTAAGCTTAAGTAAGCTTAAGTAAGCGCTAGTACTCTTTTAGTTAGAGGATATTACTTTACGTTCCTGTACACGTAATCTATGACTCATAGATTACGTATATCTGGGTTATCTATTAGTAAGATAGAATATTCTAGATAACCTAGTATTTGTATATAACAAGGAGTAGACAGCCCTGATAGCTCGGTGTCTAACTCCCCCTTTTATATCTAATAGATATATTTATAACTCTAGTTCCTATCTTCCGCTATTACTAATACTATTACTAATAGTATTAGTAATCCTCCTCCGCCACCTTTTCTACAACTTTTAATTAAATTAAGTAGGTATTTCTTAAGGCCTCTATACTTAAAATGTACAACTCTAGATAAAAGACGCGAGTCGAGACCAACGCGTCAGACTATGCACTCGGCGCTATATTGTCACAGCTGTGCGACAATAGGAAGTAGAGACTAGTATTCTACTATTCTAGGAAGTTCTCTAGAGTAGAACTAAACTATAATATTTACAATAAAGAACTACTTAGAGTAGTTAATATCTTTAAATAATAGAAAGTATACTTATTAGAACTTCTAGACTAGATTAAAATATTTTCTAATTACTAGAACCTAATAAGCTTTATAATAACTAAGAAGCTTAATAGAAGATAAGTCTAATAGGCTAAGATACTCTCTTAGTTTAACTTTAAGATTACTTACTAAGCTAGATTACTTAATAGAGTAGTAGACGCTCTAAGCTAAAGATCTAATCTACGAAAAGAAGGTCATAAAGAACCATATGACGCAGTACTTAAGGAGATGCCCGATGGCAGTCTCAAGTACAACCAGCCGGAACTGGCTAGAGTAGCCAAGGTGGCCGAGCAGGTAGAAACGCTACAGAAACAGTGGCAGCAGAGAGCAGTGTTACACGGGGGGTATGCTATACTTCTCTGGACCTGATCCGGGTTAGGGCAGGCGAGCTACGCGTATAGCTACGTGCGGTTTGTCTGGCGACTAAGTGGGATAGTAGGTATTCAGGGTAATGATAATCTAATTCTATAAACGATAGAATAACTAGCTTATAATCTAAATAAGAGATAAAACTATAAGAGTTAACTACAACAAGAGAAACAATAAAACCTTTCTATCCTTATATCCTTATTGCCTTGTCTGCTTGCTATTACTGCTATTACAATATTATCCTTGCCGTGCCTGATGTCTCTGATAGCTGCTATCACTCGGATGCTGCCATCACATACTAGCGCCTGATAGTTGGTCTTGGCGTGATATTAATCACGTGATCCGCGCGCCCCGCGCTAATTATTATCCTTTGTCTTGTGCGACTATTAGCTGCTAATATTATATCCTTTGTTTAGGAGAGACCTTTATTTATTATCTATAATACTATCTCCCCTCTTAAGGTTATTATCCTAATACTCTAGGTTATTATTTTTCTATACTAAGAAGGTAGGTCGCATATATAGCGGCGGCGTGCCCGCGCTAGTTTTGTTATTCCTAAGCCTTCCTAACCATGCCCAAGGTCCAGTCGTCCCGCCGTGTCCGATCCCAGAACTCGACCGCTGAGCGTCGCGCTCGTGCTGCTCGCGTGGAGCGGGAGTCTTTAGAGATAGATTTCTGTTATAAGCGTTGCAAGAAAAAGAACTTTTAGTATTTTATTAAAACGACTACTAGTTATTATGCTAGCTATATTTCTATTTCTGCGGACTGTAGTTTGTTTATTTCTAAGGAAGAGTAGGAGAAGATGCAGCGTAAGCGTTGTAAGAAAGAGCTTGCAGTGGCTCGTCTAGAGGCGCAGCGCGCGTAGATAGATGCTTAGTTATCGCAGTAACAAGTAGAGCTCTTTAAAGTAAAAAATAGAGAGTATTTATTTACTTATCGCAATCTTACAATTTTAAATCTTTAAGATCGTACTTAAGAGGAGGTTAAGAGAAGCTCTACCTCTAGTATAGATCTTCTTATTAAACTATCGCTACGTAAACCCTTAGCTAATCTAGGCTAGTTATAGGCTAATATCTTTAATTTTTCTTTTAATTACTCCTTCCTTTTCGCGGATATAATCCTAATTCCTTTAGAAACTTCTAGTAGTACTCTTATACTAGTAATTTATAGTTTATTAGATTTCCTTTAGATTCCTAAGTATTATAGCTCTTAAGCTATCTCTTCTACTTAATTAAATACTTTTACTAACCTCTAAACTTTTATAGGTTCTTAACTTCTTTAACTTTATATTTATTATCTTTAAGCTCTATATCTATTACTAGCTTAGCGTTTAGAGGTGCTAGTTCTAGTAGTTTCTTATAGAAGATAGAGTAGATGCGTATACTTAGTAGTAACTAGAGTCTATAGTTTACTAGGCCTACTACCTCTAGAACTTTAAATAGTCTTATCTAGAGGTTATCTAATTTTCTATATAGCCTTTTAACTTTTAAATTTTATCTTAATAAGAAAATTTTGTCCCCCTTCTTAAAAGTTAGTCTCTTAATCTTTTACTTATTTATACTCTAGGATATTATAAAGTTCCTCTAAGTTATATTCTTACTTAGTTCTTTATAGAGTTCTCGCATAAAGTAGGCTTTATTATCTACGCCTACTATAATACTTTCTATATCCTTTAGATCTTAATAAGCAACTAGCTTATATCTATAGTTAGCGTAATATAGTAAGTGCTTTATAGTCGCTAATCTTATGCTGTTATAGGCTAATTATACTATTAGTAAGAGTTTAACCTAGTTATTTTATAGCTTATTAGCGTATATCCTTAGATACTATTCTAGTATCTAGTTTATTTATTCTGTCTAGCCGTCTATTTTAGGGTAGAAACTAGTTAATAGCTTCTTCTTTATACCTAATTTCGCTAGAAATGTGTTCTAATACTTAGACGTAAAAAATTTATTATAATTAGTAATAAACTCTTTAGGTATCCTATGCTCTAATACTAGTACTTTAGAGACTTTATACGCGCATTTGTCTACTATAATAGTTTCTTTAGTAGGCACCAACTTTGCTCCTTTAGTTAATCGACACACGATTACTAGGACTGTGTCGCAGAGTTGTCCTAATCCTGGTTCTAACGATTTCGGGAGCTTCATAATAAAGTCCATCGTTACGCTGGTCCATAGTCGTTCTGGCGGCTATAAGGGTTGCAGCAGGCTATAGGGCTTATATCTCTTAGGCTTATTCTAATAACATGCCAAATAGTTACCTAAGATATTCTGCACCTACGCTCGCAAGCGTGGTATAGCGAACACCTTTGTTAGTCTCCTAACTATCTTGTCCATACTTGCATGTCTGTATTCTAGAGATTTATATAGTTCCTTAATAAGGTTGCTCCTTATGTGTAGAGGTACGTATGTCTGTTCTGTGTCGGTTATACTTCGGTACTCTTTTGTGTCGTTGTACAGATTATCGTGATCTGTATCGTCATGGTCTACTTCCTAGCTGGCTGCTCTCTGCTGCCACTGTTTCTGTAGTGTTTCTACCTGCGCGGCCACCTTGGCTATTCTAGCCAGTTCCGGCTGGTTGTACTTGAGACTGCCATCGGGCATCTCTTTCAGTACTGCGTTATGTGGTTCTTTATAACCTTCTTCTCGTAGGTTAGATCTTTAGCTTAGAGCGTCTGCTACTCTATTAAGTAATCTAGCTTAGTAAGTAATCTTAAAGTCGAACTAAGAGAGTATCTTAGCCTATTAGACTTATCTTCTATTAAGCTTCTTAGTTATTATAAAGCTTATTAGGTTCTAGTAATTAGAAAATATCTTAATCTAGTCTAAGAGTCTTAATAGGTACACTTCCTATTATTTAAAGGCATTAACTACTTTAAGTAGTTCCTTATTATAAATATTGTAGTTAAGTTCTACTCTAGAGAACTTCCTAGAATGGTAGAACACTAGTCTCTATTTCCTATCGTCGCACAGCTGTGACAATACAGCGCCGAGTGCGTAATTTGACGCGTTAGTCTCGACTCGCGTCTTTTGTCTAGGGTTGTACATTTCGAGTACGGGGGCCTTAAGGAATACCTACTTAATTTAATTAAAAGCCTCTTAGTATTCTTTTTCTTATTTAAACTCTATTTTTTTCTTTATAATCTCTATAAGTAGTATTATAATCTAAAAGTAGTTTTTAATAAACTTTCTATAAAAGTTTATAAATTTTAGAAAAGATTATATATCTTTAACTATTTTAAAGATTAGCTACTCCTATATAGTCTAGATCTTTTTTAAATTTATTTTTATACTTTCTATTAAGATAATAAACTTTAGAAATTCTATTTCCTATATATAGAATTTATATTTCTTAGGTTATAAGTATAGCTTATAGTTCTTAAGCTTTTATAGTACCTTTTTTACGTATTCTACGTGTTCTTTAAGCGATCTCTTAGAATACACTAGTATATCGTCTAAGTACGCTGTCGCGAAGATGCCTAGATACTCGTGGAGTGCCTTATTGATGACTGCTTGGAAGGTTGCCGGCGCGTTCGTCAATCTAAACGGCATAACCGTATACTCGTACAGTCTATATTTTGTCTTAAAGGCTATTTTCTACTCGTGTCCTTTAGCAATTTAAATATAGTAAAATTCTTCCTAAATATTATATTTTATAAACTACTTAGCTCCTTAGAGTTAGTCTATAAGCTCTGTTATTAATAGTAAGAGATAGCGATTCTTTATCGTATCGCTATTCACCTTTCTATAGTCTACGCAGAGCCGCTATTTTCTATTAGCCTTTTTCACGAATAATATCAGAGAAGCTATAGGGCTACTACTCTTACGGATAAATTTCTTCTTTAGATTCTTCCTAAGATACTCGCGTAACTTTAGCTTATACTTAGGCGCAATTAGGTATATTAGTTCTAAGATAAGCTTAGCTCTTTTTTAGATATAGATTTTGTAATTCTACTCTTAGTAATCTACTAACTTAGTTATTTCTATTTCTTTAAATAGTTCTTGAAACTTGTTCGTATCATACTCTTTTAGTATTTATAGTAGTACTAGTTGTCAGTAGCACTAGGATAGAACATGTAGTGAATCGTGTTGTGTATTGTGCTACGGGAACTGAGATCTATATCTCTGCCGGCTAGCGCTGTGCGCGCTAAGCCTTGTGCGTACTAGCCTGTGAGTGAGTGAGAGATGGGATAGAACCTAGGTCATATATCCTAAAGCCCACACTGTGGCTAACACACCCCCCTAAATAAGGTGGAGGCCTTATAAACGAACGAAATATATAAGAAAGCTAAGTGTACGCTTTCCTTAAGGCAGCTTAGAATAGATAGACGCGTTATACGTTTTATACTCTAGCTATATTAATAAGCTTAATAAACTTAGCGTGCTCTAGCTTATTAAGAGGCTTAGTAAGGCTGTCCGCAGGTATATTAATACTTAGTATATATTTAAGGTTAATTCTGCCTTCCTAGTACTCTTATTTAGTGTACTAGTAGTAGTTGTTGATATACTTTATACGCTTATAGTGACTGTCTTTGCAGACTATGTTGAGTGCTAATTAGTTGTTGGTATAGAGTTGTAGTGGCTGAAGGTTATTGCCAGTGTATCCGACCTGTTGAAGCAGGCGGCGGAGCCAGCAGGCCTCCTTTGCAGCGTAGGTGAGAGCGATGTACTCAGACTCAGTAGAGGAGAGAGTAACGAGACGTTGTCGGTATGATTTGAATGAGATAACGCCACCCGCTATCTTAAAAACGTAACTAGCTGAGGACTTACGCTGGGTATTGTCGCTAAAGGTGGAGTTGCTATAGCCTATAAGGCCGGCGTTGGAGACGTTATTAGTTAAGGTATAGTCGAGTTCTGTATCTGTACGCTAGTACTTGATGCTAAGAGTAGAGGTGCCTTTGTAGTACTGGAGTATACGCTTAAGGAGTGATAGTTGTTCTTCTGTTAGGTTGGTCGCGAAGCGGGCTATATAGTTGACGTGCCAGGCTAGGTCTGGACGTATGATGGCCGTTGGGTAGAGCAACTTAGCGACGAGAGATTGGTATTGGTGGATAAGGTTGTCGTCAGCCTTGTCCTGACTCTCAGTAAGT
>JARBXR010000109.1:0-103167 GCA_029100535.1 Stemphylium beticola | reverse complement strand
GCCTCTAGGACTCAACTCTAAAAAATATCGCGATAGTAGCGATCGTACGTGGCTCAATAGCCTCAAATCAAGCTATTATTTTGGTGCTGGTGAGCGGGCATTGCCCCGGGCCGGGCATTGCCCCGGGCAGCTCGGTACCTGACTCGGAAGCCAACTCCACACTAACAACCTCGGTGCAATTGACCTACCCCATCTGTCAAGACAAGGAACCTACTGGAAAGTATGGA
Organism: Stemphylium beticola; assembly: GCA_029100535.1. NCBI lineage: Eukaryota > Fungi > Ascomycota > Dothideomycetes > Pleosporales > Pleosporaceae > Stemphylium > Stemphylium beticola. The sequence continues at coordinate 102,940 of JARBXR010000109.1, read as the reverse complement.
GCCGATTACTTTTACCTTTAAACTTTGTTTCAGAGGCTCAGAAGTCCGTTGGGGGTGGACGTGTAAAAGCCGACTCATCCCTCCTGCACTTTTCCTTGGAGCTAGAAATATCGCAGGAGTTTGATTGTAATGGCGTGTAAGCTTCAAGCAAAGTTTCCTATGTATAAAGAAGAGCTATGGCTGATGTCGCACAGTTCCCATCATCGCCGGAGCTGCCGGCACTGCGGCTCTCGCGGCCTACCTCAACGCGAAACACCACATTGCCTGGGACCTCAAGAACGCTCGCGGCGGGCTATCGCAATCGCCCGAAGCCCTCAAGATTACCGCCGACCGCGTCTCCCGAAAACGTCTCCTTACATATCATGTCTTCGAGGAGCAGGTCAACAAGCAACCGGACCATCCGTTCCTCATCTTCGAAGGGAAGACATGGTCGTACAAAGAGTTCTTTGAGGCGTTCACTAGAGTCGCGAACTGGCTGATTAATGAGCTGGGAGTGCAAGTAGACGAGATTGTGGCGATAGATGGTGGTAACAGTCCAGAGTATTTGATGCTTTGGTTTGCGCTAGATGCGATTGGTGCTGTTGTAAGCTTTGTGAACTGGAACGTGACCGGACCAGGATTGGTGCATTGCGCAAAGGTAAGTCTCAATCCACGGAAAAAGAAGACGATACTGACAAACATGGTAGATATGCAACACGAGATTCCTCATCACTGACGCCGATGTCAAGGCTAACGTTGAACCGAGCCGCACCGAACTTGAAGAAACGGGCGTCAAGATTCAGTATTACGACCCTTCGTTCTTCGCTTCACTGTCGAATAATACACCGATACCAAGCAGCCGCCACGAGAATATCACAATGGACTCGGTGCGATCGCTTATATACACATCCGGAACCACTGGGCTGCCCAAAGGTGTGTTTATTAGCACTGTCCGCGAGCTTATGCTAGGATACAGCGTCGCGAACCTGTTGGAACTCAAACCAGAGACTGTAATGTACACATGCATGCCGCTCTATCATGCTGCTGCGCATGGGCTCTGCACAACACCAGTCATCCATGCCGGAAGCACCATGGCGCTAGGCCGGAAATTCTCACACAAGACGTTTTGGCCCGAGGTCGCAGCATCAAAAGCCAATATTATACAATACGTAGGCGAGTTATGTCGATATCTTTTGAACGGCCCAAAGAACCCTTACGAGCGGAGCCACAAGGTCCACATGGCATGGGGCAACGGTATGCGCCCAGACGTTTGGGAGCCCTTCCGCGAGCGCTTTAATATACCAATCATTCACGAACTCTATGCAGCAACTGATGGACTTGGACCTTCATTCAACCGGAACGCCGGTCCATTCACCGCCAATTGCATCGGCCTTCGAGGCTTGATCTGGAACTGGAAGTTTGGGAATGACGAGGTTAGAGTAAAGATGGACGTTGATACCGAGGATATAATGAGGGACAAGAACGGGTTCGCGATACGATGTGGTGTCAATGAACCTGGCCAGGTGGTACACCGACTCACTCCCGAAACTGTGGCTACTGCGCCGAGATATTACAGCAACGAGGGGGCGACGCAGGGCCGAAGGATCACGAATATGTTTGAGAAGGGTGACATGTAGGTGTGGATTCCACAACACTACTGCGCGTACTGACAGTTCAAGGTGGTTCAAATCCGGTGATATGATGCGACAAGATGCTGACGGTCGCGTCTTCTTCGTGGATCGACTCGGCGACACATTCCGCTGGAAGTCTGAAAACGTTTCCACAAATGAAGTCGCAGATGCACTTGGCAAGTTCCCACAGATTGCTGAGACGAACGTATACGGTGTGCTCGTGCCTGGATACGACGGCCGAGCTGGCACAGCTTCGATCGTGCTGGCAGATGGCGTCACGGAATCGACCTTTGACTTTGCGGGCCTGGCAAAACATGCCAGAGCGCTGTTGCCGGGCTATGCTGTGCCGCTGTTCTTGAGAGTTACCCCGGCGCTCGAGTACACGGGTACCTTGAAGATTCAGAAAGGACGGCTCAAGAAGGAGGGCGTGGACCCGGATAAGATTACTGGGGATGACAAGCTGTATTGGTTGCCACTGGGTAGTGATCGATACTTGCCGTTTGGGAAGAGGGAATGGCAGGGTATTGTCGACAAGAATGTACGGTTGACATAGAGCACGCTATTCAAGTCAAGCTAGAATTAACACGGTAGATAGCACAACAACATGGAATATCCAGCTAGTAATGATCCGTTGTTGGGCTGCACATACTGATGGCGCGGTACTCAAATTTTGGGTGGGAAGCATTACCCGAACCAGAAAAGACAGCCAACAGCATTAGAAGGATATAAAAAGCCTCTGCATTCGATGCACGAGTCAACGTTTCAGCAATGTTCATTCGGCTTGCGCGAAACCAGAACAAACAGTGAATGGGCACCTGCATAGTGGGCTCCACTCGCAGCCTGGTTCCACCTTTAGCGCAGGCGGCCGCGGGTGGCGATCTCTTAGTCAGTCAGCCCTACCAGTTTCGCGGCACCAAGCGCAATCGGATTCAGGACTCTTTTACTCTACCACGACACCACCTTTTGCGCCGCCCACACTAATCTCGCGCATTATACAAGATATAGACGCTAACAGCCGTCTTACTACACGAATACGTACGACACAACACAGATACGATGGGCAAAGCGGAAGCCGGAAGCACAAAATGGGTCGCAAACAAGATGAAGTCCAAGGGCCTGCAGCGGCTGCGCTGGTGGTGCGAGCCCTGCCAGAAACAATGCCGCGATGCCAATGGATTCAAGTGTCACGTGCAGAGCGAGAGTCACGTTAGGAATCTGCAGATTGTTGGCGAGGACCCGAAGAAGTACATCAATAACTTCAGCAACGATTTCCAAAGGGATTTTGTCAATATGCTGAGGACGGCGCATAACGAGAAGTGGATATCGGCGAACAAGTTTTATAATGAATATATCCGAGATAAGGAGCATGTGCATAGTAAGTTGAACCAGACTCGCCGTACTACGAACATATGCTAATAGTGGGCAGTGAACGCTACGAAATGGAGCTCGCTCACCGAATTTACAAAGCATCTCGGACGGGAGGGAATCTGTCACGTAAAGGAGGACGAGAAAGATGGTCTAATGATTGCATGGAGAGACACTAGCGCTGCGGCGGTAACTCGACGTAACGAAATCGCCGAACTAGAAGCTGCCGAAGCACGCAGTGGAGCCGGCGAAGACAAAATGCTGAAGAAGATGGCGAAGCGAGCGCAAGAAGAAGCAGAGGTCAAGAAAGCCATCGAGGCAAAACGAGCGGCAGCCCAGGCAGCGGTACAACAGCAGGTCACTCCACCTGCCGAAGGAGCGTCACCAACGGAAGACAAGAAGGTCGACTCCTCAGCCGACGAACAGACACAAGAAGAAGAAAAGAAAAATGGCGAGGAGCCAAAGGCCGACGAGCCAAAGCCGGACGCAGCAACCGTTAAGCTAAGCTTCGGCCTGAAGGCAAAGGCTGCCCCGGCGAACAAGGCCGGCCTTGGTCAAATGAAGAGTCAGAGCATTTTCAAGAGGAAGAAGGACGATGCGTCGGAACAGAAGCCTGTTAAGAAGGTCAAATTATAGGCATTTTCATTTCGACTTTTGAGAAGCATAGCGAGGCGTTTGGGGTATGGCATTTTACTCAGGGTTTGAGAGGATTATGGCTGCAATGTGGGTTATGCAGATTGACAGACACATCAATCAACATACGTTCCTTCTCTCCTATTAATCACTAAACAACAATCTGTATTCTCACTGTTCGCGCCCTCTTCCATCGAGCATGATTTCTTCGCCAGCCATCCCACCTATGCTTTATATATTTTCAAATTTACGGAGAGTCCGATTCGCAAAAAAAGCTATATTAAACATACTGCCTGCTTCCACGAAAATCTCTTGACGCAGTAACTACTACCGCGGCGAGTGGAGGCTTAATACGCAATCCAATTCTTGACGATGATACCATGTGGAGCCTAGCGCAATCTCGACGCGTCTACATCATCGAAACGCGTCTCCCGTCGCAAAGGCCCTACTTTCTTACACCCACCAATTCCATGCTTCCTCAACCACCTTTTCCCACCCTTAACTTTCCTGTCGCAAAAACAATTTCTTCTTTCTCTCCACCGGAAAAATGTCTTCAATCACACTCTCGTCGCTCCCTGACCCCATCCTACACCTAATATGCGTCTACCTCACGCCCGACCGGCCCACAGTCAACGACCCGGAACACGGGCAATCGCCCACGCTATACCGCCCGATCATCAACCTCTCTTTGACCGCGCACGCCCTAAACCGGATTTCCTCGACGCACATCGCGACGAACATCAGTCTGGCCTACGCCTGCAACCGATGGGACCTATTTCTGCGCAGCGTACAGCACAACCCCATCTACGCGTCGTCGGTCAAATACCTCAAACTGAGCGAATCCAACTCCGAAGATGTATACAGCCCAAGACCGCACCAGTGGCAAGGTGGAACCGACGGCCTGACGGCCATGTTCAAAGCGCTCGTGGGCCTGGAAACGCTTTTGTCGTCGCTTAGTGCTCAGCTGTATCCAGGGTCCATCCTGTACCGACTCGCGTCGGAGGAAATGCCGCTGTGGAAAACACTGCAAGTTGTTCGTTTCGGCCACATTAATGCGTGGGACGAAGAACGTATTGTGCAGTTGAATCTCTATCGGGACAGTCCGGACGAAAACCACAAGTACACGTCCGGCAACGAGAAGCTTACGGGTTCCATCGAGGGCCTGAATCTCACTGAGTTGCTCAAGATACAGGGGGTTAATGGTGTTAGGGTTTCTACCCGTGACTTTGAGGATGATGGCGATGATGAGGGGGATAAGGATTGGGTGCATGGCCAGGACGAGGACGAGGGGAGCGATGGGTGGAGTGAGCAGGACTATGAGTATGAGAGTGAGGATAGTGAGTGGGATTCTGAGGATGAGAGCGATTATGAAGATGATTGGGAGGCTGAGTATGGGTTCAATGTGCCTACTGCCCAGCCTGCGAAGGAGCTGTCGGTGCCGGCGCCGGCTGTTGGGATGCCTGCTTCAGGAACGAGTTTGCTGGATTTCTGAGATGGCAGGACGAGTTGAGGTTTTATTCAGTTTGAAGTACTTCCCGGCACTTTTGTAGATATGTATCTGTAGTATTACTCTTGTTTTAATTATAAAGACAGGGACTTTTCTGGTCTCGCAATTTTGACCCACTGTACCACACATGAGAAATCGGGTTTAAGAACGTTTGACAGCCCCATCAACCCATCATAAGCTAGTCGAAACAGCAGACAAAGGAAAGCTACTCATTACTCAAGCCTCACACCGCCCTAACAAATTTAACCATCATCCTCGGCGGCCCCGCAGTAAAATGATCCATAACGCCCTCCCAATACGCCTTCACATCTGCCCCCTCATCAAGCACGACATCGAACTCCGCCACCACCCTCGCCACCACACTCCTCAACTCCATCAGCGCAAGCGCCTTGCCCGCACAATTATACGCGCCCGTCGAAAACGGGATGAACGCATGTTTGTTCCTCACCAGCTCCGGTCGCGTAGTCCATCGCTCGGGCAAAAACTCATCCGGCGACACAAAATAGCGAGCATCGCGGAACAGCGGGAACAGCGGAATGTGCACAATGGTGTTGCCTGGGATAAAGTGGCCGTTGATGTCCATACCTTGAGGCGGAGTCACGCGTTGGGAGCCGAAGAAGACGGAGGGCCACATGCGCATTGATTCTTGGATTACGGCTTCAAGGAAGGGAAGCGGGTGCTGGCAGTTGTAAGTAGGGAGGTGGGCGAGGAATTCCGAGCGCACGGCGGCCATGTAGTGCGGGTGCGTGGCGAGGTGCATGAAGATGAAGGTTAGGGCTGTGGAGGTTGTTTCGCTGCCTGCGGAGATGATGAGGCGCGATTCGCCGAAGAGGAGGTCGCGGCCTTCTGGCGTCTTTGGCGTGGAGACGATGAGGTGCGAGATTAGGTCTGGTTTTGAGTCGCGGACCTATGGGAAGGGAAGTCAGTTGGGTTGGTTGAGCTATAGGCTGTGAGGAGGTTCGGTACGGGTACGTGCCTTCATTCGTGCTCTCATCTGGCTGACACTCCAGTCTCGCCATTCTTTCATCGGCCCGGCGAAGGAGGTGAGCACCCCGATCGCGTTCATTAACCATGGCATGTGATACATGTAGCCGAGGGCTCGCACGCTGTTGGTGAATGTGGCGAGGATACTGGCGGCTACCTCACTCTGCTCACCCTTGATGAAGCCCATGGGTTTGCCAAATGCCAGTGCAGCCATAACGTCGTAGCTGTAGTACGTCGTATATTCGAGCAAAGGCACGAATTGGCCTTCCTCATGGCGAAGTCTTGCGAGTAGCTGATCCGTAAAGTGCTCGATTTGCGGGGCAAACGTAGAAAGCGATGTTTTGAAGGCGTTGTCCCAGACCCGGCGTCGCTGTCGATGGAACGCCTTGTCGCGATTGAGGTGCAAGGATCTCTCCATGACATCAAAGAAAGGCCCTTTGGAAGTCTTTGATTGAGCCCCAAGAATCTGTTGGATCGCATCTGCATCGAAAATGGTGAGTTCACGTGGCCCTGCATCTAGTTAGCGTAGAATTCTAGAAGGAAAGAACTAGTCACGACAGACCTGTCCTAACGTAATCGCCATACTGGCTATGCAACCGCTGTAGTACCCTGTGGTAGTGCAAATCGCTATCCCAGACCTGCTTGATCGTCCACCATCTTGACAGCTTGGCTCCCCAAGGTCCCGGGTAGGCTTTCAGTGGGTGAAAGAAGGCGCGGTAGGCACAAATGTACAGCCATAAGGGTAACCAGAATGAGCTCGTCACCACCGTTGCTGCGATGAAACTAGTGTAATACACGAGGATCCCGTAGGTTGTAAGAGCTGAACCAAGTAATGGGAGAGCCAAATGATCAACCTCCACTCTTCGAAGAACGAATTCGTGCAGAACGACCGCCGATAGTGGTGCAAGCACAAGAGCGACGATGGGAACCGACTCCATGGTTCTTTCTGGAAAGAGCTCCGGTTGCGTGCCGCGTTGGTAGTATTGAAGCAATCTCAGCTTCGCATTGCCCGGCGACCAGTGTAGCAGTTTTCAGTTATAGTTCTTCCGCTGCTACTCAGGTCCACTCGTTTTCCCCTGAGTCTGTTAGCTGTTTGTCAAGCTCATGAACACGAGCAATCGTACTTGTTGATGATTCAGACCGCAGCGCTTTGTGAATCCAGCAGATTGGGATCGGGTGTACGAAACGTGGAAGAGGAGCAAGTGTAACGCGTTTGCTCGGGTGACCACAGTCGCACGTGGAGAGAACTTGTACGGGGACCCGATCGGCCGCCCCGTCCTTCGATGCAGGATGCAACCGGTGTTTCTAAGCAGTTCGTCCTTCGACTTGCAGGCTAGTCTTGGTATGACCGTGACCGGCAGGTAGCTGTATGATTTGCTCACAGCGTGTTGGCGGCCTTATAATTCCGTTGTTGGTAGTGTCGTACACTATCGCACAGTCCGCTAGTCCCTCGGTGCTATGTCATCTTCAGTCAGGTTTCAGCTGGCCGATAATCGTGAGATTTTCTAGCGGCCCTGGCTTGTTCAGTTCTCCGTGAAAGGGAAAGCAGATCATGCAGCATCAATCTTCCGAACGCATACCATTGGACAAGATAGCAGGAGTGGAGCCGTTGCCAACGTGCTGTAATGCATGATGTGCAACCTCGGTACGTAAACCAGTCAGTGCTCAAACAGGCGTTCTTGCCGTTTGAGCAGCGCTTAACCGAACTGGGACGGAATGTATATGTCCGCTAGCAGGGTGGTGACCGGCGGTAAAGCGACCAAGTCATGTAGGCGTAGACACTGAAAAGGAGGCGACTGCTCTTTCCCGAAATCTCCCCAGTATTCTGTCTAAATTATTGCGTGGTCTTTACAAGGTGGCAACATCGGGAGAGCGGACGTCCGTAAGCGCTTTGCAAAGTATGCGTCTTATGGTTCCACTGTTGAACATGCAATGTTGCACGAAAGACGATCTTTTGTGCTTCCCCGTGTCCAGGTCGCTGGCAATGTGACTCAAGCTGCCCACAAGGATAAGTTTGCTGCAAATCCGGACGTGTAATCCAGCTCCTGACGGACCAGATTTCGTTTAGAATTTTCGTCCATCTGCACTCACACCGAATTCTTCTGACGCGATGACCTCGAGCGTGACAAAAGTAGGCATCTTGCCTCCACCACCCGGTGTTGAGCCCGACTTCAGTGGAAGCAGGACGGATCTCCAGAGTGAGATCATCGTGGTATACGTGGTCATGACGGTACTCTCCACAGTTGTACTTGCGTTGCGATTGTATACCCGTATCTTCATTCGCCGCACAACAGGCTTGGACGACGTGTTGGTAGTTCTCAGTTGGCTCGGTTGTATGGCATGGCTGGTGGTTGGCTTCGAAGGTAGAGTCTATAATACCGTGTCACAGTCCGCGACTGACGAATCTGTAGCGTTTCAGTACGGCTTTGGCCAGCATCTTTGGAACGTGACGCCAACGCAACTGCAGGACTACATGAGAATGCTCGTTGGCATCATGGTAGTGTACGTCTGGACGCCTGCTCTCGCAAAGCTCTCGTTGCTGGCACTCTACTACCGTCTCAATCCAGATCGCAAGATCCGTGCCTGCATCTACGCATTAACAGCCCTCGTATCCGGATATTCGCTAGCGATCACCATCGTCGCTGCTGGTCCATGCAACCCACTATCTCACGCTGACCAGAAATGCCTCACGGACCTGAATCTCTTCATGGCTTGCATCAACATTATCACAGACTTCTTGATCCTGTGCTTGCCGATACCGATGTTGCGAGCTTTGCAGCTACCGATGAAACAGAAGATCTTACTAGGAATGGTCTTCGCACTTGGATCTGGGTAAGAGACCTCACCTACCGATAGCTGAAGTGAACTAACGGCTTGAGCAGCGTTATTGTCATTTCCACTGTCCGCATCATCTATGTATACAGCTTGATTAGCAACCCGGACTCGACTTACAACGTAGCTAAAGCGTGCATCTTCTCAACCGTCGAACTCAACGGCGGCGTTATTTGCGCATGCATCGCACTCTTGAAGCCTTTCATACAGGCGTATATGCCTTGGATACTCTCCCTTTCGAGCAAGAATGGGAGCGGAGATCGCTCCAGAACTCGGAAGTTCAAGATGTTTGGGAAGCGAAGCAACGAAAAGAGCTATGAGTTGGGGAGCGCAGAAGCGGACAAAGGGAACAACAAGCTCAATCGGCAGATCGCCGTGACCAGATCGTACAGCGTCCGAGATTCAAGTACCGGAAAGAGTAGTGGTGACAGCATGGACGAGCTCTTCGCGCCGAGTGTTGGCTGGAATGGCGGCCGATAGTGACTTCTAAATGGAAGGGCACCGAGAAAATCGCTCGAGACATGTATCGTTGGTGATGAGTAGGGTCCAGGACAGACTGGTAAAAGAACGGAAACTAGTAACGGCATACCGCTTTACAGAAAGCCATCAGACAGACAGCGCGAATGTAGGAGAAGCCGTCAAACAGCTCGCAAAGGGTGGGCAGGTGTCGGATGACTGTTGGGGCCTTGGCGCGCCACATGGAAGTGGCTTCGGGTCTTTTCAAGGACCAATACGGGTCAATGTGTTAGTGCAACCAACGCAGGTTCTGTCCAAGTCCGGGCTTCTTTGTCGCCCAGGCCGGTATGTACGTAACGTTCCAGTCAGAAGCAATGCTTGGGAGTGGGCATTATATTTCCAAAGTAACGACGATTGATGATCTGTGAGGATATCTGATCATACGAGAAGTAGTGTTAGCAGCCACATACCCGGGGTCTCCGGACTTACGAACAGCTTGATAGCTAATCTTGTTGCAATGCCAACGCGAAATAAAAATCTGACTAGGGTATCAATTTACTGTCGTCGCTCACAAGCATGATCTAACGCGATCCGAACCCCTAAGCATCTACCTCCGCGTTTAGGTTGTGACGCCCACGAGCAATAGCATCGCCCAAGTCCATGTTCGACGCTTGTCCACGGACATTCGAGATGAACCGCCTTCCTCCATCATTGTTCTTCCTGTGATTTTCTTCTTCCTCTGCGTCTTTGATCTCTTGTTGTCGAACTCGCTCAGCCCGCTGCTCCTCCAATGACGTCGCCTCTGCTTGCATGCTGGCCAGACGATCGGCTGCACTCTGGCGGGCTTCCGCATCGTCAGGTTGTTTCCTTGGAGGTGTACGATCGCGTCTTCGGTAGTTGTTGCGCTCGCGAAGATCATCGCGATCGTCTCTCCTGCGTGGTGAGCGCGTGCGGTCTCGTCGGCTACTGTGCTTGCGATACGGCGACCGTGATCGCGATCTTGACCGTCTCCGGTGGCTGTGATGTTCCCGATGTTCACGACGGTGTCCACGGTCTTCGCTTCTGCGCGGTGAGCGCGATCGGTCGTGTCGGCTACGATGCTTGTGTTCCCGCTCTCTGCTCCTTTCTCTGTCCCTGTGGCGGTGTTTCCTTTCCCGCTCCTTCTCCTTCTCGCGCTTTTCAGCGTATTTGGCTTCTTTTTGTGCGTCCTTCATGGCCTTCATCTGCATTTCCATCTTCTGCTTCTGAATCATGAGGAGTGGGTCTTGGAGGACTTTCTTTTGTGTATCACGGGTGTTGTTCGCGTTTGCGTTGGGGTCGGCAACGGCGTCGATGCCGACGGCTGCGCCTTTCTGCAGACTCTGTGTATCGGATTTGAGCAGGTTGTCGATCCTGCGCTTGCCAAGCAGGTAGCCTTCGCGCTCTTCTGTGACGCCAGCATCACCGCTGGGTCCAGCATACATCCAGTCGACCCTTCGCTGCACAACCTTGCCGCCAGATTCGGCCTGTAGTTTCTGTAACTCTTCAACTGCAGCCTCTTCTTCGCGTTCCCGACGGAGCTTGTCGATCAACTTGCGCTCTTCGAGCGCCGACTTTTCCTCCTTCCAGACTCGTTCTTGGTTCTTGCGCAAATGGGGATGCCATGACTTCTTCAAGTTGAGATCGCCACCCATGATGACGGTTGGTATGTAATGGGCGCGTAGATTTGTAGGCTGGTCGAGGTTATGGGTATGTGAGTGAAATGATGATGGGAGGCTGGCGCATCACACTTGAAAGCTGCGCTACAAGGCGCCAAGACGCTAACAAGGGCCCCACCCAAAAGTTCACCTCCGCGACTTCTCCGCAAAAGATTCTGGTGAACGGCTTCGTAGAACGATCGCGCCTGCAACACCCCAAAAGCCCTTTCCGCGGTGGATTGGTTACCGTGCCAAAGATTATCGTGCGACCATACAGCATTTAAAATCAGTGTCATTCCGAACCCCACTATAATCGGCCCACAATGGTGACGCGCAAACGCAACGACTTTCTCAACGTAGAAGAAAGTGAGGATGACGAGAGAGGCTATGATTCGGAGGAAGAGAGCAGAGCGCGCATGCTTCCAGCTTCGAAGCGCCAAAAAGTCGACCACGACTCTGAAGAAGAGGAAGACCATGAGCTAGAAGACGGCGACGAAGACGACGTAGAAGACGAGCCTAAACGCTTCCACTCCAAGAACGCAGAACTAGCTCACCTCGAGAAACTCGCCGCATCCCTCCCCTCCGAATTGAAACTACAAACCACCAAGCTCGGCAAGGCGCTTCCTCAGTCCACGCTGAAAAAAGACAAGTCGGGCGTAATATACCTTTCGAGCGTCCCGCCTTTCATGAAGCCTGCTGTTCTCCGCTCTCTCCTACAGCCCTACGGCGACGTCGGTCGAGTCTTCCTCACCCCCGAATCCTCGACCTCCCGCACACAGCGCCTGCGCAATGGTGGCACACGGCGCAAGCTCTTCCTTGACGGCTGGGTCGAGTTCTTACACAAACGCGACGCCAAGTTCGTAGCGGAGAACCTGAACGCGCAGACCATGGGGGGCAAGAAGAGAGGCAGATGGCACGATGAAGTGTGGAATATCCGGTACCTGAGCGGCGTCAAATGGGGCAACCTAGTCGAGCAGATCCAAAACGAGAATGCGGAGCGTGCGGCACGACTTCGCTTCGAGATTGCACAGGGCAAGAAGGAGAACAAGGCGTTCTTGGAGAATATGGAGCGTGGCAAGAGGGCTAGTGGAATTGAAGCTACACGGAGAAAGAGGGGAGAGGATGTGGATGCCGACAAAGTTGTTAAGGAGACGACTGTCGTGGCGCAAGAAGGGGGCGAGAAGCCAAAGAGAAGGAAGGGTAGGCTGGAGTTTTCGCAACACACGGCTACGACCAAGGCGATGAAGAAGCCGGAGCCTGGGCAGGATGTAAACAGGGTGTTGAGTAGTATGATGTAGACAACGAGGGGCGCATGATATCCAAGAATATAAACAGCACTTGACTATTCCGATCAAACTACATTTGACTGTTGGGTGAAATTGAGTCATGCTCTTCCCATTGTAAGGTAATAGCAACGCCAGATCCCCTATGCGCTTTTGCCCCAAAAATAACGCCAGCTCTCGAAAACTAAGCATGAACAATGCTAGGGTATAACCACCAATTCCCCTACCCCATCTTCCCACTATATCGCCGTACCCCGCTCAAAGCTATCCCTAATCTCGCTCGTATACCTATTATAGAAACGCGACAGCTTATCGTTAAACTGCTTATTCTTCTGATTAATATACGTGACATCGCCGACATCTTGCTCGTCACGAATGCCCCTCGCAGCCCTCGCCTTCAAACGCGATCTCTCGCTCTTCTCCAAATCGTCCACGAGGCGGTCCACAGCCTCTTTGCTAGGCCGGTGATCGTGGCTGTACGCTTCGTCGACGGGGGTATTTATCCTGCCTTGGCTGTCTACGGTGTAAATCTCGCCTGCATCCGTCTCCACCAGCTGCAGCAGGCCAGACGAGACCTGCGCCTGCAGTTTCCGCGCTTTGGACTCGGCATACGCTTCCATATCTACATTGTTCATCTGCCCGATTTGCCGCTTGTAGACTTTGTTGGCTTCGTTGCGGTAGTCGGCAAAGGCTACGCCGTCCCGGTTCTTGGCTTTCTTCTTCAGTCGCTTGTCCCAGCTCTCGCTCTCTTCGACTGTGTAGTCCCAGTTTCGCTTGCGCTCGAAGTCGGGATCTTCTGACTTGAGTAGCTTGTATGAGGCTTTGTCGTGCGCCGCGCTGAGCTTGGAGATTTGCGCCAGACGCGCGCTGCGGTCTTCGGCGTCGCGGACTTCGCGCTCTGTGGCTTTGCGGCCGCTGGCCTTTTGCGCTTGGAGGGATTTGAAGCGCGCCATTCGGGCGGCGAGGGCGGCTTTGGGGTCAGAGGGCGCTGCTGAAGCGATGGCAGCATTTTCTTCAGAGGTCGACTCTGGGACAGATACTGCCTCTTCCGCTGGTGTTTCGTTGGCGGTCATGGTGGTGGACGCTTCTTCGCCGTCTACATTCGTTTGCGCCGGGGCGGTAAGAGAGGATGACTCGTCGTCGGTTTTAACAGGAACAGCGGGTGTCTCATCGTCTACTTTTGGTGGGTTTGCCATGTTGGGTGGTTGTTGCTGCAAAAAGCGCAACGGCTCCTTCCTCGAAATGTTGGATTGACGACTGCCAAGACACTAGCGCGACTCATACTCCGTGAGCCTTATTCAGGTGAAGGTATGCCAATCTCACCTACCCTTCGTCCTAACATTACATTTCTCATTGTTAGGAATGCCTGTTTTTCATTTCACCGCCCTGAATTCCAAACTAGCATAAATACACAGGAGCCATTGTGTTGATCAACGCAACGTGGACTGCACATACAGCAGACCAAAATGGTGTATCTTATCAAAGTGGTAATATTCAAAGCGTTCTTCGTCACGCCAACCTTCTCATCCTAGCTCATAATTCATGACGAAACGACGTCTATATACCTTCTTCTCTATCATGTGACCAATATCCATACAATTCTAATTACTCGCATCTAAATCGGCTCATCCCTAGGCTCAACAAGCACCTCGTTAACACTGACATGATCCGGTTGCTTGAGTGCAAACACGATACTATCAGCAACATTTTCTGCATCAAGAACCTTGGCTCCGCTCGGCTCGCCAAACTTCTTTAGCGCCTCCTGATCCGTACTCATACCCAGTAGGTCAGTTGACACATTACCAGGCTGCACGGCGGTGACTTTGAGCCCCGTACCAGCTGTCTCGAGCCTCAAACTTTGCAGAGTGGCCTCAACGAAGAACTTGGATGCGGAGTAGACGCCAAGACCAGGGAACACTTTTCGTCCAGCATCTGACGAGATGGCGAGGAGATGGCCCTTTCCGCGCTTGAGCATCGAAGGCACGATGGAGGAGATGACGTTGAGAAGACCCTTGCAGTTCACGTCCACGGTTTGGTCCCATTGGTCGGTGTACGAGTTAGCCATCATGGTGAAGTACATGACTCCCGAGACGTTGACGAAGATGTCGACTGGTCCGAGCTGCTTCTCGGCTGCGGCGACGAGGGCTTCGACCTGGCTCTTGTCCGTCACGTCAGTCTTTTGGGTGATAATTTTGCCCTCGCGGACCACAATGCGCTTCTTCAGGTCTTCGAGGGCGTCAAGTCGACGCGCTGCGAGGGCAACATGGCAGCCTTCTCGGGCGAGAGCGGCGGCGGTGGCGGCACCAATACCGGATGAAGCGCCCATGACGACAACGACCTTTCCGAATAATGGTCCTCTTCGTGGAAGTCTAGCTGAGCCGCCTGCAGCGTCTTGGTGGTTTGGCGGCTTTGGAAGCCAGCCTCGAGCGTACCAGTGGCGTGTGTACGTCTCCAGGAGAACTCGGTCGACCTTTGGGCGTTCCACAGCGAGGCGGAGCGGCCTCGTCTTTGCGTTATCAAGCACAACAACATCCCTGAGGAATTCAATGCTGGGCATACCGCTACGGAGAATGTCGACTGGGAAGGCGCCGTCTCCACCCTTCGCTGAACCACGCTTGTCATCCCAGAGCTGAGTCCACTTTTCGAACTCCACAGGCTTAGTAGGGTAGCCTAGCACATTCAAGTCTTCGAAAACCTGGCTCACGTCAACCGGATCAGGGTCACCGATATGGAACACGGTTTGCTCAGTCTCAGTTTGGTTGCCAAGATGGAGGATAGCCTTGCTGACAAAGTCGACTGGCGTCATCTCCGCGCGCCAACCCTTGACATCAGGGTAGTACCCAATCCTGATAGACTCGACAATCAGAGCTGTCAAGAGATCCCAGGCGTTGGCAGCTCCTGTCTCGCTGTGTCCGCTGATAGTACCAAGACGATGAATCTTGATGGGAAGGCCCCTTCGACCAGCTTCCAAGGCTAGCTGCTCAGCGACCCACTTGGTTTGACCGTAACCATCAGCAAGCTTGACGACTTCGTCAACATCAAGCATCGTGTCTTCTGACCATCCTTCGCGACCCTTCGCGGGAAGAAGTACACCGTTGGTCGAGATGTATTGTACGGTCGCGCCTCCCTGGGCGGCAAGACGGAGAACTTCCCGCGTACCACCAACGTTAGGCTTCTGCAACGCAGCATAAGGATAGACCAAGTTGACAGTGGCGGCTGCGTGGACAATGACATCAAGGCGCTCAGCCAATGTCTTGAATGTATCGGGCGCGAGACCGAATCGTTTGCGTGACAGGTTTCCGGGGAGGATCTCCACGCGCTCCATGATGTTATCGCTCCAGAGACCAAAGTCCAGCAAGTTCCTTCGTATCCTAGCAATACCAGCAGGGATGTCGTCTTGAGAGGAGTCGGCAAATCGAACCATGCAGACGATCTGCGCGGATGTGCTTTCGAGTAGATCGCGGAGAAGGAAGGCACCTAGGAAACCTGTGACACCTGTGAGAAGCACCGTCTTCGCATCCTTGAGCGCACACATCTTGGCGTCTTTGGGTTGAATGTCCTTGTCGAGAACGGAATCGGCACGTAGAACAGCGGGCAGGTTATCTTGGACCTCCGCAGTGTGGCCATCGCGGATAGCGCGAACCGTATCAAGGTGTCCGTTCAATGTTGCGGGTTGTGCGAGACGTGCGACTGGCACTCGGAAACCAAAAGTGTTTGACAACCGCGCAGCCAGGTCAGCAAGCAGGAGTGAATGACCACCAAGGTCGAAAAAGTTGTATTCGGGAGTGATTGAGCTGGGGCTGACACTCAAGATTGAAGCCCAGATTTCGGTGATTTGTTCGATGCTGATCGGACTCTGCTCAAACTTGCGTGAGCTTCCAGTAGGTGAAGACGGTCTTGGGGGAGGCAGAGCCTTCAGATCGACCTTGCCAGATACATCGCTTGTGGGGAGCTTGTCCATCTCGACCCAGAGTGCGGGAATCATGTAGTGAGCAAGGTATGCCATTAAAGAGCGTCTAGCGGTCGAGCTGCGGCCAGTACGGTCAATCTCGACTTCCGGGCGCTCAGCGGACGACTCCTTGTCTCGTACAAAGTACGCTACCAATTGGCGATCGATACCCTCTCCAAAAGGTACTACAGCGCAGTGACTGACGGCCAAGTGGCTGAGAATGGTACTCTCGACCTTACCGGGGACCACTGAGTAACCACGGATCTTGATCATAGCGCCGACGCGTCCAGTGATTTCGAGCAGGCCGTTAGAAAGGATACGCGCTTTGTCACCGGTCCTGTACATCCTAGCACCAATCTTGGAGCTGTAGGGATTCCGGATGAACGCCTTGGCCGTTGTCTCTGGACGATTGAGGTATCCTCGGGCAAGCAGGGGGCCACCGACACAAAGCTCGCCATTCTCGCCCTCATCTACCTTCTGACCACTCTCATCTACAATGTAGATATATTTCCGATCAATGATGGGAGGTCCTACTGGGCAATAAGGTGCATCTTTATCAAGCTTCTCAAGCATATCCTTGATGTCGCCACATGCAATCTCGTGCGTTTCACACGCGCTGTAAACATTGAGTAACCGGGTGTTTGGCAGGGCCTTGAGACCGCGGCGCGCAAGGTCGGTCGTCACCACTTCGCCGTTTAGCCAAACAGTTTTCAGGTTTGGCAGACGGGTCTCCAGCGCTTGGTGACGAGCGAGGACGGCAGAGAAAAGAGTCGGTGTGAATAGTGTTTCAGTAATCTTCTTGGAAGCAAGCAGATCAACCAGCATGCGCGGATCGTAACTTGCGTCATCAGGAACGGCCACAACAGTCGCTCCTCGCAATAGTGGGCGTAGAATTTCCCAAACGAAGAAGACATTGCAGGCCACACGGTCACCAGGCTGTAGATCCGAAAGCCCAAATCGAAGATCGTAGGAGAGGACGGCTGCTCTGTGGGGATTGGCGATACCTTTCGGCTTGCCGGTAGTTCCACTAGAGTAGGCAACGAATGCCAAGCGATCCAAATCAGTCTCTTCGGGCAGTGGTTTCAACTGAGACTGATCCACTTGACCGTTGGTAGCTGAGCTGGTTTCATCCAGAACAACGAGCGGGGTGGATCCCTTGATCTTGCCGACTTCTGCACTGACAGTGACCACGACGGTGGGCTGCGAGTCCTCGAGAACATCCGCGAGAAGATCAGGAGGGTAGGCCAGCTCCAAAACCAAAAACGCACCGCCCGCGCGTAAGGCTGCTAAACAGGCGATTACATAGTCGGCGGATCGCGGCAACAGGACCCCAACCAGGCTGTCGCGGCCAACCCCATGACCCCGCAGCCGCTCCGCGAGGGCAGCAACTTTGTCGTGGAGCTCTTGATATGTGTATGTATGCTTGTCGTCCTCTAGAGCGATCAAGTCGGGGGTAGCTTGGACCTGTTTGGTGAAGAGTGCTGATAGGTCCTTGGTGGTATCGATGACAGACATGGTCTGGAAATTTTCAAAGGAGGGGTAAACTGAAAGACAGGGCTCGCGTCCGACAGGTGCTTGACTTGATATTTATTCAATCACAGTTTCCATGTGCCGGATCTACAGCCCTCGTAGAGTAAAGCACAGCGTATGAAATTTGGCCCGTTGGGGATTCGCATGGCTCGCTTATTCCTACGCACATCAGGACACTTTCCTTGTCTTGATGTCGTGCCGAGAGGTCTGCCGATAACGTCATTTACTAGCGTCCACTAGAGATTCCACAACTCCATATTATTGCTCAGTGATGCTCAACGTTGAGGACATCGGAATGCATCTTGAGGCTGGTTGGCCCCTTGTTGACAGCTTGCAGGAACGCCATCCGGGTTGGTGTGGCCGTCTGCCGGGTAGTCGCTGATAGCGGCAGCCTAGGGAGCCCACAGCACCCCTCCAATGACGAATTAGTCTAGCGAAAATGACTCGTCGTCTGGGGTTCTGCGCGCGCAGACGTTCTGGCCGGCGAAAAGCGAGCAACACAGTGGAGTATTATAATGGGATACTGGAGGCCGTACAATCATACTTTACCTGGGTAGTTCACGGGCACCCACACGTCCATATCGCAGACGTAATCCAAGGTTCGGGGCATTCCGGAGCGTGGAAACAGAATGGCCGATCGTTTTGCAAGTTTCACTGCTCTTGCGTCGTAATGCATGCTTTTGCGAAGGATTTTAGGCGCGACTTCGGGTGCTTGCGTAGATCTACGGGTGACGAAGGTTTGTTCTCGTGCGAGCAAATTCACCAGTCAGTTACCGAACGGATGATATTGAAACTTACTGACAGATTCCGCATTGCCTGACGGCAGATATCGATGTTCTCGAAGAGCCGTTAGACAAGCGATGCACATGATATTTCTGTTGTAGTAATCGCATTCTCGATCATCGATAGCGTTGCTACCACGATTTGAGAATAAATTTGCTTTTGAACGTGAAGTGGAGAGCTGAAGCGTAGAGGGAAAGCGACAGAGAGAGGGAGCAGGCGCGAGGCTGGACAAGAGAAGATGCGGGGAAGGCGCTAAGGCGATGCCTATCAGTGGCATCGAGCCACATGTCAGCCTCGTATAAGCTCGCCCGTGCTCTCTCTGATTGTACAAGAGTTCCTCACGCTAGCAATGCAGGAGCGGTTCAGTTCTCCGTTCTGGGCGGGAGTATTGCGTCACTATCAGGAACGTAGGTTGTGAATCACCTCACGATAGACACACGATTATGTTCGGAAGCTATGTAATGGGCCTATCCCTAATGTCACCAGAACCTACAGTCTCTTAGGTTTATTTCAACCCTGCCATTTGGTCCGCCTCTGCCTGAACATCGACACCATGCCAATCGGCAGCAATCCAAAGTCGACCACATTGAGACCACCGAACGTACTGATCATCTCAGGGCCATACATCTGAGCGATCCACTTCCAGTAATCATCCATGATGGGCCAATGACCGAGAATACCGCGAAGGTTTCTCTGGCCTGATAGCTGTTTCAGGGCCTGGCTAAGCTGCATGCTCAAACTAATCAGATTAACAGGTTCTTGCAGTGGTTGCTCGAGCAATTGCTTGTAGGTGCACGACAAGCTCGCCCTTCCGATACTTCCAAATGACTCACGGAGCTTGATGAACTCTTCGAAAGAGAAGAATTCATCTGGATCCTCAGGCTTCCAGTTAGCATTCCCCGCGTTGCGGCGCGTATCACCCTTGTCAAACGCACGTTTGGCAGTGTCGTAATCATCGCGTTCCTTGCGTTCGTACTCGTCAAGGAGATCGTAAGGATTTTCTTCGACTGAGTCACGGATTTGCAAAAGACTCACAAATGGAGACTTGAGATCTAGACCGCCTAGCTCTATTGGGAAGAACAGGAAGCCGTCCGGAACATTTTTCACAGAGAAGCGCTCCTCGATCATTTCCTTGATGTGTTGGGCGATACCTCCATTTGGAAAAATGCTCTCTTGAATGCGGCGATGAGTAGCAAGCATCTTGTCGACATGTTCGCGCCCGAAACAATTGGAAGGCTTGCCGAAATTAGAGCTGAAGAAGGTGGCAGCATAAGAATTCTATTTCAAACATCAGCAAGCTTCAAGAGGGCCTAACCTACTTTGGTAACTTACCCATGTCTGGATGTAGTCGATTACACTCTTTGATTTGCTCTGCAGTTGCACGCGTAGCTCGTCCACGTGACCATCAACCATATTCTGGTCAATGTCGAACCGACCGCTTTTCTCATCGAGCCGCAAGAAGCCCCAATGGATTCCGCCTTCTGGGAGACGGTCATCTATTGATACTGACTTATCGTGTGAAATGCGGACACTGCCGGTCTTCTTGTCGTTCAGCTGATGGTGTTGTCAGCATAAGCAAGCAACATGACATGTAGTGACTAGTAACCTACCTTAACCCCCATAATCTCTGTGAACTTGAGGATGCTGCCCCAAGCGGCCGCACATGTCTCGTAGTCTTTGTTCCAGAACCAAACATCATCTCCAATGCGGTACAGCTCTGCTCCGCCAGTAGCCTGGTTGACAGCAAAATCCAGACACAAGAGCACGGTCTCGCCAAGTGAATCGCTCAAGGTGTGAGAGCCTGGCATACCTCGGCGGCGCAGCCGTGGCTCCGACGAGGGATCGTCCATGAACCTCAGTGGAGCCTCCAGGTATTTCGTGAAAAATTCTTTCCACTTCTTTGAGATACCGAGGAAGTCAAGAACGGCGAAAATGGTTTGATGAGGTAAAAGCGAATACCAGGAATCGAAGGTCGTACGGAAACAGGTAAGCTCTCCATGCAGCCGTGTGTTCACAATGATTTCCGTAGAAACGATATGAAGCAGGTCCTGCTTGGCCTCCATGGAATTCTTAGGCTTACTATGATAGACTGCATCCCAATGTTCAAACAAATCGAAGGCATTTTCCACATTATCTGCATCTTCTTCGGAGTCCGTGTATACCGGAGAAGGTGGAGAAGCTGGAGAATAACACGGAGAAGGCGGGGAATAGTTCATAGCACCACCAGCCTTTCTTGCAGTTTGCTTTGCGCGTCCCACACGAGGTTCTTGGCTTGTGTCACCTCCGTAGGCAACGAATCCCCCTATTTTGCGCTTTTTCTCAACGTAGTCCCCAAATTCTGCTTCTTCCTCGCCTTCTTCGGCTTCAACCTGCTGTCTATCAAAGTCCAGTAGCTGGTGTGCAAAGTATCTGTAATGATGGGTGCCTTTACGCTTCTGCTCCAGACTTTGGGAAACATCTATACCTTTGTCACCCAGGAAGTACGACCGTCGTAGACGGTCAATCTTGGAAATTTCGGTGAGCTTCCTTTGCCAAACTTTGTGTTTGTGCAGGTCCAGAAAGCTAGTTTTGAAGAAGACAGACCTAGCCAGAAGAGATTAGCCTTGTCTTTACATATGGAAGTAAGTCAATGCACCATTTAACACCAATATGATGGAGAAAGATCGCCTGCAGAAGATCTGGGTCGAAATGAATCGAGAAATCGCCATTGATCTTCCTTCGCTGCTCCAATAAGACCTGTGGTCCCCAAGTCCAGCGGTCAAGGGCATTCATACGCACATTGAGGATGTCGCATAGTTCCCTTAGTATAACTTCTGTCAGATTTGTCAGATTTATCGATCAAGGACACTATAGTACATCGAAAATACCTACCATTACCGAGAAAGTCTCTCAATGCCTCGCGCTTTTCGTTTGAGAGAAAGTCTGAGTTCTGGAGTCCTTGGATGGTCCAGCAAAGCGTCTTCACGTCGAACTGCGTCGAGCTACTCAAGCGTGTCTCAAACTTATCGACTTTCTTCCGCAGCTCACCCAGTGCCGCGGTGCCATCTTCCTTGTTCGCAGTGAAGAGATCTTCGAGATACGATCTTAATGCTCGCTCGTCTACTTCAGCTGCCTGAAAAACTTCACTTTCCCACTCCGCGCGAGAAGCTAGTTTCTTCGCACCAGGTACTTCTTCAAAGCTCCCAGTTATGTCGATGTCACCATCATCATTGGTGGATTTCTCGTTCTCGGAAGAAAGCCATTCGGCAACGAGCTTCCCGTACAGGTCGGCGTACTGAAACTTGGTAGATTGGACCGATAAGTACTGGAGTAGCGTCTGTTCCCAATCTGCGAGAACTTTGGATGAGACGGAAGGGTCAAAGCGAGCATGCTCAATAAAGCGATCAAGGTTCCTAAGATTGGTTATGAGATGAAAGTATTGATTTCCGCTATGGATCACACGACCGGGTCGACCGTCCTTGGTATCATTCACTGTTTGAACTCCAAGGCACTCTTTCGAACCGTCAAGTAGGAGGCATACGCGCTTCAGAGGGTTCGGCTCAGCATTGGCAGTGCCAATCAAGGCCTTGTACTTTTCTTCAAAGGTTGTACGTTGCTTTGCGAGCTCTTCTAGTTTGGTGCTGGTGATTGTCTGTAGAGTCTCACTAAAGACGCTTCCGGACGAAGCAGGCATGGCGCAAGAGGGTGGCTGACTGCGTCTGAAGTGCTTAGGATAGCAAGTTGCCAAAGACGGGTGTTAAGATGAGCCCTGACCGCCAAGATGGAACCAATGTATTTTTGCAGGTCACTTCGTTTCGTATGACAGCAAGGCAAGAAGTGTTGCGTTGAAATCGAGACGCAATACTTTATGTATCCCGAGTCGCACTGCTAGGCAGCAGGCGCTTGGCAGAACTAACCCAATTGAACCAGGGGCACGGTACTAACAGTTTCGATGATAGTAGCACGCCTGACGGTGCCGGTATCTATTGGTCTGGCCAAGGAAAATAGGCAAGTCAACAGTGGAAGACACTGCCAAAATGGTGATGGTGACGTGATGTTTGGCGCGGCATCCGGAAAGCCCCCGGATCTGGAGTCTATGATCCAACAGCATTCTACCTCATAGTGCAGGACGGGAATGCCATGTTAAGTCTGCGCGACGTTTATGGGCACAAAGGAGAGCTTGGGCAAGATGGAGCCACCCGCCGATAGGTGTGCTTCCAGGGTTGTTATCGATAAGCGCACGGCCCTCATTCATCCTCAAAAACCATGGTCCTCCACTGTGCCAGGCTCCTACATCTATCCAGCAAGATGGCTGGTAGTACCGTGGATGTCGAAATCATCAATATTTTCTGCTGAATATGTCGTCTGCTCGGCTGGCTAACCAAATTGAACAACTAGACATTCACGCATGATCCTTCCCTTGGGCAAGAGGTGATGTTTCTAATAAGAAGCAGCTCATAGCATCTCCTAGATAAACGTGTCCAGAGTCTTCCCGGAAACTATTTCGACGAACTTGCCCCCTCCCTCTCTAATCAGAGTTTGTGTTGAATCCGGGGCTGTTGCCTAGTTCTTGAAGAAGCGACAAGGCAGATACCTGCCCTAATGAAGGCTTAGACCACAGGGTCCGCCTGCGGCTCGCATGCCGCTTCATCTGCTACGGATGACTGTTCGTACTCAGGTCCGGTTATGTGATTCAGAAGCACGATCGGTGACTGAACATGCTTTCACCACACTCTTCTTGGGCTCTATGGGCCGTATACTTCGATAGGCCACAAAGACTCGCTGCGGGCATGACTTCCATTGATAATTCATTGGCGCACATTCCATCTAGTTAAGAAGGGCAAGCCGAGGCGTTTGCTGGACTTGTATGCATTTTGTTCGATGTTAGAAAACGTTGGCCGCCGGAGGGTCGATTTCTGTTGTTTCACCAGCAACTTTGAATCCCACCCACTACCAAGATCGAATGACATGTCGACGTCGAACTCGTGTTCTTACGAAGATTGTTACAGATGTTCGAGATCTTAAGGCGAGCGGCTCACCGCCACCCGTTGTTACTACTAACCCTAGCCAACAGACATCTCTTTAAGCATTTCGCAAGCATTTCGCAAGCATGACCACGCCCCCTCAACAATGTCGCTTCCAATCTGTACCCGACCCATATAAAACAGTCCCGGACAGGTACATGCACCGAAGCTGCCGCGCAATCCACCTGTAGGAGCTATACAGGCGACCTGCCAATCCCGCACAGCTCTTGCAACGCCCCAGCACCCGGCAAAAGCCGTTCGTTTAAACGTTCACTGAAATAACGATGGGCCGCACGGGAAGCATCGTTGGCTCCTACACTCATTTCTAATAATTCATCGCGGACATCCCGCCGCCGCGTTTGCATAAACAAATGGAGCAGAAGGATGTGCGCGAAGGATTCCTGACGCACTGTTCGCCGTCTTCTACGTGACGTGATCGTCGCGTTCTAAACAGTACTAGCGCATGCCTCAGGAGCTAGCTGCAGTCGTAAGCTCGGGAGAAGTCGCTGTAGGGGCCGCCTTTCCCGGCACCGTTTTTGGCGACCCACACCAATGCCGGCACACATGCCGCGGCGTGGATTTTCTAACGCAATTGGCTGGGTGGCGCTGGCTGCGCTCATCGCTCGCGCCTATCTCCAAGGGATTCATGGATTAAAGACAGAATCACGCTCGTGACTGGATGAATGAGATGTGTGCATTACTTCGGTCGTGTTTCCATCATGTGTGTGACTTTTTCCACTTTGCGCCCAGGAGTATTCGTTCGCAGAGAGATTGCCCAGTTTGATGTTCCTAATCTCTTGCTGCACTCGATCTTTGCTCCACCGTACTGGTGACTTGGATCCCACCGCCCTTTACGGGAAGTATGTACTCCTCGCTGCCAGTGCTGCCTTGGCCATGTATCATGTTCACCATCTGCCCGTCCTCCAATGCGACCCATTCTTCGTCTCTGCCGCTCATATGGCTCTTGACAATCGGTCGTTTCGCGTAGCCGGCTACGGGTGTTTGATGTGGACCGGTACCGCCACTGCTTCCAAGCTTGAGAACGCGCTGCAAAAGTGGGCGGAGCGTAGCGACGCAGCCTACGATCACTCCGACTCCGTTTTCGGCATATCCCCAGAGAATGACATCAGCGACGCCATCTGTCGTGATGATTAGTGTGGGTGTACTAAGGGGAGTGGAAGGGAACTTACGCAGGTAGTCCGTAGAACTGGTAAGGTTCACCGTATAAATGAGCCGGATACATGCCGACAGACTTGCTCTGTGGCGCGTTAGTTGAGCGATCATGTTCATAAGATAAGCGAGGGCAAACTTACAAGGCTCCCAGACCGAGAATGACGCCGACGGAAAGCTTAGCATTACGGTTGAGCTGTACATTCCATAACAATGGTATGGGTAGCAGAGCACAAAACCAGTCTGTAGCAATATTGATCGCCGTTGTCGCATAATAGATGTCGGCAAGTGTTTGAGCCGGGTTGCATTTTCCACCGGGAGTCGAAGTATCCCAGGCGTAGGATACAGGGGCACACTGGAAAATGATGTATAGCATGGCGATGAGGTTCATGACGACGAACATTGCAGACACGGCATACAAGCTGTAAATGTATGTTTTCCTCCGCGACGCAATTCGGATGAGCATGAAGGAAATGCTCAGCTTGATGGGTATGATCGCGGCGCAGTAAAAGACTTCGAAGAAAAAGAAGTACTAAGCACGTTAACTTGCGTGAATGCCTTCGTAGAGTAAACCATACCTGCATCCCCTGGACCTTTTCGTCTGGAGCAAGCTTGCTATCGTGAACACCAACACCGTTGAATGAGCCACCAATGCATGATATCGTTAGAGCCGTGAAAGGAAGCTAATAGTGCCGTGGTCAGCAGGATTGGCGTCGCATGAGGTTGTTGAGAGGGGCTTACCATTGCTGCGGTCATAGACCAATCGTCAAGACCCCAGGCTCCATTGTGTAGCCTTGTGTAGACTCGCAAACCAAAGGTAATGTATGCGATAACTGACAATGAAATGATTGACGCAGCGAGGTTGGGTGCTTTGTCGCCGTAGTAAGTCATTCTGGACCCTTTACTATGGGCACAACCTCCTGCAGCGCGAAGTGGGGGGTAGGCAAACGATGAAGAAAGGAACGGACTGCGGGGGAAAAGAGCGACTAGAAAGAGAGTTTGGTGGGATTATGTCTACAGCTCGTGCGAGAGTAAACGTTCTTCAAGACATCATATCCAGGAAAAATGCACGGATAGCCGGAGGGTATTATCCGAAAAAGACTTCGAAACAGACAGGAATTATACGTATATCAGTCTGTTATCGATGATCCCCCGTGCCACATTAACAGCCGCCCCAGACCATGAAATAACTTGACATTGGTCTCGTGCGAGAGTCCGGGTGTAGGACCCACGTAGCTCCGTTTTTTGTTGGACTCTAGGATAGCTGCTGGGATGGTGCCGGGAAGGTACGGCGAGCGATACTAAAACTTGAGCTGTGTCCGTCGTGTCGAGTTCATAGTAGTTGGTGCGGGCGGCCTAAAAGGACGGCTGGTCGAGCACTGGCGGCTGAACCGCACACTCAGAAGGTCGTGCCTGGACTCCCAGAAATGCACGTACTGTCATAGGCGGACGCTGAGGAATATGCTGAATTTGGCAGAACGGCTTTCCGCGCACCTCATGGATCGACCCTGTTCTTCGGTAAGAATTTTGACATACTGTTACACTGTGCCGCGCAGGATTTATCGCTCGGTTATCTCGCGACACGTTTTCCCAAATGTGTTGCGAATGACGTCGAGAAGAATTTACTTGGCGTGCTCGGCCTTTTTCCTCAGCTTTCTCCAGTTTCTTCATGTCCCCATGTTGTGAGGGTATCCGGGACGGCATAAGGGTTCGCCGTCGGCAGGGGAGCCGGGTAATGCACGTCGCTAGCAAGCCTTGAGTTAGACACAAGTTCGCTTCGGTTGTGCTCCATAAAAGGCCCGAAACTAGACCCTTGTCCTGACTTGTCAACCCAAAACGCGACGTCCTATCACGAGCGGCTCGCACAGGCGGATGAATGGGAAGGACCCATGAGGAAAAGGGGGCTCATGGTTATGGAACAGTGGACATGTGCGAATTGATTTACCGCCCATTATCAGTGCGAGCATAAAATACACTGCGCAGACAGGTTGTTTGATTTCGCATAGAGCTTCGTGCGATTATAGCTGCAACAGCTACGGACCTTGAAAGTATGGC
The DNA here is from genome assembly GCA_029100535.1 of Stemphylium beticola. Lineage (NCBI taxonomy): Eukaryota > Fungi > Ascomycota > Dothideomycetes > Pleosporales > Pleosporaceae > Stemphylium > Stemphylium beticola. The sequence goes on along the minus strand of JARBXR010000109.1, from coordinate 76,104 downwards.
AGAAGAGAATTGATGGCGACAGGAGCATATTGCAATGGCTGTGGAGCCCTAGAGGGCAGAAGATAGTGCTGCCTGGGGTGAAGGGTACGCGAGTCGAATGACATAATCAGGCGAGTCGAATGCTTGCTCCGCATCCCGCAGGCGATGCCGGTCTTCTTCAATTTGCAGCGATCTGCAACCATCGATGATTCAAATGCGCCAATTCTTGTCTCCTTACAATGCGCATATGAAGAAGTCAGCTATTATATCCAGACATTTCGCCATCACCTGCACGGTCCCGAATGGCTGTTTCCAAACGCTTCTGGAAGATTGCGCGAAGTCCGCGAACTGGATCTCGAGGTGGGGGTGAATGTGGCGCATTTTTTGATCTCTCGAACTTCGTCGGAGGGCCAGACCTGAAGTCATGAATGAAGTCAGGGCGACCAATAAGGATATTTTCATGAATATTTGCTCTGCAGCTTAATCTCTTGGCACAATCCTCTTCTCCCTATTTTGGAGATGGCATTCAGTCACCACTCCGCGGGAGTTTTCTGGCAAATAACCCGCCAGGGCCCAGTCGCTCCCTGCAACTTACCAGAGTCATGGTATCGCAACATTGTTGAGTAACAATTTGATGGCCTACCTAGGTATCTTCCAACGCCCATGAAAATCCTCTTAAGCGATTACCCGCGGTAGGCATACATCGGCCACCACACCGAAAGCTAGTGCCATGTCAAGTTGTTGTCTCCCTGTCAGCTAGCAACAACACCTATATCGAGTTTGGAAGGATTGGCGGCCATGCTAGCTCCCTCGAGGCCACTGGCGATAGTCGCTTTAGTCAATTGAGGCTTCCAATCGCAATGTAGTGATAGCCTTGTGGAACGTCGAATGACAAACATTGCGATCTTTCGCAGGAACAGGACGTACAAATTTCAGTTCTGGAGCAAATATCCAACCCAAAAGGTCTCTATCAACGAGAGAACGGCTTGGATAAGACCAAGATTGTGGCCAGCTTTACGCTTTGCATTCTGCGAATCACCAAAGGAAAGCAGTTTTGAAGTCAGGCATCACCTAAGCTTGGTAATGGGAAATGGTCTCTAGGTGTTCAGACATTACTGCAAGAAAGTATGAACAACACCAAGTCTTAGAATCACTTTCATCCCGGAAAAAGTTATTGCTTTCTGTGTTGCTCCATTGGCACCATGTCCCGAGCCAAGTTCGACTCAGGCCAAGATCCTCTTGGACGATCCAAGCTTGCGGTCACCGGGGAAGCCGATATGAATAAACTTTGAAGCCCCGAAACGCCTTACTAGATCGTCCCAACCGCAAGGCTTTTTATCCGACGGTCTCCACAGTTTCCGGCAGATAAACTACCGATGTGTTAGGTTCTCGACTAGCGGTGCCTTGGCTACTTACAAGATCTACAACACGTGCAAGGTGCGGTCGCTAGGCACAATGCCTGTTCTTTTCAACATGTGCACAACGGAAGTGAAGGCGTTCACGGTCATCATGCTAACAATACGGCAACCACTTTTGAACTCGGCTTGCACGGTTAACACCCTCTATATCGTATTCATCACCTTCTCAGAGTCTGGTTATCTATTCAGTCCAATTCGCTTGGTTTATTGTCTCCGCGGCTCGAGAGCATGAAAATTGGATGTAAAGTTCGCTTACTTGGTATGTGAATGACTAAGAAAAGTTATTCCACTGAATCAGTCTCTGACTGTAAAGCCGCGGAAAGGTCATAGAGATTTCGTTGCTGTTCAAAGCTACAAGGATAACCTGGCTCTTTCGAACTGCGACGATGTAGCTATGCGAGGGGTCTGAAGAGCAACCAAATTCGAATGGGAATGAGTTCTTCCGTTCACAATGCCTCCTACTTCGAGGCCGATACTATTCCAGTTGGCGCTTCTTCTTTTATAGAGCTCTTGGCTTTTTGATCGTGTCCTTGATATTCCAATTACAAGCCAGAAGAACTTAGGTGCTCATAGTAACTCAGCTAAGCCCAAGGTACCACTTCGATTCGGCCGTCACTCATGTCGTTGTGTATGTATTACATGTTTTCCTAACTCCTAACCCGAATAGTAAAAAGTTGGTCTACTCCTCTCGGTACCGGCCTTCAAATCCTTCCCCATTTCGTTGTCATATGTGGATTTGCGGCCTCCACAAGGCTCTGGTTCTGAGCAATCTGGCGGTTGTTCTTTGCGCCGCCACCTTGACAGATACAGGCCAAGTATACATTCAGGGTCATCACAGGGGAGAACTCAGATGCGATGTCGATTTTTAGACGATGTTAGATCAACTTTTGTATTATTGGATTTGCGGTCTTCGTGTACTTTGTTCACCCTCTACCGCCCATCCGCGTACTGTGTATGCTCGTTTCTACTGGAAATTCCACAGCTACATTGCACCATAGTTTTAATCATGGTATCGCGGTTATGAACATCACTGCAGACATAGTGCTTCTTCCATAGGAGTACACCACAGCTATCATGAGGGAGTATCATTCAAAAGCTTCAAGCTATTTGCTAACTCATCACACGTGTCGTCATTGCTTTGGGTATCATAATCGCCTAATCTACATCTTTGTCCCTTGTCCACTCCTCACCCAATCTCAATAGCCCACTCCCTCGACCCACCTTGGTCATCCACCTCAACTGCTGCAGCTTTGCTCTTCCCTTTGCGGAACCGCCTCCTAACGCCGCCCATAGTATCCTCGCATTCCCGCATTCCCAAAGCCTCCCATTCCTTCTTTAACCCCTTCTCAACATATCTCCTCCTCCCCTCCCTTGTCCACATACTCTTTGGACCCTTCCTCTCCCCCTCACAACTTTCCCCAGTCTCATTATCGTCTCCAAGATCTTTGCCCTCCAACCACCCCACGCCCTCGTGATATTCGATGTTCAGGTGTTTAATGATACGCTCATGTGTTGCAGGGCGCACGCGCATGAAGGCTTCATCGTGGGCCTTGTTGCCGAGCAGCGAGCGGATGTAGCTGTTGCGTTCGAGGACGTCGGCTGTGGAAAGCATAGTTGCTACGCTACCCATCACGGGGTATGCGCCTGTTGCGAGGGGTGGAAGAGACGGGTGTAGCGGCGAAGGGGTAAAAAGATCGAGTTTCGAGAGGTGAGTTTGTTGTGATGCTTGTGTCATTGTCTAGTGCGTCTAAGTGTCAGCAACGTCAATTGACACTGGAAGATATCGAGATTACATCGAAGGTGGTAATGGAGGTAAATGCATGTCGTACCATCTTCGCAAATTCTCGCCTATCGCATGCGTGACAGCATGTCAACGTCCGGTAGAAGCATGCCCTTCGTTTGCTGTTCTTTTTGCAGAAATAGCATAACTCCCCCAGCCATTTGCGACGGCACGTGAAGACTTTGGAATTCCGCGGCGGCACTATATCGACATAGCGCTTGAGGAGGTTGCGCGCGTACTCTTCCACTATCGCGTTCAATTGCTTGTTAGTCTCTGCGAGCGCATTGAGCGGATACGACTTGAGGTTTAGGCTACAGATAGGCTCGGTATATGAGAGAATATGGAAGAGAATTTCGGGCGGGAGCGTGTCGAGGCGCGTCATGGTGTGCAGTCTGAAGACTGCGCGTTGCGTGCCGAGGTGTTTGGGTGGTAGATGAGGTCATCACGACCTCGCGGCCACCCACTAGCGGAATTCGGTTAGGCGCTCATGCTTCAAACACCGGTAACCAGCCTCACCCACCTGGAATCGTATGCTATCTTTTGTGCTGTCTTCGTGCATCCTGTTATCTGGCCGATAATATTTTCGATCATTTATCACCTATCCGAGCGAAGCTATTGAATTTTAACCATGTTTGTTGACAAGCGCAAATATGGTCATGTGACGGCCGCAGCCTTATGAGTGGATCACCATGTTCAACCGGCGGGTCTGGATCGTGAGCTGGAATCATGGAAATCGTGAGATGATTGAGATCTAAACGTGGATCTACCGCCCTGACGCACACCCCGCAAGGTATGCAGCATGCTGGCCGCGGCTTACGCACCCCACGCTGCACGAGCTATGGAGGCGTACCCACTTCGCTTCACTGAGCTGAAGAAAAGCTCGTTTTTAGGAAGGATATCACAGCATTTCACATGTTTTTGTCTCGTTGCTTAAGAGTCATGCTTGTCGCCCTACGCATCTTGACATCATGTCCACATACGCAGTGCCAAATGCGTCGGACAGTTGGAGGCATACAAATTCAGGTAAACTACGTGGGGAGCTGGCCATTTGTCCATCTGATTCGTACCTATCTGCCTACACCGTCTATTCATTGATCAATGCACTTACTGCCATGACGGAAGGCAAACCTAGTAGCTTGGGTCAGCTCATGTTAGGTGGCGTGGGTTTGGGTGTGTGTGTAGCAGTACCTAGGTAGAGAAGGGTTGCATCCACCCAATCTAGGGAGGAGGAGGCTGTTCATGCTGATAAAAAGCCCTGACCGAAAAGAATCCCGTGCCGCATCGCCTTCTCGATGGCATGGTATTTGACAGTCGTCCTCTCGTGTGCCACGTCGCGACGATTCCCTAGCGCCTCAATCTAATGCAATGCTCAGCCCTCACTCAGGGCTTGGGGATCCACTTGCGCCCCTCTTCCCGAGTTCGGTTTGCTTCGTTCGGGCCGCACTGAAACAGTGGCCTTGTGTGCTCGTGACCGTTAAGTCCTATGACTGGCCGTAGGTAGGAATGTGCATTAAATCTTTCCGCAGAACTACTTGTATTTACATAGTCCCCGCAGGAGTCGACGCGTGTTTACAGTGAGCAATGAAAGCAGTGGTCAAGGAAAGGAAATTATAGGACCATGATAACAGCGAGCGCATATCATGGTGGCCACTGGAGACACGGGGAGTTGGGACTAGGGAGGACAATCTGTCGGATGCCTGAAGGGACTTCGGAGTGATATATTGCTGCAGAGGCGCTATAGGCCCTTCTTTGCCCTCTGAAACAGCTTAAATTCGTCCTCTGTGCCCTTTTCTCCGTCCTACCTTGGTACTAAAGCCGACCTTTCTCTCTCTTCGCATTGTTCTTGCACTTCCTTTGCTCAACATAAGCCCAATCATCCAGAGAAACCTCACCGTCTTAACCGACATTCCAGAGTCTTTCAGGTCATTGTTTTGTCGCAGCCGACCCTATCGTTTGCTGCGTCATCGACCTGTTTTCTGAACACAAGCTCCGCTCGCCACCATTTCACTCTGTCACCTCCAGTCATCATGTCGCATCCTCAAGCCCCCTATAGCAGATACTCCGGTGGATCGAGCCGTAGTGCAATTAGTGACCATGATGCTCGCTCGGACGCATATTCCCGTCACATGAGCGGAACTGTAGGACGACGAGGAATCCACGATTTGGATTTCACTGCTAATGTATCAAAGTCGAACCATGCACAAGAAACTGCACATGCCATGGGAGGCAATCATTACACCTACAATGTAGCTGGAGATCATTTTGTCTTCTCCGAAGACGCCGCTTTCTGCGACCAACCCGCACAACGCGAATCTTCTCCCTGGCAAGACGATGCCCGTTACGTGGAAGTGCCTCGCCAATTCGGGAGAGACTGCGCGGGATCGCACCCATTGGACGAGAATGCTACTTCGGACCGTACTCGTGGTCCGCCAGATACCAGAGGCCAGGCATCTCGCTTTGCCAGACCGTACGATTACTTCTCTGTGGATCAGCAATCTCATTACGGCCAGAATGGAACTTACTCCGATGGCTTCAGCTATGGTACCAGGGCCAACGAGCCACATGCGAGTCAAGTTCGGCCAGCCGCCGCCACTCATGCACAGCAGCAGCCCGGGCGTGACGCTACTTGGTCGGGTGTCAACCAGGAACAGCGCTCGGACCTTTGTCATGATGTGGCTGAGGAGCAGCGCCCCCTTCCTTATGATTCTGTGGGCTACGTCAGACGTGACGGGCTTGTGCATGCCGCCGACGAAATGTACCAGCAATACAGGTCTTCTGATTACGACCAATACAGCAGGAACAGTGGGTCTAACGGGTATAACGGAAGAAACGACGCTTCATTTTAAGAGAAGAAATGACAGTGTGGGTTGAAAGAGGCAGACTGGGCGCGATATTTCTTATATGCCTTTTGACGAGGGCGTTTTTCGGAGGGCTGTGCTCTCAGCACTAGGCCTTGGGTTGTAATGATTTTCTTTTGCTTCACTTCAAGTCACTAGTATTGTGCTTACGATGCATCCTTTTGCGGCCGCTGTAGGGGTCAGTGCTACATTCGCCTCAGCCTGACTGTTGATGGGGGGCCTGCGTTTCCTTGCCTGTCCAAGCGGTGTTTTCTCTCGCCTCTCTTTACCTACCTAGGTAGGTAGGTAGTATAGGCTCGGTGGTTTTCCTGATATTGTAATCACTTTTTCACAGCATTGCATACATGTCAACTTATCTCGCTGCTCCCTGCGTAATCTTTCCTGGGACTTTGGCTCGTAGTGAGATGTTCAGCCAAGTTCTGCTTGTGATTTCCGACTCGTTCCGAATTTCGGAAAAGGCGCATCACTCCTGCCCAGATGCTCCGCATATTGCGCGCGCTAGGGCCACGCATTATCACTCACCGGAGTGGTGATTAAGCCCTCAAGGCCACGATTTCAATTCTCACCGGTAAGCCACAGGAGGTGATCGGCGAGGAGGACTCGGTCACCGGTTCTTCTGATGCTGGCTGCATGAATTGATGGTGAGACACAGCTATTCTGAGTGTGGCGGCCTGTTGAGAAATTTGCTCCATGATGCGTTGGAGCAAGCACAACCACTCAATACTGGAAGGGCTCTCAAAGATTTCGAAGAAAAGGAGCGGGGTACCTCTTCGTGATATCGGTGTGCTAAACGTGTCGTGCGCGAGCAGAGGGAGGACTTGGTGTGAGTGATGGTAGGAGAGGACATGGTGAGATTGGCCAATCGAACGCAGAGAAGCGACGAGTGCGAAATTGTTCCGTATACGTTGCCATAATACATCTCGGCTTTGATACGGCTTTTCCAAGGCGCGGAACATTGCGAATGTTTAGCCTAAAGATACGACCAATACGCTGCGATCTGTAGATCTCTGCAGGCAGACAGGGCAGGATGCGACGGCGGTCAAAGGATGTTTTCCAAGCCGCAATTCCTCGGGGGCTTCACCAGGCGGGGCCAGAATTGAGGCTCCGTGTAGAGATATCATGTCACAGGCGGACGCCTGTAGGCAGGGACCACTGCGCATACCAAGCGTAAACCATTGGGGCACGATATCCCTAGACCCACAATGTAAATCCGACCAGCGGCCCAGCAGCAAAGTAAAGCTGAGGCCGCACAAGACGACCGCGTGATCAGATCGGTGCCTGTCGAGGTATGAGCCCTAGGGCACAGGCTTGAAACGGTCTCGCCGCCTTACTGCTGCGCTAGATGTTGACAGTTGTGATCGTATTGTGATGGCCGAAGGCCTAGACCAGCATGTCGCTGATGGGAGTGGGTGTGGAGCGGACCGAGGGGCCAGCCCGATGCCTGGAAACAACGCGAGCCAATGCTATTTTGAGCATCGACTGGCTCAAAGATGAGGTCATACCTTAAAAGCAATCTTGCTTGCGAATTGTTTGCCTCGTTTTCCTCAACAAGGGACTCAAAGAGTCCTGCAAAGCTAGTCGCCTGCATCGGATATTCGGAAGAGGACTGTTGATTTGGGAGGCCGCCCCCAGGCCATGGAGTACTGAATGCCGTTAGAGGGGGCGCAGGAATACGCCCCACCTCCATGCGAAGCCCAGGAAAAGGATCTAGGGAATCACAGTTGTCGGTCTGCAACGAGTGGAGGACTCATGGAGGACAGTTATGGAGGACGCACGTTGAAAGATGCAGTTGGAAATCAGGTGGCACTAAGCCCGTCCGCCCGTGTCTCGCAAGCGGATGCGTGATTCACCTGTTCCAGTGCCTACAGCTGTTCCAGCTTTGAGCGTGTGCATAACGCATGCTCCCAACTCCTTCGATGGCCACCGCCTGTTCTCCGCGTGATGCTGGCTGGTAACAGCCGCCGTGTACGTGGTGCGCGGAGTGCTTGTATGAAGTCCTTCGTTACAGCACATGCGGCGCCTCAAAATGTATCCGCCCAATCGATACTAGTTTGGTATCTCGAGCTCCGTTCATGAAATCGTTGAGGCTGTAAGGCTGCGTCGCTGCTGGATAATGTCTCGCCGGATGGGTCCAATATGCGCCTCGAGGCATACCTCAAGGCGGATTCGCAGTGCTTCTTTGTGTTATGCGCTCCGCCATGATGAATTTTTAGAACAGCAGTGAGGCTAGAAATCAACATATGCTACCTGGGTAAGCAGTGTTCGGAGTCCAACCCAGGTATATCTCAGACCATGTTTCTTTCTGCATCTCGAGAAATCCGAACTCTCGAGAAAACCCAAATTCTACCACTTGTTCCCGAAGTTGAAGCATTGACCAATGATCTTTGCTGTTTTCGAAAGCGGCCATTCCGACGTTACCCGCGAATCATGACTGGCTATCGAGCGTGCATGCCTTTCCTCCTGGACTTTGCGCTCTCGCAAACGGCTCGGCTCAACACGCCTGCCCGCCCGCCTGCCTGCCCGCCCACCAGCCGCGCAATGCAGGCTCTCTGGCACCTTTCAGATCAACTGAGACAGACTGGAATAGCTCCAGCTTCACCGACAGGGGTGCGGCTGCCTGCCAGTTTCCCCATCTGTCTGTCCCAGGCGATGTGTCGGAGCGGAGCGGATTTGGTGGCGTCTTAATCGAAGCTCCATCTCGACACCGGCTAGCGCTCGCACTGATTCCGGAGGGCACCGATAAACGTGCCGGGGCGCATGTATATATCCATGTCCTGCTTCTACCTATGGGAGCACCGAGAGACGCTCAAGGAGCCGCTCCGTAGTGCTCAGCTTCTTGGCCACATGGCCGCTCGCCTTGTGCGACACCAAAAAAACAACAAATCTCAACGCAGGACATTGCAGACCTGGTGGGCCCAGTTTCCTCAAGGACCGTAAAACAATCAAAGCGGATCAAGACTTGATACGTCGATCTCGTCGCCTGCGATGGCCTTCTTTGCCCTGTTGTAGGCAAACTGATACCGCATCGTCACCAACAAGGATTGGTTGGGCGTATTGGAAGACTCGAGTCGCAATGCAAAGCCTGTTGGAAAGGCACTGGCAGCAGCGTGATAGCATTACCCGCTTCGTCATGGCCAGATAGCGCAATTTATGCCTCAGTAGCTCATCAACTCATTCCTCCAGGAAACCATATTCCCATCTCTTGCATGTTGCTTGGGGCTTCGCTCACCGGCCAGGGTAGATAAGGTCCTCCATTGACACTGCTAAGGTCGGTAATCAAATACTGCTTGACTTCCCTTAGTGACAAGATGCACATTCTCATCGAGACCCATAGTCGCTGGAAGTTCGAGTGAGTCCGTCAACCCCTATATCCCCAAGGCTCATTCCTCGAGGCGCGTTATTGATCGCTGTTACAGAATCCTTTCACCTACCCACAATACCTTCAGAGAGGAAGAGCAGCGCACGATCTGTATGCACTTTGCCTCAAAGGCTAGCTCGTCAGCGACAGTCAACGACTGCCCTAATACGAAGAACACCACCTCAACTCGCACAGTGGACGGCCCTGCAGAGGAACTTCAATCTGTGCGTGGACCGTCATCGAGCCCTTGCCATTGCTGCAGAATCCGGAAGAGCTTCAGAAGACTGAAGAATCTGTTCCAGCCAAAGTGTTCTACGCGTCTACCGGATTTGAGTAGTCGGTCGCATAGGCAAGAGCTTTCATCATCAACTTCGGATCTCCCTTACGCGGCTTGCCGAATTGCAGAACTATCGCCCGAATTGGACACTGCCGAGCTTCCAGGCCAAGAGACAATGTATCCGAGTGCATACCCAAACGACTCCAAAATGTCTTCGACACGAGCTAAAGATGCTCGACCTGGAGGACCTTTTTGCGTGGCTCCTATTGCTACCGTCATTCCAGCTGCGGAGCCACCGCACTATGCGTTCGCCATCCCTGCTGAGCTTCCAGGCGAAAAGACAATGTATCGAAGTGCATACCCAAACGACCCCAACATGTTTTTGGCACGAGCTGACGACGCTCGACCAGGAGTCATGAGCTCGTATAGAAGTCAACCATACCCGACTACCCCAGATATGATAAGCTGTGATGGATCACAGAAGTCGTCTACTGTTTCGCCCGCGACCCCAATACAGAAAGATACGGGCAGTCGACTAACGTACGGCACATATGGGGGTGGCGTGTCACCGAACGGCTTGACAACCTGTCCACTGTCTCAATTCGGAAACGATGAACTTCTTTACCAGCATATGCAACCTCATTCCATAGCCCCGGACTACCAGCCGCAAGAAGCAGTCCCTGCAGATTGGAAACCCCCGCATGTGGGCAATCGAATTGGAACCCTTTTCGATACACTCAAGCACACTTGTCGTCAATTAGTTGCGGTACCTGTTGTCGATCACCATATCTCTCCCAGCTACCAATACTCCTCTCCGACACCGGACTTTGGCGTCGCTAGATCCCCACAGCAGCAGTGGCAATCCCACACCGCTGCCCGAGGAGACATGATGTCATACAACCATCCAGATCACGGATCTGACTCACATAACCTAGGCCACAGCAGTGTTCCGACATTCCAAGGGCATCAGTCAGGACTCTCTCCTCATACCCAACACGCTGGGCAGGGATACCAAGCAGGGTACCACCCACAAAACCCTAGCAATGAGACTTGGACCCAGGCGTCTCAAGCTAGCTCAGGAGTGAGCGTGGGGACTCAATATCCTCCGATGACTTGTGGCTTTTGCTCCCTGGCTTTCAGCGGCAAGTAAGTCAGGCGCACGGTACATCCGTAGACTAGGAGTAACCTCTGACTTTATACCATAGATATGCCAAAAGCAACAAAAACCGGCACGAGAAGTGTTTCCACAACCCGCAGGCTTCTACTGAAGGGCTGAATTGTCGTGAATGTAAAAAGTCGTTCAAACGCAAAGATAACACCAAGAAACACGAAAGAGAAAAGCACGGCCTGGTCGATGAAGAGCCAAAGAAGCGAAGAAGGAACTAGCGCTGGGCGCAACGTGAACGGTCGGCTACGGTGTGTCACGCATCGTAGCGCAGATCAGGAGCAGGCATTTCTCCTCTCAAATTATTTGTTGTGGCTTTTTCTTCTTTGTTTCTTGAAGTTCGTTGTAAGAGTGAAGTATGGATTTCCCAGGTTGGAGCTCTTTCTTGGGACGTATTCCCTTCCGTAATGTTGGCGTGTAATCAGTAATGCTGAAACGTGCTCGTTGAAACAGCCTTTCATAAATGCGTTTGTGCAGTGCGAAACGCTCTCTATAGGTCCAAAGCTCGGAACGTTCTCCGTGGTGCCAGCACCTTGTGACCGGAACCTGGATGCCAGGCGTCCAGTGACACAGGATGCCTTCAGGCTGTTGTGGGCCGCTGAATACCGGCACTTTTTTATCCGCTCGCGATACGTGTACCAATGCAGCCAATCGATAGCGCCATTCGACATGGTATGCAGTTCTGTAAGTGACGACGAATTGGAGAGCCACACCCAGGAATGTAAGGGCATTAATGCAAGCGCGTACCGGGGTCACCAAGCAGACTGTGAGCTCCGATGCTGTCGTCTGAACAAGCAATCGATGCTCACATGTGGCACACTGTGGGTGCATGAAAGGGGCAACAAGGGGCGTATAGGTTGCATCTCAATCACCTCGTAGCACAAGGGTCCCATTGCCGGCCGTCTCCCAGAGTAGCAAGTCCTCGCGCTTAGTTTCCGTAGTGTTGGCATTTTCTGAACCTTCGTTGGATACTTGTTGTTTGTGTGCAAAAGGTCACTGTCGTTGAGCCAAAATCGATACCTAAGCTGACATACACCACTAATGGCGCAGGGTGTACCACTACTTCGGTGGGATCAATTGTATGTGCGCAATTTCATGCCTCTGAAGAGTCATAATCGCTGATTCAACAGGCTTACGCAAAGCTGCGCTGTTATCTTATGGCTGCCGCAAAGCTGTAGAGATGAAAAATGAGAACGCGAGGGCGTGGAGGGGCACATCAAGGCTTGAATTGGGAAGCGCCACTATTCCTGCTGGAAAATGAAGTGCCCAGCCTTCTCATGGTAGCTCGATTCTTTCCATTGAGCAGAACAACAACAGAGGGCACGGATTTGCTGTTATTCGTCGAGATCCTTGGATATTGTGATGGTGGAGGTGGCAGTGCGATCCGGAAATTGCTCTTCCAATCAGAATCAATGGCGCCCTTGAGGGTCTGGCGGCGATGCGGGTGAGGCAGCGCCCCATGACCAAGTGCATGGCATGTGACGCACAGGGCCTTAGCGATTGAAGCAGGCCAGGGTTTACATGAGATGGTGACATGAGAAGTCTTCCACAATCACTGATAAATCTTCTAAACCGGTGCGCATGATCAAGCGTTGCGTGTGAGAATCCATCGAAGATTCAGCCCTCTGGGAGTTATGCCAGTAGGTTCGGGTGAGGATAGCTTAACGGTTCATTGGGTTCCGGGCGGAGCCCTAGCAACGTTTCAGCTGTGCCTTTCTCGGTAGCAGTATACCGCCTGCAAGGCCAACTTGACGGCCAGGAACTCGGTTGTTCAAACGCACGCGAACAGGGCGCTGCGTTCGGCGGGCGAAAAGGCTTTTCATCCCAGCCATTGCGCCATCCGCCGTGCTGGTTTACGCGAACTGCATCGAGTATCGATGCCCATCATTTGGCTCAGTGAATGCTGCAAATCTTCAAACAATCCCTGTGTAAACTGCTGAGCCAATTGGTAGGCGCGAAAATGTTGGTGAAGGGTACATAAGGGCCAGCGAGGTTTCAGTACGATTGCGAAGCGCCACTGACAGTCAGGCAGTATCTGGTAACATGATGAGTCAATCCAGGCGTATAGCGCTGCCGTGCGGCTCTGTTCACATGCTACCATGACAATAATAACTTGGTGTCTCTAGATATCAGGTAATACCAGGCGCGTGCCGAAAATAGAGATCGTGATCAGGACCGAGGGAACGGCCCGAGGGAGCGCTTTTTCTCTGACTCGCACGCAATACTCGATTGCTCGTATGGGGGGCAGCCACTCTGCAGGGAACACGGAGATACCGGTGCCGTGTTACGGTTTGACGAGACATGCGTGCCACAACCCCATCGCGGTGCTTCTAGGACAATGTCTACGGACACATCTTTAACGGGCCTAGAAACCGTTTCCGTATAGCGGGTCCACTACAATGACTGCAAGCCTTCGATGATCTAACCGAGTTGTTAGTACACTAAACCAAATCGCGCGTGACAGTGGTGAGCTGTGTAGAACATCATCCCCAAGTCAGCAAAGCTTTCGCTTCCAGGGCTCGAAACAATGCAAAATGCCAAATACAGGCTTCTCTTCCAGTGAGACTGCAATCTGCTGTACCTGGGCCATTGGTAAGTGTAATCGCGCCGTAGGCGCACGGGACGAATGGTGCTAAGGTGCTATGAGAACGGCACAGCAAGAGTGGGGCACTTCATTAGACCGACGCTGGCGGCGGCGCCGACGGATTCAGCAACAGTCAGGGAGCGGCCGTCCTTGATCCGGCATCTGAGGAGATGCGGCTGCACTGAAGCACTGGATTGAATGTCTGCGAGGCTCTTTTTCTTTTTGTAGAAGCGCAACTGAACCCCAACTCATGTGATGGATTGATTGGTGGCTATGGGCCGAGGCCTACTGAACTCATGGTGTCGCAAAGAGATCTCGAGTCCAGTGCAGTTGGTACAATGCCATATGTGCAAATCCAGTGCCCTCCATCCGGGTCGACTGTAGATGCAGGCTGTGGAGATGCGGACACCTAGGAGCTCCTCTTCTTTCCCTTTCGCTGCGAAGCTACGGGCCTGACAACGTCCGTTTCCCAATTTTAACATTGGTAGGTGGACTCCCCGCATGCTGGGCAAACAGCTGCCCATGCTGATCGAAGTGCTGCACGGCGATGCATGTGTCCGAGTTCCGCCGTGGCTTCTTAGGGTGTGGGGACTAGCCTAGACCGCGTCACTGCGCTGAGCCGTCTATGCGACCCATCAGGACTCGAATACGAGGCCAAAGCACCTTTAGCTGTAAGGTTACGCAGCGAGGACTCTGGTGTGCGCTGGCAAAGGAGGCATCGAGTTTCTCCGTATTATCACAGCTGGTGCCAGAATACCTAGGTACGAAAGTCAAACAACATCACGAGTCTCCGCTCCAGGTGACCAGGTGGGGCAGTTCTGCAGTCGCCATATCGCGGCTTGCATATGTGTGTATTGCTGCATGATGGTATGCATGGTGGCTCTCCTGTAGGCCTCGGTGGGGTGAAATTCGCCAAGAAACAGGTAGGATCGATTGGGCCCAGGTAGTGAATAGGACTAAATGTCAGCTGTTTTGTGGCATTCGCGTCCACGTTTCCTCAGCAATCTATTTTTCGCCCCCGGGGAATACTTCGCAGTCCTTCTCCCTCTCTTTCTCACAAATCGTCAATTAGGTCATTGGCCATTGGACTTAGCGTTCTTTCCCCTGATGGGCGCAGGCTTGTTTTCGGTATGGGTTGCTCGAATCGGTGCGCAGTTTCGAGCCGTATACGAAGACAACCGGTTGGTACTGGCTGTATGTGCCCCTTCCTTCTTCTATGAGTCAAATGCTCTACGATTCCACTTTCGTATCACCGTCGATCTGTAGGGCGGCGATTGCAGGCTGACTGACAAGGTTATGAGCGTATTAGGTCGAGAGCTTGGCGGCTTCGCAATAGCCAAAGACTGTTTCGAAACGAGAAGGCAACCAAATTGACGTGTCACGGAGATGTCCACGCACTAATCCTCCCTGGGGACCTGGAAAATGCCTTTTCTTCACGCCAGCCAGTACAACACGTCTGATACGTTCCCATATCGGCTGACAAGGGTCTTTCTTCCCGATAGCGTCGCCTTGCGAGTCCTTCTCGAAACTTGACAAGAACCAGATGCAGCGTTATTTCACCGCCCGTCTCATCATAGTTCCGCCACCCATCAACCATACACTGTGTTTTCGAAAGCCTTCGCGTCCAGCTTCCATCGTACCGCACCATCGCGTCCCTGCCTCCAATACTAGAAGATTGTCTCGTACAGCCAGACACGGGATACACAAGTCGAGAGGAGAGATTGGCGCACGGAGTTCAGTGGAACAGAAGCTCTCGAAGGCGGGCGGAGTCAAAAGTGCGCGTGAGGGTATAGGTAGTTGAAAGGTATCGCCGCCTGCTACCATTCCCCGTTAACAGCTGACTGGCAGTAGTACTGTGGTCATCATTTGTGCCCGAGCTAGATCGAGCATAGCGTTCGTCGTCGTAGACCGCATCACGGAATCGAACCGCAAAAGCCGAATAGGGAGACGCCCTGCGGTAACCTTGTATCGGCGCAGGAGGCTACTTGCAAGCTTCGATTCGCATCTGTATCGATCGGCGTGCCATACCACAACAGGAAGCTTTCGTATGTGCTGGTCCATATCGTACCGTATCGCATCGCCGTTCATCCCACCCTCCTAGACCTTGTGGAAGTCCCCGAGTCGTTCGAACATCGCGTCGTCATCCGAACGCTGCGTTACCACAGACTTTTGCATCCCGATCACCCCTCTGGCTCGATTGTCCAACACTACACCCACTCACACCCCTCCTCTTATTCGCCAACAACTCTTTCGAGCTTCATTTTCTCCCACAAACAGCTCTTACGACGTTACTCGACCAATAAAGGAGCGCCACCCAACCCAATTTCGACACACCATCGTTGCAATCCTACCGTCGGGACAGCTAGGCCACTCCTCAGTTTTCACCAAACCGTTCATGTACAACTGCCCCGTTAGTACAACCATCAAGCAGCTTCAGCTTCGCAACGGTCCGAAGTAGACGAGACGTTTTGCCAAGCCCCGGGTACATAAATGATGGCACAACAGCAGCGAAGAGGACGCCACCTGATGTGGTCAGAACAATATATCCAGAGTGAAAGCTACATGCCAGATCAGGATCCACGGCAGATTTGTGGCCATACACAGCCGAGCGGGGAGCCATCAGCTGAAATGACTGGTCTGTACATCGGAGAAGAGCCCGAAATCGTGGCGAACAATGCAGGCCGGTTTCCATTGCAGCCTTCAACGGATCTCTGGAGGTCTGGTGAAGCGCCATTCGAGGATGGATATACAGGGTACAATACAAACGTGCAGACTTCGGCTTCAACGCCATGGCGTGGAAACCAATATCAAGGTTATGGACAGAACTGGACGGGCTCAGAAACGAACTGTCACCCAAATGCTCTGCCTCACAGTGGGCACGACTCGACTCCCTTGCGTTTCGACATCAACGACCTGGCTGGACTTTGCGACAACAGTAGCTTCAATCCAGACTCGTCGACGAGTGATGGTAGGACGTTGGGCATCACTGTCGGTGATGAGGGCTACCCGCTACTAGCCACCGTCGACCTGGTTACCCAACAAGACACCGCATTCAACAACTCCACAATGTGGAATCCCATATCCAGCGATCAGTTTGACCTCAACACCGGAGTTCATTTTGGCCGCCAAGAACAACAGATGATGGCAGGTATGAACTTCAACGACGCCGAGCCCTGGTCTTATCCACGATCGCCCAACATGGATCCAATGTCTCATGAGCATCTCGACGGAGAGCAGTTTGGAGTCTCAGAAACATCGTGTTCAGCTGTAGGATTCAGCGACCCGGCGTCAGATTTCTGGACCAGGCCAGATTGCGCGACCTCGACATCATCTGTAAGTTGCTCACGCAACGCCATGGGTGACAGCTCGGTCACTGTGCAGCCTCCCGTATGGACGCCAGGTGGTAACCCAAATTGCAATGTTTCGTCCACCGCGAATGGGCTCTACGACCCGCCTATCAATCCGCCGTGGGTCAATCTTGAAAGGTCCGCAACCCCAGGTCATATTCCGCAGATGAATAGTAGGTCCTTAAACTTGGATCCACGACGCCTGGCTCCAAGGATGGAACGAAATAGATCTTCCATATCATCCTCTGGTACCGATGAATCCTCGGTCGATCTTCCGCTCGGTGAGACACTGCCTTGCGACCAGACTGGCTGCAGGAGTACGTTCACTGGTGAGTACCGCAGGGGTAATCTAGCAAGACACAAAAGATTGTGTCATGGGCACAGTAGTCCGTACGTATGTCAGGACGAGACTTGCGCCAAAGGGTTCAAGCGACAGGATGCTCGACTCAAGCATTATAGAAAACGCCATCCTGGTCTTGCCGCCAACAGTCCATACAGGCCTCGCCCTCGGGGAACTGGAACGCCAAAATGAGCACCTTGCCCCAAAGACATCTTAGTAAAGTCGTCCGAGGGGCCATTGACGGAGATCAATGAGCCTACCTTGAATGCCAAAACCCCCAAACCGTCTCCTATTCACCTCTTCGCGTATCGTTTGGAATCTCTTCGGGTGACGCGCAGAAATGAAAACAACACATAGCGGCGCTACGTGTTACGAGATGCAGCATATCGCTCCAATGTCACAACCCAAAAGCCAACTCCAGATTCTAACCAGCATGCTTTCTATTTCGTTTTCCTTCTCTTTGCATGTAAGATTGCCACAAAAAAATACTGCTGTCCCGCAGCCTGTATTAAAAAGTTTCCTTGTTGTCTCTCTCTCTCTTATGTACTTGGTTCTCTCGGCGTTTGGGTATACGTTCGCGGTGGGCAGTCTTGTCGTTGCGTGTCTACATGTGAGGGACGTTGAGGTCGCGTTGTGTCGACGGATGATGTGTACCCCCAACAAGGAGGAGTTGGCTTCTGTACAGGCAATTGCGCAAGCACCAGCAACCGCGCTGCAGCCATACATGAGCAGGACAGGGTGGTGGTTGTGACGATGCGCAGCTATCGAGGGTAGATGTCGAGAGATGGAGACACAGCCGAGGTCGGTCCGAGTTATATAGTGCGCTGCCTTAGGTAGCGACCTCGTTGGCTTGAGCTCGCACCCAGGTGTTATGAAGGGTCCTCCTGTCCCAACACGTCCTTGCCTCAAAAGGCCAACTCACGATGCACTCGCTGTGTCTGAGCTCGATGCTGCCATCTCATTTCAGTATCCGTTCTGTGCCAACATCGCGGCGTAAAAATGTTTGTGAAATGGAGGGGGCGTGGCTTGGTCTCGAAATTCCGTTCGCGCAAACAGGCTTTGGGCCGCAACACAATGTACGAACGTAACACGGCACAGTGTTACTGAAGTACAGTTGCTTTTTGTGAAACCGAGATGAAGCGTCGCCGGTGGCTGCTAAGCCGCGTTTCATGGGGTCATCCCTGAAGCCTGGGAGCCTGCGCTACCTTGTACGTCGATCGCTGCCGTTGATAAGAAGTGAGGCGTGAATGCAGCAAGGTAAGTTGATATTTCCTCGAGGTTATCCGGGAGTAGTCTCGAACTAATCATGCTGCAGGCCTCTCATCCCGCGGAAATACTTTTGAACGGGCTCAACTGTGGCTCGACGAATGGGAAGAGCGATGATGCAAAAGAGAAGGCGACAAGGATGGCAGCCTGCTCTGAACCATGGTCCGTCCTATATCGAAGTTGTCATCGTTCTCATTCTTACGAGCCGGATGTCTGCCTCGCATCCAGAGTGAGGCCAAACCAGTTTTAGTGGTGAGATATCTTGGATGCCTAGCAATGGATTCGTCAAGTCGCCCAGTCCTTCTTCCAGGCCGCCTTCCTGCTGCTACTCATGAGCTACGATCCAATGACCTAGCTAGAGTTGCGGAGCTCTACCGACAAGCCTTACTATGGGTCATAGCTTTCCTATATCATTGGATATAGGCGTTCCAGGAGGTGGATTCATGGCCTAGGCGTAGCAAACGCCCTGAAAGAGAGACTCTCTGCGAGCAGTGATAGGAGAGAGAAGCTGATGGAAAGGGGGCTAGGACTGTGTTAGATGCACATGTTCATGTAAGCAAATGAACACGTATAGTCGCTATCGAAGTCGCACCTTGATACTTCAGCTGCTCAGCACACCTGAAGCTGAAATATATGGATGCCCACCATATTCGCCCCCTGATCTGTCATGATGAAAGCTGAACGTCTACGCTCATTTCGGATAAAGCCTCGACACCTCGTCACCCTACCAAAATTAGTAACTCATCCGAGATCTAGAGCATTCCTCTGTGACGCTTCGACCCGGACCTGTTGTCGTTGGGTCATTTATAGCACGGGTGAATCAATAGACTAATCATGTGGCAAGTATGACATGGAAGAAAAATATGCGGGAGTGGCGATGCAGCGGATTCTTTCGTTAGCAGCTGATACCTCATCGGACGACTCCGATGTTACTTGGCATTTAGAATATGAAATGTCATTGAGTGCGGACTCTTCGCCTTTAATCGCGGCGGTGCTGTGAGAAATTTCTTGGCCATTAGAGACAAAGCGCATCCTTGTTTTGCTAGGATGAAGCCGGCCCTGCATGATGACTCGAGCATACGCCCTCGCCACCACACAGCCAATTGGCGCTGAGTGGATATTCCTTTCTGACAAAAGTTCTTGCATGTGGTTGCTTACCGAGTAGCGCAACTTTACCTGCAGTCATTCGTAAGAATTATCTACGAGAAACTTCGAACGTCCTCCACCCACTAGATACAACAAGGCAGCGCCTTCAGTGCACTCATAAGTGCATACCGATCGAGAAGTAACAGCATTTCAGACGAGCATAGTTGTTGCACAGCAGATCCACACCCGAGATGCAAGCCGTGATCATTTCGCTGGCGGTCTCCACATCGGCATACAAGCTACCTACGCGGGTAGTTTTCGTAGCCCAAGCGAAAGCGACAGGTGTATTCAGGTTGAACTAGATCTTCTATCAAAAGCAAAGGGACACAGCACCAGCGTGTCGCTACCCGAACATGACCAACAGCATCAATTGTTTCTTTTTTTGGGCCTCTAGGCGTAAACCTTCGCGTCCGAAAAACGCTGTTATCTACCTAGGTAATTATAAAGGCTGCAGGTGTAGTTGAGAGCCTGAAAGGCGCCCCGCGGCCGGATCGATTGGGTTGCGTGATATCTACAGAGTTAACGTGGGCTTTAACTATCGGATACGATCTGCCAGCGCAGCCAGAGCTCCCAATAATATGAAGCGACGTGTTCAATGTACGTCCAGCTCTTCTCGCAGCCCGGAGATGTCGAGGGAACCCGAGCCATCGCGAACACATCGTCATTTAGAAGGATCAAGCCCCTACACATATTCAAGGTTCCAAGACAAGAGTACAAAGGGCGCACATAGCTGTAGTGTGCCAAGTGTGCGTACCACTACTGGAAGGCCAGGGACTTCTGAATCATTCCTTGTGTCGTAATCACGGACAGTTGTACCTCGGTACCTACTAAACCTCTCTTCCTCGTTCTCGTAATATACGTATGCTTTGGAATGTGCGCAGGCCAGACTATGTTGGCTGGCTTGAATAGCTAGGTAATTTTGCGTGCTTGCCCCCTCTACACACCGAGCGCACGAGGTAAGGCCAGGTCTGTGGCCGGAAGTCGATGAGAAAAATATGCTGCACAAGTAACGCAAGCTCCATAGTCTTGTCTTCAGACCTCTGCATCGCGATAATTGAAATGTGATCTCGAATGCTCGATCACGAGACATGCGACCCCAAAGATGATGCGTCATTTCTACCCCTACCTGGGTGGGTACCTATTGGCTCATAACACCGGTAGGTATCGGGTATGACTGCATAGATTAAGCGAAGAAGATTCGCCTTATCCACGTCGAAAAAATGCTAGGATATTCTTTAATTAGAAATGGAACCCTTCGAGAAGGTCCTGTCTCCTTTGTGGCGAAATACCCTGTGGCTGTGCCCCAGTGCGCAAAGCTCCACAGTGGCAGACTACCTAGATATTGCCCTAACAAATCATATGCCTGGGGTGCAACCACCGGATTCACGGAGCGGCCGAATTCGCATGTGAGATTGCGACAATTTTGCGCAATGAGAAGCTGCCGTCGTGTGCTCGGTTTTCGCCGGGTGCTGAGAATTGACTAGGTATCAGGTGTGTAGGAAGTCGCCTGTTGTAACACGACTAGACATACCTGACACCCTGCCAAACGGTGCATATCCTTTGCTCTTGGCTCTGAATCAGCCAGTGAGATGACGATTGATGCATTCGGGTTCAGCGATGAATCGCAGCTCCCATGATACTTGTACTGACGGCATTCTCTGAATGCGGACCAGCGTGATTACGGAAGACTCGCGTGGTCGTGCGCGAGGTTAGTCAATAGCCCTCAGCTCTGTCAGTCATCTGTGGCGCTACTCGGTCGGATGTGTCGCTACATGTAGAAGATGGCAAGGTCGTGATTCACCATGGTCCCAGCATCATCGAGGCACAAGGACGATATCTACATCTGCAATCGGTCGACCTCAAATGATACAGCAGCTCAACTATTCGATTCGCAGGGCAGTCTGGTCTAACCCCTAGAGGGTGAGCATATGTATTGGGCTCTCCTATTCTGTGGTATGACGGAAACGTGAGATCCGCCCGGGTCCTGGAAATCGGCATACGACTGGACGCCAAAAGAAGGGGACTGCTGAGCTGGAAGCAATTCTGGTAGAGAACTACGTTCGCTGCGACGGACCAAAGCAATCGCACTTTCCAACCTTCCAGCTGAAGCGCGCACAACTTACCCGCTACACAGGCAAACCCCTCGTCTTCTTCCACCCATCCTCGTCCCCTTTGTGGTAGAAGGCACTTAAGTATGGTGCACGACGTCGCAATTCCCCAACATTACGACCTTAACAAATCTCCGGTATGATTTCGCCTCGCCCAACCCGACCGCCACGGGTCAGGTGTGTTGGGGTCTTCTCCTGCGGGGAAAATGAGGCAGATACCAGCTGTATGCAGATCGTCACCGCATCGAGCCTTTCGCTCAGGGACTCAAAAACGATGCGAAGTAGTTTTCCATACGGTTGAAGAGATCTAGACCTGGGAATAAGTCTTGTTGAGTGTCGTGTGATGCAGACCTTACGTGGATGGCTGCCGGCGTTGTACCCGTGGACCAAGCGGACCCAAAGGCTCCGACGTCTCCATCTGGCGACGACTTCCCATGCTTCCATCCCCATCACACCTATCTCTGATTTGAGGTAGCGACTATGCTTAAGGTTGGAGGTTCCACTTCCGATCGTATGGAACGATGACCACATACCAGTCTATATGTACATCTCTGCCACTTGCTCGGGATCAGACACAGCCCGGCGTACTCGGAGATGACCCTCGACCCCGCCGCGCGCGCCGCGCTTCAACGTATACCCGCTGTATCAACAATGCGGGCAAAGAAATCGACGACGCAATAACAGGTATCGGACAAGCCAGGGCCGTCTTTTGAATTTATGTGTCCCACCTTGCGAGTAATATAACCAGGAAACAAGAAGATCGAAAAGCAAATACAGAGGATTTTTGATGCAGGGGGGATTAAAATAACAATTGTCGACAATGCCTCCGACCACGAAACCTACTTCCAGGTTGGAAGCAATGATATATACCCACTTCGTATTTCCTTCGAAGCAAATTCTACTGCATTGCCGGGCCGATTGGTGCTAGTTCTTGGGATGCGTAGAAGGCCATGTTGAGCTGATGCAAACGATGATGCTTTGCGCGTGCGTCTTGACGCTTATAACTCTTCGAACATCGAGCATATTGACAGTGGTAGTTTCCACTCTGCACATGCTTGGTTCGGCGATGACGTGCAAGATTTCCCTTCGCATACTTCCCGGTGAATGGCACACTGCATATCTCACATCGGATATCACCGGTCGACGACTCGCAGATCCTATCCGCGGGATATGGTGATCCTGGAGCGGTTGCGGGAAGTCGATTGGCGTTACCAAAGCTCCTAGATGTCAACAAACAGCGACTGATGATCTTCGGGTTTTACTCACCTCGGTGACTTGCTATCTTGGGGACTCCCTCCGTACTCTATAGGCCCAGCACTACTACTGGATTCTCCCAACTCCAGCAGAGATGGCGCCGAATTTATCGAGAATTTGGAGCATCTACGCTCTAACGAATCCTTCTCCGGGTCTAGAGGAGAAGCTTCCAAGAAGGTATGAATTTCTAGCGTCTTGCCTTGGCGCAAAGCTCTAGAAGACTGTTGCGGTCTGAATGTGGGAGGCGTCATTAGACTCGTACTAGCCCCACCGTCATGAGCACTCGACGCTATTTCACTGGTAGAGAACTCAAAGCTGCTACTATATGCTGTGTGCTGACTGGGAAGGGGTTTTTTCCGTACTCTGGGATTGCTGATGGACCACAGGGCTCGTTCGGGTCGAGCTGGTGTCCCCACGGATTGAAGGCATTCAACAATATCGTGCATGGCGGACGACCGAAGGCCACCTCTGTGCTAAATATTCCGCCCTGTAATTGAGCCGGTCCAGCATTATGCACGCTGCTCGAGATGGTCATGTTGCTGATTGTGGGAGCAGGCTGACATGCTGGGGCCATCATTTGCATCATCGATCTTTGGAAAGCACCATACTCGAGAGAATGTACCCCAAAATTCGGTTCAAACAGGCTGCCTGCTGAAGTCTTCAATCCGGACGTCGGAGACATAGAGTCCTTTTGTGGATTCAGAGAGCACGCCAGACTTCTAGACGATGTCATAGGCTCGGCACCGCATGTCGCTTCCAAAAGCACAGGGCCTACGAATCGATGTTGATTTGCTGAACAGTGGATCTGTCGTCTATCGGCAGGGAATGTATGTTCTTGCGCCATCGCGCGCCTCTCGTACCCGAGCTTCCAGCCACTTCGCGTTCAGGAGTTACTTTGACTGCGCGACGACGTTGTAAGACTTATGGGCCCTTTTTAGACGTTGGAGACGACCGTAATGTATTTCTCTGGCTCTCGGGGCAACGTGCCAGTCATTGATGCAAGTTTTACACTGTGGTGCGCGAAGAATTTCCACGAGGCTGATGGAGCGATCGGTTACGTGGAATTTTCGAAAGAAAAAGGGATTTACAACCGACTCGATCTTAGTCGCAGTCCAAGGGCGTTATCGAACGGTTTCGAACGGCAGATTGGCTTTTGGGTTCGTCAAGACCTCTAAGGATGTCAGCCATGAGATAGTGCGTTCCAAGTGACAAGCACCGCTCCTCACTTCTTTTGTGCAACTGCTTCCACGATGTGTTTTCGTAGAGACAGCTGAATACCCACCTCTCTGAAAGATTAATGCAAGAGGCTGGCTGCTGGCACCAGCTGTCTGACGGCTGCGCGGTCTCAGGAGAGGATGTGTGCGATGCGTGGGGACGGAGAAGGGCGGGTTTGGTGTGTGAGCGATAGCCAAAAGAATACTTTGAAGTATACACTGGAGACTGTTTATATATCAGAAGAACGGTTAAAGAGGTTATACGCATTGATGGCTGTTTTGAAGGTGGCTGCGAGTTCTCCGGTGTCTTTGTCGCACCGGACATGCAGTTGGGGCGCAGGTACATTACTGGAACGACACCAGCACTAGGAACGTCTTACGGTGTCAGCGATACATGCCTCCCACACAGCCTCTTCTAACCAAGGCGTATAGTAGGCAGACTGCTTTCGGGCCAGTAAACCTTTCCTCTTGGGCTGGAACTATCGCGGCGCCGGAGTGGTGTAAATAGGTGCCATCACCCTGTTGTCTCCCCTCCCGCGACCAACTAAGCTGCCGTGGAAAACGTACAATTCAGTTTCCTTTGTGGTACGCACGTCGCAACCCAACTAAACATCGGATTTTGAAGCCGGTAGGCGGAGCAAGCGTTGAGGAACTGTAGGGGCACGGATCGCCTCGCATCATGGCCTGGTACAGTGATAAGAGGAGCCTAGGGACACCGGCACAAGCTATTGTGATTGTACTGGGATTGGGCACCTATATCAGCCGCAATAAAAGGCGATGGATTCAAATGACACCAAAGAATGTGTTTCTAATAAGGCATGTCCAAGCAGACAAGCGGGTAAATGGATCGAGATCTCACTTGGCCTTTTTACCTGCACATGATTACTAGAAGGTGTCTCGCAGTGTTGCAGCCACGACCCGTGAGATAGCGGCAGCTGCGCGCGGCCCACCTGATTCCTGCTGAGCTACCTAGCCAGGCACATTTTTACGATAGGACACCGAGGCTTGTTCGCTAAATTACCTGAAAGTGGGCTTTCCAATGTTCTGGTTAGGTAGAGTGACACAACTTTCATGGAATATGCCGGGTTTATGGAAGCAAGGTGCTGTGCCGAACGCATGCAAAAGCCTCACTGTCAGGCTTCGGCACCAGTTTTATCGTTGAGGCTTGCTCCAAGATCCTGGTAAGGGGGCTTGGAATAAGAAGAGGCTAACTCTTGATAGGTTCCATCTGCTAATTCTGTCGGGAATGTCAACAGTATCGTTAAGACTTTCACCTAGTTGCTGTTCAAACAGCGGAAAGCGAACGCGACATATACTTGAATTATGCAGTGGTAGTGGGACTAAAGTTGCCATAACCCGCATACCGAAATTCAAGACAATAGGCCGATCGTATACGAAGACATGGGGGCAGTTTCCAGATCGTGGTAGCCTTCCTCGGTGGACCCGGTATGTTTGCCACTTGCGGCTGTAAGCACTTCGCGTAGCTTGCATTCTCGACTGAGTTACACGCTCTGACCTCCAGGTCTCGGATGCATTCTTTCAAAAATGAGGGCGGTAATAGCGACGCAATAGCTGCGCCAACGGCTCTGCAAAAGCCACGAAGACTACATTCTGGCTTGCGACTGTCTCAGCATCCACCAACTACTTGGCAAAGCGGGCGACAACCATCAAGTGGTGAACGACCAATCATATAAATGCTCTATAGAGCCTCATACACCTATCATGGATTCATCTATGCATGCTCGTACTTCGCGTCCTAGATACTCATGTCACAGTCTACCAATGACAGCAGGCCAACCCGACAATGGAAGCACCCCTCAGGTCGATAGCGTTCTGGACCCTCCGCCACCTCCACTAGTAGTTGTTCCATGGCTTGCGCTCTTTGAACGCATTCAAACTTCGTAGGTACTGCCCAGAAAAATCTTTGAGGACTTTTCTCAGTCTCGAACTAGCATTACATGGCCGTAGCCATGGATTAGGTATGAACAGACTACGCCTTCACAAGATGGGTCATCCTCAGATAAATACAGTGAGCCCCCGATACTGAAATCCAGTGGTGTGATAATCAGTACTCGATCACTTTTACTGGGGCGGTTGAAAGAACAGCGGACGGGCCCGCTCGGACGCCTAGAAGCAACTATGGCGCCGCCACACAATAGATTGTCTATCTCCTCTATTTTAGGATTGCCGCCGTTCGCCAATCTGTGTGGGGCCGCTTTTGAGCTTGGTGTTCGGTGTCACATTACCGTGCATCTTTTTCAATCCATCGCATTGTCTCAATCAGGTCATGCAAGAACGCGAGACTCTTCGGGTTTGACGGGAGAGATGCTCGGCTCAGACCACGTGGCGGAAACACGATGCTACTTTTGGACTAGCTTACGAAGGCGGGGTCGTAGGAATGCTAGGCGATCGAGATGCATGGCTGAACTTTGAACACTTCTTGAGCTGGTGCAACGGTGACCCAAAATCAGTCAATTCCATTAGCATCGCAAACACGACTACTACTACAATTTTTAAGCTTATCTTGGACGTCTCTGGCGCAGGCGCACTGACATAAAAGACTAGAAAGGGATCAGTTACAATCTATACCTAGATTTCAGGAAGGAAACATTCATTGCTCATTCAGTCTTCTGCCACCGACACAGACTTCTAATAAGCGCCTCAGTCCAGGTCGCCAACACCGAGCAGCGGTAAACGAATGACCCGCTGGTCGATCTTTGCCAAAATGGGCAGCTTCTTTCCGAGCATCGAGCACACCTGTTACTGCCAAAGATCGACGAACCTCCATTACCGAATCTGTCTTCCCAATAGATCCAGTGCCCATTGCATTTCCGTCTTCACTCTGCTCTAAGGAAAGTCGAGAAAGGGAAGCGACAAGCTTCTCGACGTCTTCAAGGGTATTCATGGCGCCGAACGTAACTCTCACAACGCCAACAGGTATTCCTTCTACAATATCGAGCTCCGTATTGCATCGATATCCCCTTTCAAAAGCCTTCCGCAACCACTCAGAGTCCAAGCCCAACGCGCACGATATACCAGCAGGGTTGCACAGAGTGCCAGTGCGAACATGGGTGGCATCATTCCGGAGGAAAACACCAACATGCCACGGACCAATATACGATCCGTTGCTACGGCATATGTTGAAGGCTATGGTCGCCCCTTGCGTCCTCGAGTCATCGTAGTTCGATTCGGACGACTCATATACATGGTAGACCGGTACACCATTAAAGTGTTCGAAACTAACAAGACGGTCGTATAAGACTTTAGCAAGCCAGCTTGTATGTTTCGCTACTTCTTCGAGCCCACCGAATAGCTTGTGATGAGTCGAGATGGCGCATTTCAAAGCCAGTATATTCCGGAAGGCGACTGTCCCATCTTCTAACCGTGCATGCAGGCTCGTGTCTTTACGAGCCACCCAAACATCACCAATGCACGTTGTCATCTCTGTCGTTCCACCCCCAAAATACCGCCGTTGATCGAAGATGTGGCCAGCAGCTTTACGTACGATTAACGCGCCGAGGTCAGGGAAGCCAAAGATTTTGTAGAAAGAGAGGGCGATGAAGTCAGGGGCGAGAAGGTGACTACTGAGATCCAAAGGAGTTGTGGATACCAGAGCCGCAACATCGAGGAGCGTATATGCGTTCTGGTGGTTGTGCGAAAATCGTAGCTTCTCTGCCCAGTCTAGCGGGAGGCGTTCGCCATTCATGTTTCTACACCAGAACTTGAGGTTAGTGAAGTTCCACCGGCTTGTTCAGCATCTATACTTACGATTGGGCTGGATAGGCAAACAATGTCGCCCTTTGCGACTGGGTATCGTCATGAACGTTATCACTGACACTGGCGAGCCAACGCTCTACCTCCTCGTTGGATGCGAAGCAGTGACTACGACGTGCTAATTCGCGGACGCCGACTAGACTCGTATGGCTGTTACGATGATAGAGGTATTCGAAGCCCTCTTGTGATCCTGAGATGCCTTCTGCAACCAACTTGATGGCAGCAGTCGCATTCGCTGTGAAGACAACATCGAAGTATGCCGGGTTGGCGTTGAACATCTTCAACACCTCAAGCCTCGTCTCCTCTACCATTCTAGCAGTAGCACTCGGATTTGAAGCATCAGAGTGTGGATTAGCAAGAAGGGTGTTCTGCATCTTGGCACAGAATGATTTCAGCAATGTCCTTGGTGCAAGCGTAGTACCTCCATGGTCAAGGTAGGTCAGGCCTGCTAACCGTCAGTGACTTGTATGAGATGTATACGATTCAGCATACCTTTGAGCATCGGGTACTCTGATTTCCGCATGCGACTAATGCGATTATTGTATGCTAGTCGTTCAAGATCATCACCCCGACAAGTTTCGTCGCGAGTGACATTCTTCTTCCTTCGGCCAAAGGATTCGAAAAACGCCATGGCTGCCAGAGAAACAAAATCTTCGAACAAGGTACCGAACGGAGCTGTGAAGCCAATAGATCCGACAGATAGAGAGGGCGTATTTCCTCAGTACGGGATACTCCTGGACTTTTGAATCGCCCGGTTCTCTTCTGGTCGCAGCGATAACCGCATTGGCGTTGTCTTTCGTAACACCTCCTGGCCCCCGTACACCCATGGATTACAAAAACCAGGAGACTATTGCCTTCTGCATGAGTGCGGCGCATCTCGGGCGTAATCGTGACCTAGATCACAGGCCCCAACTTGGGTTCAGTATAAGGTGATGACCTTGTATCTCACTATATACAAGCGCCCCAATCACGATAGCCAACAGTCTCCAGAACCTGACCTTCTCTCCGCATCTGACCTTGATAGGGCCACGTTTCATGGCCCAAAATGCTACGGTAGTGAACAAGTCACCCTCAATGTCGACTATTTGACTCATTGTCAGTGCCTTTTTGGTGCTCTGAATGGCTAAGCAAATCACAACCACGGCAATATCGTGGTTCTCACCTAATGCGAACCTTATGCTTCCTTCATGTGTCCTCGGAGCTTATTCCACAGGATCTGAAGTCGAAAACGGTAGCCAGCAGCGGAAACCGCCCCCCGGAAGGATTGATCCGTCTCTTGTCGACTTCGAATCCGGGATATAATGCATCCATTTTCAAGAAGACCTGCGTCTCTTTCCGCGGAGTTGACGCGTTCGGAGACGAAAACGGCCCCTTACTTATCAACCCCCATCTCACTCCAAGGATCTGCGACGCATCTCTCTTCCATTCACGAACCACACTTTGGAGACAGTCGTGCGTGTTCAAGTTGGGTTCAGGAGCCGTGTCTCGGTGTCTGTAAGTCCGTCATCACTTGGGTAAGGCCGGCGTCAGCGTAGCGCCTGACTCCTGGTTTGGTTCACAGCCCTACATCCAAGCCACCCTTGATTACCCGCGCTCCTAGAGGCAACCTATTGAACCCGAAGATGGGGCGGCCCGCAATATGTAGTAGCGCTGTAATCTTCACAGGGACTTGGTGACTGTGCAAGGATCGTCCTGTCGGGCGTATTCATCATAAAGTTTCCATGTCATTTCTTATTCTCTGCGAAGTGTTTACTCATCGCGAATAATGGCATACATGCTCCATGTAGGCTCACAGAGACTCTTTAATCAGTAGTGGCGAGTTTATTACACCTTTCTAGCGTGAACCATGTTCGTAATCACCGTTTCTGAAGAAATGTAGAGCGATCGATCAGGTCTGCTATGTAGCGCGCTGCATTATCGCATCACTGCCGGATCATTTACGCCCGTTCAATAGAAATTCTGCAATCGATCGCCCTCGATCACAAGTGACAGGCTATCGCATCCTTCGAATACTTCCATGAGCCTGGTCACCTCTGGCCATCCACGTTACATATTTCGATGTGTTAAGATCACCGGCGCAATGGATCCGCGCGCGACGGCACGCTGACGGCCCACGAGGTATACTGCACCATGCGTCAATGCGCTGATGTCGCAATAGATGCTTTCTAAGGGTTTGGGTCATCCCAGCCTCGTGGGACGCCGGATTTTTACAGTTAGCTGTCGCGACTGTTTCTGGTCTCGCCGGTGGATCTCCCTTCAGCGCAACGCCCTGTATCCGCTTGAAGACAGAGACTATATCATGTTTCGACCCTCCAAAGCCGCTCGAGACGTACGGGTGTGATATACAGACTGTGCTGCATATGGGATGTGGAGGGAAACCGCGCATGTGGGGTCGCTTACTACGCCGCAAAAAGCAGGTGGGCGGCTGCGTCAGGGTGATTCTTGAAAAACTGCAATCCTGACGGCCTGGCAACCCAACTTGGTCTTCTTACATGTGTCTCTCGACTGAGCGGCACCGTCGACGCTCCTTAACCAGAATCGTCGGCCCGCATCTCGGCAGTGTTCATTGTATGGTTGACGTTCGCTGCAGAGGCCCTTGCGGGAACAGGCGTTCATCTCTACTGAAAGTCTGTTCGTCCATGCAATTTATCCGGTGCATGTTCTGCGTCGCGGAGTTCAAGCCACATATGCCGATGTGCGCGCGTTGCTCGGATGTCACTGCAGTGTTGGTTAGTGTATGGAGATGCAACCCAACACGAGACAGTTTCTTGAACAGCCCGTCTGGCCATCTCTGAGATTAGTTTGGCTTAAGATAGATGGGGTAGTAGCAGACGGTTCGGGGGAGGGAACATCTCCTCAGCGTAGACTGGTGCTCCGAGCGCACATTGCGGCAGTTGAACAATGCAATCTTTTGTGGCGCTCCTGCATCAGAGCTGCCCTTGGAGTGTGGATGGGAAGCGGGTCGATTGGTCCAACCACTGCCTAGCATACACCGTTCTACGAGACGTTTCCAAGAAAAAGGCAAGATGTTCTCCATGGTGGCGTTGCTAACGTACGCAACGCATCGTAGTGGTTGCGGAAATGAGATAGACCGCAGTTTGAGCCTACTTTGAATTGCGGCATCCTCAAATTCCTGTCGTGAAAAGGGCTGCCATGCAGTCGATCTTCGACGAAAGATGGAGGGATAGAGGTTGCAACAGTTGATCGATTTGAGTTCTGTGTCGACATAGGTTCAACCACGGATACGGATGCAATATCTCATCGCAGCACTTGAGACAAGGGCTCCCAAGTTTGCACAGCCCCCACATACACTGTTCCAGAGCGGTGTAAGATGCCCACCCTCTCTCCATTTCACTACGGCCTTTTGGGCCCATGGCTTCCCACAGATGTGATTCAACGGTTGCATGATGCCGAATCCCTTTAACGGGAATGGCATAGGCGGTAAAACTGGCCCCAAGAATCTGTAGGAGGGTGGCCGCAAGTGTGGGAGTAGATAAAGGAGACACATCCCTTCAACAGTATAGACCTGATGCCACTTCTGGATTGCGACTCGCCCCTACTCAATTTCGAACAGCCTTGGCGCTTCGTAGTCGCATTTTCCCTCTTTTTATCTTTGCCCACCTCGTTTTCGAGCTTCATACTACCGTCTTAGTCACAGTCGCTCTAAGCTATCACTATTATTCAACAGCTAATGCCAATAAGCTCGCCTCGAAACTGTTGAAGCTAATAGCACAGCCCCTGGCCAAGCATCGTCGTCGCTCTGCCTAGAGTATGCCTTGCTTTCCGAGACGCCAAATACCCATGACACATTCATGACGCAGCGCGATCCCCGGCGAAGGACTCAGAGTGGGCCGCGCTGTTCCGAACGCCGGTGCAGTAACAGAAGATACCACGAGGCGAACATCCAATCGCGCAAAAATCAACAGCCTGAGCTTTCCAATGGTTATCGATCCATTTCCCGTCGGTCTTCAGTTACACCCGCTCCTCTCCGGCGAATATGCTCTTGCACAATCTCCATCGTTATCCACGTTGGCGTACAGGCGAATGTTGTCGAGCGGAAGCGCAACGAGCGGCGCCAAGGACAAGAGGGACTCATGTGCGCTGTCTAGTCAATACATACCTTGTCAACTCCCACCGCCGTTTGCTTTCCCTGGCATGGTGTAGTAGATGCGGGTCGAGGATAACAGTCGTCTTCCCAGAAGCACTGCCTTGTCGCATAGATGAGATGGGATGAGACGTGAAGCTCGATGGCCTCGGGAAACATATTCCCGCTATAGTCTGCTGCCGTACCGCCGACCTAGAGCAGTACTGTTGCATGATGCGGTGTGACGGGAGTGAGGCGTCCCACAGTGCATCGCCAGCTTTTAGATTGGCTTGAAGGACTGAGCGGAGCCCCCATCGCCTTCTTTCGATGATGTTGATCGATCGCTTTTGTAACAGGCGCTCACCTTGAAAATCTATAACGGATCCGATACATCTTATACCTTAGCATCACCGACGCCCAGCGATCAGCCTGACTACAGCTTCAAGCCTTGTTGTTGTCGTTCAGCATCCGGTTGCCGAAAGACGCTGCAAACTCATCTCCGCTTGCAATCCCTGCAGTCCGGATTCGTGGTTCCGGGATAACGACCGACTATCATCAACTCTCGAACCATCTCCATCGCAGCCCAGCCAATACCAACACCACCGCCTCTTGACCGATTCATTTTCATCTCGACTCTCCCCAGAGATAATCAAACAATTCTTTCCGCCTACACAAGTGTCTCTTGAGATAAAAAACAACTCCTTGCTCGCATATAGGTCAGACAAATACCAACAGACAGGCCGCTCGCTCCATCATCCATCGCTAGAGGGCCAGAAGAGACCAGGAATACGGAAGAACGGAAATATCGCGAGCTCCTAAGGTTGTCCTGTGCAGCTGGGAACCATGTTCCGCGCCAACACTTCCCAGGAGAGCTCTGGCCCAGCCTACGATCAAGATACCGTACCACCCGGTAGCTATTACGACAATGGCGGTGACCAGTTTACACAGTATAGGGAGCACCCCGAAGATACCGAAAGTAGCGGCCTGCGAGTTGGCACGACAAGCTCTGCAAAAAACGCGCCGATAGGCCAAGTTAGCAACGGAGGTCTGGGGTATCCCCGTCCCCATCAGACGATGTTTACAAGCGATCAACGGGACCAACAGGCTCAACCATGGGATTACACGCCGTACGTTGTCTCAAATGACCCTCAGACTTACCTTGACTCTTCCAACAACTCTGCTTATGAGTACTCGGCGCGACAGCAGGAACCCGGGCCTGCCGCAACAAATGCAGGCTTAGACGAAACGGAGCCGACCCCATTCCATGTTCACGACCACTCTCATATGCCCAATATGAGAACCGAGAATAGTAGCGAATCCGTCCCTAGCGCACCGATGCTTAGTGACTGGTTGCAATCCACGTCCTACTCCACACCCAACCGTGGTCATACTAGAGGGCTAGATCTGGCAGACGTACCTCTCTACAACTACCCACGTTGGCTCTATGAAGGCGACGGCTTCCAGGGGGAGGCAATATCGGCGCCACTGACCGCATTTGACGATTTCTTCGAACATGGCGAGCCATGGCCACCTGAAACCCAGCACAATGACCGGCCTAGGAAGCTAGAAGAAGATATGAATGAACTGACCAATGTTATCGATCCATCTGTCGCCAGCCGAACTACCGATACTAGTGGTGGAACTTGGTATCTTCGCAGTACGTCGCTGTCAGAGGCGACATCGAACGATGGATGTGATGTCCCGAGCTTTGGCTATGACAGTCAAGCTACTATCCGGCAGGATCAGCTTCCACTCTTTGGCCAGGACAACGAAGCTGATTCCCAGTACCCTGCTATGAACTACGATAGACAGCAGCAGATGACGGGCCGCGTACCGTTGCCGGCGTCGCCACCAAGCACACACAATCAGGATAACTTTAGGGCCACGGGTCCCCAGGGAGCAGCAGATGCTATGTGGGTGTTCCCTGTCGTTGAAGTAGGTTGCGACTAACCGTTACAGGTCTCCATTCGTCGGTAACGGCCCAGGCATCGATCTAGCTTTGCCTTCCGAATACGCACCGTCGATGTCAGACTCCCGCGCCAGCTCCAAGAGGTCGGAAAAGATGCCCTGTCCAATCTGTAGGAAAGAATATACTGGGCAATACCGTCTAGGTAATCTTGGTCGGCACATCAGGAGCCAGCACCAAGGTCCGAAGAAAGTGTTGCATTGCGAAGACCCTAGCTGCGACAAGAGCTTCGCTAGAAGTGATGCAAGACTCAAACATTACCGGGCGCATCATCCACACCTTGTATCAGGTCCACGCACACCTCAGACACCATTGGGAGATCGAATCGAGGACGTCATGTCTTCCCAGGAATTAGGTAGCAGCAGTCAGCTTGACTATTATCTCCGAGACATCGGGAGTGGGCAGTTTTGATGATGCGCTAGCAGCCATGTCGCCTCTTTTATGCGCCAAATCTCGCTTTTTCGTCGACGACTCGCCTATCTCTTCTGGTCGCCATCGCCGCGCTTCCGTCTTGTGCCGGGCACCTCAGCCTCTGTTTACCTTCTCTTATGCTTCCACTTGGCTTTTCCTGTCATTTCTTCATTTTCTGTCTATTTTTCCTCACTTTAACGGCATCTCTGTGTGTGCTCACTCCATCAAGTCAAACGGCATGAGATTCCAAACAAAAAAGACCTCACAAAAACAGCTTTCGCAGAGCATATCATGCCTAATTTTCCCTTGCGTAACATCTTTCGGGAGGCTCATTTCGATCATGGTTTCCTTCAATGTGCGTTTACAGCGGATCCCGGGTTGTCGCAAGACGACGTCGCCACGTTCCTTAGCGTTACGGCTTTGTATGTACGGCGTTCGAAAGCGGCTGTTTCGGGAGAGGCTCGGTAATCATCTCTTTCGGCGTTAGGGTGGGTATACGTGACGGTAGATGATGTCCGTCCTTTGAAGATTAAAAGCGACGTGTGGGTAATGGGTGTGCGGATCGGGAGTTGACGGAATAGGACGTTTGGTTATCGCGTAGTAGATGTTAAAGACCGGCAAGGAATAATGAGCAACATTATATCTGTTATCAAGTATCGGTACGTGTAGGAGTGATGTCGGCCGGTGGGCAAGAGGTGTGTCGTCAACGACGTTGGTGGAGGACCGGTGGAGCGGAGGCGGGTCTAGCTCAAAACCTGGACCCTGATCGCAGGCACTACAACTCTTCTTCATCAGCAAGCCGAGGGTCAGGACAACAACTCTTCTTCATCAGCAAGCCGAGGGTCAGGACAACTTCCATGGCGTCATAGGTTGCTATTACTATTAGCGCCGTCCCCAGACCATTCTGAGGTCCTCTGAAGCCGACGATGTGATTCTCTTTGGGATTGTTCAGGCGTTCTGAGTACTCGATGCCAGCCGCGCGCCGGCGTCGCTCTCTGTCTGTTCGGCCGCAAAGGGGATAGAGGAGATCTATAACAAGCAGCTGAGAGGAAAAAGAAAGCATGTCGCCGTTCACATACCATGGTCTTGCGGCGATACAGGCTGTGATACATTTGATTTGTCAAACCATGGACGACGATCAGGGGACAACGCCCCAGGATTTAAAAAGGCTTGGCAGCCCTATAGTACAAGCGCTCGGTGATGCGGATTTGACCTATCTTTCTCGCACCTTTTGAATATATTGTCTGCGATTTTCAGCCGTGTAGGTGATTTCAAAGCAGAGCCCAGGCAAAAAGGCCGACTACCTAAGTAAAAGGTAGTTCGGCCCCTTCCTCCACGTCAACCACGCCCTTAAGGCCACGACCGCCTTGACTCATGGTCCAATGCTCTATTGGCCATTGTAATACTACATATATATGACAGGCAACCACTCCTGGGTGACAGACCCCACCCTCTCACCGTTTGGCCATCGTCCACCCATATCTAGACGCCCATATCTAGATAAGCAGCCACGCCCACGGGAATGGCTCGTGTAGAAAGGCTCCACTGAGTTGTGTAGCATGCCACCTAATCAACTGGCATTATAGCCCCTACAAAGTTTAGTTTGCTGTACCGATATTGCACAAGATATCCCAGTACCCTGCCACGCTAAGAGAGGTGTGTGAGGGCCTCGAGTACACCTTGCATTCCATTACAGGCCAGCACTACACCAACAACCCCAGCATCAATATGCAGGGACGAGCTCGCGACTTTTGCCCACTTTCACCATTCATTTCAGGACCGCCAAACCCGATAAGAACCACTGGTACGGCTACTCGCTTTCCGTGTTCGTACCGGTAGTGAAGGCATCCGAAAACAAAAGATGTCCGTCGTGAACCAGCCCTCCGTTGCAAAGCATCCTTTCCGCAAAATTGCTGCAATGCTATCGTTCAACCCAAACCATCCTCGTTCATGCAGCCATTTCCGACGAGCGCAAGGCTGCAAAAATACGATTGGTGGGGGGCCTACGCTAAGACGTTAACGCCCCCCATCAGCCTACCAACACCTTCAACATATCCACTTCGGAGACGCCAACTCGCATCTAAATTTCCACACGCCTACTAATCGTCTCGACAGCGTATATCAAACGCAAACTGATCAAGCTCCCCTCCGCGGATGCGCAGAAGCCTAAGCTTTGCGAGCTCAGGCATCACGCTTGCTGCACGCCCTGGGCATCAAGGACTCCATCACGATGCGTACGTGCGCGCATCGGGCGACATACACTACTTCGCTGGCTCGCAAACTTCCTGTGTCAGACTTTCAGCAGCTACAAAATCATCGGTGGGACTGAGACGACGTTCAGCGACGCATGCCCCGGCTGAAATCGGAAGACAGCGCATGAAGCCATCTATCACGGCCATCGAACCATGCCTAGGTAATCACACCAAGATCATGATCAATGACTCGAGATATCCCCTCGCAAGAGATGAACAGCGTTTCAAACCCTGTCACTCCTGGAACCATGTTTTTGCTTCCTTTTTCTTTTGCATGCTGCGCACGACCTTGTTTGGGGCAGATTGACGCAACCCCCAGTTACGGACGTGCTGGCATTTCCTGCAGCTACAGCACAACCTGCCTTTGCATGTCCTGTTACATAACGCTGTGCATACACGACCTCTCCGTGCACCTCGAGAAGCGACAGCCTTGACCTCGCTGTCACGGTCTGGTCAGCGCGCATTTCCATGAACCAGCATCTGGGGATATTTACGCTCCGGTCAACCAATTCCTTCACATACGACCATAGGACACTGAATATAGAGCTTCCCGTCCGCTCAGCTGTACTCAAGTAGTGTACCGGTGGATTAGTAGTTAGGTGGGTGACCACTAGCGAATCCCCACTGTTGTATGTTTTTTTTTGCCAGAGTAACACTGTCTTTGGGCCTCATCCACAGAGACCGCGAACGAAAGGAATAGAGAAGTGCATGAGTTTGAGTAACTGTGACATTTTGTTAATATTAGCCGTTGCGCAACATGGTCATGCCGAAGATCCCAGATTGTCATGATTCTTTTTTGATCTTGCAGGTTACGTTCACAGCAACGGCATTTCTCCATACGTACCAGAGTCCTATAGGATGTTGATCTCGGGCGTTCTGTTCCATAGTTTCAACAACTAACATTAACCGATGTGGTACGTGAGGCCAAGCTCAAGTTTCTTGAAGCTTGCGCTGATGTGTTGTTAGGGGAGTCAGCGAGCAGATGAGGGGATGTGAGAAGATGGGCTTAAGGTGTATCGATGTGGAAATGTTCGATTGTTTAAGGGAATAATGTACGTGTTGCATATAGATGGGGGGAACAAGCTCTTTTTGAGTGTGTGCGGTTCAGTCGCGCTCGCGATTGCGGTACGTTGTTCAGTGCTACCTAGATCAGGACTACACAGTCGATACCCATACTGTCCACGTAACTTTTTTTTTGACCCAGATACTGTCGTAAATTTACCAGCTCATCCCCCGAAGGAACCACTATTGGTGGTAACGTTCCCAGGTCTCCTTGAGGGGTTTCTGCTGTTCGCGAAGTTGGCCGGACCTTGCGCTGCCACACCACTGGCCATTCGCTGTCGGACCCTCGGTGTGTTCTGGTATGAAGGGACTGAGTCTTGGCTCAGATATGGGTTTGGACGTGTTCCGCCGACAACTGGAAGATGATTTCTGTGAGGTTGCGAAGGGGTGCCAGCTGCGACAGATTCTTTGTGTTGTTAGCTCGAGGCACTCGGAAGTAGGTGCATAGATAGAAAAGTGTGGGACAATGTGCAAGAAATGACTTACGACCAGTATGGACTCTACTACCCAGGCCCCGTCCGTGCAGTTGTGGGTTTAAGGGAGGACCAACGGGAACACCGCCCTGCTGTTGTCTTCCGCTGCTACCAGAATTCCGGCTATCATTCCTGTTGTGAAATTTTCTCTCTGTTTGCTGTGACATACCCATTTGGCTAAAGTTGGCAGTGCCAGTCCGGGAACCTGGCATGCAGTCGATGAAGCGATCTCTTCTGGCTGTTTGTAGTGTGGATGCTGCTTCATCACCAGCCGCATTTGCAACGTGTGAAGCCATGACCTGCGCCTTCAGTGCTTGGTAGAGATCTAGAATCTTTTTATGTGCTTTACTCTTTTCTTTGAAGGCGTGCTCCCAATCATGATTCTTAGACTCGAGCTCAGCTTGATCTGCTTGCATAGCTGGATACAATTAGTCTGAAGTTTACAAGCGAGGCAGCGGGATGAATACTATGCATCCTGTCTTGGAGCACTTTGATTTGCGCATTCGCGTCGTGAATGAGCTGGTCCATTTGCCGACTTAGTGTATTATATTTCTCGGTGAGACCCTTTGCGAGATGCTCTTGATAGATGATCTCTTGCGATGTCTGGTAGCTGTGAAACGCCAAACCCCGACTTGCACATTCCATGATGATTGTCGGACTAAGCCCGCTCAGCACCGAGGTTTTGTAGTCCTCAGATGGGTTCAGGCCTGCAATGACCACGTCGTCGGGATTGTGAAGCGATGCGCTGCATGCTGGGCAGGTTCGGTGCCCGTTTGTAGACCTAGATAGCCCGGTCGTGTCCGCGCAATTGGTGCAAAAGACGTGGCTTTGCGTAGCTATTAGTGATGCCAGTGTAGCGAGAATGCGAGTGAAACAGACCTACAGGTAGTGACGACGGCGCGGTCGTGCAGCTGCGACCGACACTTCAGGTCATTGCAACGCAAGACATACTCCATGTTGGAGGTGAGTAGAGGACTGAAGAAGTCGGAAGAATGAGAGACGAAGAAAGTACGATGTTGACGCAGAAGCACGTGACTGGCGTCTTGGGGCAAGAGGGACCGGGTGAACCTAGGTATGCTCGCACAAGAGCTAGAATTTCATTCCGTGTCGTGGTGTGGTATCTCGCTGCGCACAATAATAAAACCAAACTGAAAACAAGAAACCACCATTCTTCCCACAATTCCGTCTACCGATCGTCTTTGTCAGGCTTTCGCCGTTGCCTCGTACTCTTCTTTCCGGCCACCGCAGTTTCGTCCTCTTCTTCATCTCGACCTTTGGCTAGATCTTGTTCGAGCCCCCACTCTTCATTGTCGTACCAATCTTCGCCATCGCTCATCTCTCCTATATGGCCTTCTGCTTTGGACCACTTGTAGACATCCTGCCTCATACGATCAGCTTGTAGCAGGCCCTGGTAGAGATCGGACGTGATGCGCGCCACTTCCTCCTGCTTCTGAACGTATGCCATGAGAAGCATGCGCGTCTCTTCCGCCTCGTTGGACGGAAGACCGAAATCACGGTCTGGAAGCGACTCGGTCGGGTGTATGAAGAGGGGATGTATCGCGTTCGAATTACTGGGTGATTGAGGCGGAGAAGGAGTCGAAGCTGCGTGCGCTCGAGCTCGTGTGCGTGTCGTCATTCTATGTGCCGTTTGTTGCGATGCGGTATCAGACGCATCTTCACCGGTAGGGGAGTGTTCTCCTTCGCCATTTACTTGAGGTTCATCTGCACTTCTCGAATGCGTCCCGTTCGTCAGAGAATCGGCCCCATTGACTTCCGACCCAGCATCGCCATTAGTGCCGGTCGGTCGGTCAGTTCCGTTGGGCTGCGCAGCGTCCTCCATGTCTACATCCTGATTGCCTTCGACCGTCTCGCGCATCTCGGCGTCATGTGGTTGCTGTTCTTGTCCATCTTCAAGACGGCCATTCAAACACCTTGAGCGTGAGGGTCGGAATGGTGTGTCGCTCATAGCTGCCAATGCAGCAGGCGCGAAGGTCGAGTCCCCTTGCAGCTTTACGAATAGGTTCTTCGCCCGCGCATTGGTCACCTGTTCTTTTCGCGAAAGGGCTCCAGCTTCGTTCGCAAGATCAGTAAGATGTCTCGAGGTGAAGGCCACGCTCAGGGCGGGGTGGTTTGGTAGGTCGGCGGCAGAGGTCAATGGCGCGAGGAGACCTGTACGTTGGTAAGTTCACGTCGCTCAGCGCATTCAGGCAGATGGGTACATACTCTCTAGCTGTATGTTTCCATATGGATTCTCCTCTACTGGCTCCACGTCGTCTTCCTCTTCGTATTCATCGTCGACCTCGACCACATCTCCATCCGGGTCGTATCGGGGAGGGTTGCGCTGTAATATGGATCGGTGGTAGCCGGCGTGCTCGATGCGCTGGGAAGGGTCAGTGTACCATCCAACCCAGAGCTTGCGCGAGTGGACTCAGACCTTCTTGTAAGGACGCGGGTCTGTGAGAAAGTCGGGATCGCTGGCGCGCGCATAATGGACTTTGCGCCGTAGGTCTTGCTTGTTGCTACCGAGGGGCGCCTCGGAATCTTCTGTATCGGCTGGCAAACATTAGAATAGCCAGAAAATGTAAGAATGCATCTTCTTACAGTCGTCCTTGCGCAACATCTTCCTCTTCATATTGAAGATAGTATCAAGGATTTGCTGCTGTTGGCCTGCCATGGCGCCGACGGCCTCTGGGCAGCGCAATCGGAAAGTGGACGGATGACTGAACAGGAGACAGGAGCGCGTCTAGCCAGAAAGAAGGTGCGCTTCGATATTTACAGGGCTAAAGGTATGAAAAGACGCGTAGACGCAAAAGCTGCTATAGCTAAAGCTGCTCGTGAAGCTCGTGCCTGTGTAGAGGAATCATTCGGCGGAGAGAGCCCTGACAGGGTTCACTTTAGCGCATCATCTGGAATCCCGCCCGCGACCACATGCCGAACCGCCGATGTCATCGCCCGCCCACAATCTCTCATGAATGCGTAGGACCCAGCAAACGCGATCGATTAAACACAACCCTAGCATCGGAGCCAAGATAGGTTACACGAGATTTGGCGATCCGTACGCGACCATTAGATTTCGACTCCCAGCACCTCGACCCCACCAACTCCCCTCCAGCTCTCCGCCGAAGCTGCCTTCGTTCTTCGGGCATGGGGTGTTCAACTTGCGCCTAGAGAATGGAATCCCTTCCTTCAGACTTTGTAGTCCACAACTTACCCTTCATAGTCCTCTCGGGTCTGGCGACCAGCAAAGAGACGGACCCACCTCCACCTGTTCAACAAGTGCTTCCAGGACGGGCTGTCACTAACATCAGCTCTGAGATCCCACCCGTCCAAGGGGAGCGCGCAAATGAGCTACTCCAGGAATTCTTGAGCGCCGACGGAACCAATGCTCCCTGGAATGGGCGGGGGCTGGGCCGCAGAGGCATCACACATGGCTTCAGGATACGGAGCGTAGGACGGGTACAGGCGCTCACCACCACGCATGGGGAAGGAGCGACGGGCTGATGTTTGCTAGAACTTCCAATTGCCCCCGCAGAAAGCAGATGCGCCAACCAACTCGGAGACGACGCCTCCGGGCAGTCCAGCCATTGCAGCAGCGACATCGTGGGTCCTGCATTCGCCCATATCGCCTCTCTCGCCCGGTGCTTCGTCCTTCCCAGACGGTGTCATCGCTCCTGCCTGGGTTGCGAAGCATCAACATTATGTGCCTTCCGTATACGTCTCGTTTTTCAACTTCACCACTGACCCCATCACCAACAGCTTGCACGACAACCAGCTGAAGACGGAGATCAACAAGATCAAAGGCCAGATACAAAAGTCGGACTATCGCACCAAATATGTCGTCGTATTGTTGAGCGACAAGACTATACTAGAAGCACCAGACATCGAGGACAGGCTTGCAGTCATCCGACGAGCGACTGGCTTGGACCCCAAGAACTCACTCTTCTTCTTACCACCGAGAACATCACGCGTAGAATTACAAGCCTTTGTTACATCGGTTCTGGTCATATTGCAGCCTATCTGCGTAGAGTACTACCGTGACCTCACAAAACATGCACGGAGAAAGAAGGGCCGGGGCACCATTCCTCCCCCGACAGCCCCTCCTACACGCGGAACATCCCAGACCCTCTCGTATCCTGGCTGGGGGGTTCGTTATGACTTCAAGCTGGGCATCTTTGCCGAGTTCCGTCAGGAAATGGACGCTGCCCAAAGACACTACAATGCTGCTTTGGAGACTCTGTTCGGCCCCGAAGGCCTGTTTGAAACCACGGCTAGCTGGTCACCCAGATGGGACGAGATACGATTGCTTTCAGACATTATTGCCTTTCGTCACATTCGGTGTCAGCTGTGGTACAACTACCCTACTTCAGCTGTTCAGACATGGTTGCGATACAAGTACAGACTACAGGATGTACTAGATCGCCGTGGTAAAGGTAGCGCGAACTACGGTTGGCAGGCGTGGGAATCTACGTGGGCCCAGCTCATGGCACAAGTTGTTCAGCGAACAGAGTTACCCGTCTTCAAAACAGACGACCCTACGGCAGATCCAGATCCTTTGAAAGACTCCTCAAACTCGCTATATTCGCAACCTGAGAAACAAATTCCCGTCGGCGAAAGACTGCCCCCGTGGGAACTACTCCATCATGCTGGGTACTGGCACAAAATTGCTAGTGATCATGCGAAGAGGCGCTACCTCCTCGCTCGAGAAATGCCTGAAGAGGATCGAACGCCGCCAGGAATGTCGCCTGCAGCAAAAGTGTCGAACCGGAGCCAGATCTATGATAGCTACCTCGTTCCCCAGCCGCATGAAGAATACCCATTGCCTGGTGTCGGTACTGGCTTTGAGCATTGGAAAGACATATCGTCCAAGATGAATGATGCCATTGCCCAATTCAAGGCTCGAGGGCAACACCGCAAGGTAGACCAGCTGCAACTAGAGGTAGCGCGCACTCTTCTGCATGTCAAGAGGTTTGATGATGCTTTCAAGGTACTACGGCCGCTCTGGGAGACCATGGCCTGGAGAAAAGAAGGATGGTGGAGTCTGACTTCAGAGGTAGTGTGGGCCCTACACGAGTGCGCGTT
This sequence comes from Stemphylium beticola, assembly GCA_029100535.1. Lineage (NCBI taxonomy): Eukaryota > Fungi > Ascomycota > Dothideomycetes > Pleosporales > Pleosporaceae > Stemphylium > Stemphylium beticola. The sequence continues at coordinate 32,909 of JARBXR010000109.1, read as the reverse complement.
ACGAGTGCAAGGTCTAGAGACGTATGTCGCAACAGAGTGGGAGTTATACAGCCAAAGTCAGTATTCTTGTGCAATGTATTGTGTAGATTCCACTGACATCCCTCAGCAATTCCTGGAAAGATTAAATACAGATATGACCTTATGACATGTCTGGACATCTTTCCCAAGGGGGCAGACAGTAAAGTCAGTGTGAGCTTGAATGCCAAGGATCACATATCCTGTTGTAAGTGCGACTTGCTCACATCTCAAGGCCCACACTAACGCCACAGTGTCTGCATCTTTTGCTTTCTCTGAAGCCGAGGGCAATGTGGGTGAGCCGCTGCAAGCGCAAATTGCAATCACCTCCAACGCTCGACCAGGTTCCGCTCCGATCACCCTGTCATTTTTACAGTACCAATTCAATGGTGGATTGGCTGAAGTTCGACTGAATCATGAGATGGACGAGAGTGCCCCTGGAAATGCTTCCAGGATGTACTCGTGTACATTGGAGGAGGCTCATTCTGCTACCGGCAAGCCGCGATGGGCCGGACCCTCTGACTTGACCCTGCATGCTGGCCAGACCAAGGTCTACAGCTTACCGCTCGTCTTTCGCGAGTCGGGTGACGTTGATGTCGTCGCTTGCGTATTTGGAGTTAGTACATCTCGATTTGATCTCGTCTGCTCCGACACGGACATTGAGAACCCTGCCCATCCCCTGTGGTGGATCAAATCCAACACGAAGATCAAGTCAAGACCCCTCAAACACGGTTCCGGCATGTCAGTTCACATATTACCAAAGCCCCCAAAGATGGAAATCAGCCTACCCGACGTTCGAAACCAGTACTATACCGATGAGCCTGTCACTCTGGCAATCGAGATACTGAATCAAGAGGAGGAGGATACCGAGGCAGTCCTTGAAGTTCGGCTCCTCGGTCGCTCAAAAGATACTCTGGGCTACACCTGGGTAGATCGACCAGCATCTTCGCCTATGAAGGAAATGCCACCAGCGCTTGACGGCTCAACGGATATGGACCTGCCAGGTTACGTAGTAGGCAAACTCTCCCAGGGGGCCCGAACAACCGAGAAGATACGCTTTACTGCCCCTGCAGACCCTGCAGATTACGCCTTGGAAGTCAAGGTCCTCTACCACCTTCTCAGCGACCGCGACATTCCCATCTCCAAAATCATGGTAGCAGACCTAGTCTTCAACGCGCCCTTCGAAGCCAGCTACGATCTAAACGCACGTGTGCATCCCGATCCATGGCCGAGCTACTTCTCACTGCAAGAAGCCGAAAGCAACGTCAACCCAGAATCCTCGGACGCATTCGGAATAGCCCAAAAATGGGGTCTACGCGCCAAGGTAGCCTCCTTCGCTGATGAACAGCTTATTGTCAGCGACCTCGCCGTCCAAGTTCACGGCATACATGGTGGCGCAACTTGCGATGTGACCAAGGAATTCGCCGTGGCCGAGACCCCTATGGAGCCCCAGGTGCTCAGCGAGTGGAGTTTCAGTCTCGACATCCGCAAGAACAATCTTGAAGAGCGCCGGTCGACTGCTCTCGACACCACGCTCAACATCACATGGCAGCGCACTTCGGACCCCGAGGCTACCCCAGTAACTTCATCCCTCCCCATTCCCCGTATCCAGATCCCCTCTTCTGAACCGCGTGTGCTCGCCTCTTCGCACCTTTCCCCTTCAATACCTTCGCTCATTCACCTCGACTATGTTTTGGAGAATCCCACGATGCATTTCTTGACCTTTGAGCTCGCCATGGAAGCTAGTGAGGACTTTGGCTTTAGTGGCGCCAAGTTGCGCACGCTGCATTTACTTCCTATGAGCCGGCAGACTGTGCGGTATAATTTACTGTCGAATGTAGAAGGAGATTGGATCACGCCGAATTTGAAGGTTACCGATCGTTACTTCAATAAGACGTTGAAGGTGCAAGCGACGGAGGGTATGAAGGGTGATAAAAGGGGGGTTAGTGTTTGGGTACCCGGTGATGATCGTGAAGGTATTGGTGGGAAGGAAACTTAGTTAACGGCACTGCTTGGGGAGTGAGAGCCCAGAAGATAGATATCCAATGTATCATTTCGAGCAAGACAACAAAACAATTGGTATTGTGCAGCGACTAGAAAAACCATTGAAGACGCTAACAAACTGGATACTCCCTTCTTTCCCCCCAACGTCCACACCCTCCCTCCATCTCTCCCTCCATCCCCTCAGAACAACGCACCTGTAAGCGCAGAAACAAGCACCATACCCAACATCCCCAACCCCATCTTACTCACCCCCACCGCAGCGCCCCCACCCTCCTCATCAGACCCAGCACCCCCCGTAGCATCCGGCCCACCCCCCTGCGTCCTACTCGCTCCCGCACTCTCACTCGGCGTCCCCGTGGCCTCAGCCGTGTTATTTGCATTACAAAAGATAGCACTAGGATCGATACCCTCATCCATGAAGCACGTCCTTAAATCCTGGATCGTCTGGTCGACGCTAAGGCAGTAGTGGCCGCAATCGCCGTTGAAGTCTTCGACGGGCGCTGACTTGCAGCATGTGGATAGGATAGAGCTCGTGTTGGAGGGCAGACCGCGGATGCTGCCTACGGCGCAGGATACGTCTGTTGTGGGCCATTGGGTGAAGTCGGCGTTTGTGCAGCTGGTGCTGGTGCTGGAGGGGGAGGGGGCGGAGAGAGTGGTTGACATTTTGGTTGTTGTTGTTGTTGTTGTTGGAGGGGGGGTTGGACTGGTTGGTGGGTGTTAGGATTTGTGCAAGAGGAGCAAAGATGGCGCTTCTCATACTCACTTTGCGGTGTAGAAGCAGCGGCGACGTGTAAATCTCACTAAACGACAAGGTCCGTGTCGACACGTCTGTCGGTGCGTTGTAAACAACGAGCTGGGTTTGTCACGTTACAGTTACGTGTGCTGTGCTGTGCTGTGTGTAGAATACGTGTATAAAGAAACAAAACGGCCAGTCAGCCGCAACGCCTCAACCCTCAAGAAATAAATAATCTGCAAGTAAACAGCCCCCATGGCATTAGCTCACGTCATCTTTCTTTCCTTTTCCCACCCTTGATCCATCCATCTGCCTTGTTTGCAGCATCCGGGGGGGCCGGCGCAGTTGGTGATCTGAGATGGTGAGACGGTGTTGCTCGGGTATGTGGGGTGCGCCTCGTAGCGCCACTTTGGTTGCTCAGGAGACCCGTATTATGGGTGTTATTTTTGGTAACACGACCACCAAGACGGAACGGCTCGGAAAAGAAGTGAAGGGAAGGGGAAGCTACGAGCGTGTTCGATGTGGCTGCATGATTTCACGAATGGGGGGCAAAATAATTGCGGCGGTGTATCGCGTGTTGTCTAGATAGTAATGGCTATTATTGAGGTTTGATGGGGTGGCCCCAGTAGCGCACGTGTTGGCGCTACAAGTCACGTGGCTAACTTTCTAATGTTCACAAATCAAAAAAAGAACGTCAAGGTAATTTTGGTAGTGAGAACGGTAACTAGCGCTTAGATTGCTTTCTAAGTGCTTTGATAATATATACAACGACATGTCATCCGACATGCTAGAAAATTATTCTACTTCAAGCCCGCCTTCTCCATCTCAGTGGCAGCGTACATGAAAGCACCAGCACCCTTGCCATCATTAATCAGAGTCTCGACACCAGTGTAGTACTCGTACGAAGCATCGCCCTTCAAGCTCCCAACCGTCACGGTGCCGGTGAAGCTAATAGTGCCGTTCTTCTCGTACTGGATAAAGTCATCGAGCATCAGATCCCAGGCCTTGGTGGCCGTCTCCGTGTACTCCTTCTCCAAGAGCCCGAGCCTGACACCCTTGAGGTACGAGTACGTGAACATGGCAGTTGCGCTCGACTCGATGTAGTTGCCCTCCTTGCCGGCAAGCTCAGGGTCCATGAGGAGCCACCATCCGCCGCTGGTGTCCTGGACGTTCTTGATGCCCGAGGCGAGCGTGGTGAAGTAGTTGAGGAGCTTGGCGTAGCCGGCGTGCGTCTTGGGCCAGACTTCTAGGACCTCGACGAGTGCGACAAAGTACCATCCTAGTGCACGGTCCCATACGTAGGGAGAGGCGCCGGTCTCGGGGTCGGCCCACACTGTCGACTTGTCGGCGCTGAAGCCGTGGTACAGGAGGTTGGTTGTCTCGTTGCGGCAGTGCTCCTCGATGAGGTCGAATTGCAGCTCAATGTCGTCCCAGGCAGTGGTGTTGTCGGGTTCAAACAAGGATGTGTAGGTTGCGTAGAAGGTGTCGGCCATGTAGATGCCATCTAGCCACATCTGGTTCTCGTAGATAGGCGCGCGGTGCCAGAATCCACCTCCGGGCGTGCGTGGCCATCGGTTGAGCTGTTCACGGAGACCCTTGGCTGCGATGACGTACTTGTCGTCCTTGCGGCCCTCGGCGTCCCAGAAGTACAGGATGTTGTTTCCAATCCGGATGTCGTCTAGGGTGTAATATGTTGAGTTCCAGCCCTTGAGTGTGCCGTTGGCCGAGACAATGGAAGAGACGGCGTCTGAGGCGTACGAAAGAAGAGCAGAGTCATTCTGTGTAGAGGCAGCCTTCTGGATGCCCTCGTGGATGACCGAGGCAACGTAGTGGTTGTCGATGTTCTGGCCCTTGGACAAGAACGACGAGGCCATCCATGTCGACCACGGCCGGGTGGAATTTGTAGCAGCAAGCGTTGTGCCAGCCAACGCAAGGGTCAAAGCTGGGAGATGCATGGTGGCGAGACGGCTACTATCGACAGGGCAATTATACAAGAGACGAAGCCGAGAACCTTGGTGCAGTAAAAACGAAACAACAGTGGATACTCTACTTGAAGTCCAACTACTCCCTCCTTATATACGCCACGCTTTGCTGGCGCAGTCAAACGTCCATCCTGTCTCTCATTCCGGCACTAACACGGCTATTGCAATATCAATCCATGCAGGTCCCGCTTGATAGCGTCGCAGCCTCTCCACCCTGAGGTCTGGAAGAGGACCTGAAGAATTTCCGCGGGCGGACCTTTGTCCATCATGGACGAGTTGGGCAAGGGACGCGCATGGGTAGACATCTTGGCAGGCGGAGAAATTGGTGATTGGAGGTGGACTTTGTTGAGAGCCGCGATGAGGGATAGCATCTGCAACCTAAGAGGCGGAGACAAGATGCGAACACGGAACATCTGTACCGAGATGCAGCATAGGAGTACATCAAGTGCGACGTGAATTGCTGCTTGCTTGCTGCCCGTTTACATGTGGAGTCGGGGGGCCGCGCGGGAAGGAGCTCGCCCTGAGAAAAGCTAGTGCGTTTACTTGGCGCATCAAGCCTACCAAGATTGCGGAGATGTCTCTTGCTTCGCCTTGACTTTTGCCGCTACCTCTTCAGCTCTTCTCCTCTCTTCGATACTGGCATCATTCTGTTCAGAAAACTTCAAGCCTCTACCTGGTAGGCTGAAATGCACTAGGAGGCTCACTTGTCCCGAGGTCATACAGCTTTACAAATGTCAGCAGTCTACATGTAAGATTACACCGGCATTGGCGCGAGGAAAACGAATGCCAAGAGCGTTGCAGGATGTGGCGGCGGCGTAAGTGATGCCTTGTAAGTAGTATTGCGATGGGCAGGTCGTGTTACAGCCAAGACAATCCGGATGGACGCGTCAAGTAGATGCCCCACACATCTGATACATTTCACTTGGATCAAATCTTCGACAACCGACTTGTTTCCTGAAGGATTCTACATGTCAAAATACGACTTCGGCGTCACAATGGAACCGGAAGGATTTGTACACGAAGAAAGCATGTATGAGGGATGATATGCCAAGAGCAAGCTAAAGCGCGCAGCCTCACAGATGGCGAATTCGCTCAAATCCCATTTTCAAGTTCCAACGTCACAATCATCACTACTAACAGCTCCTTCAACATTTTCCTCTTCTTCACATCACACCTCTACACACCCAACCCCGCACACCAAAATTCCGCTCTACAAACCGTCGTCTCCCCCACCCCACTCCCCCCAACCAATCCCGCCCCAAACCTAAACACACTCTCCCCATCCCTAAAGCAAACAAACTCTTCCTTTTCATCCCCTCTATTCAGCCTCCCTGTGCCAACAATCTCACTCTTGGCCCAGGTCTCCGCCCCTTCTACAACCCCACTTTCAAATACAGCACCACTGCCATCGTCGAGCGTAACGCGGCGTGTGAAGCCCGCCCATGTGAGCGCAGGCGATGGAGTGAGCGTGCCGAGGGAAAGCGGTGCGTTTGTGGATGTAGGAAGACCAGAGTAGAGGACTAGGAGCGAGGTTGTGGTGTCTGAGGTTAGGGAGCGTGTGGTGCAAGTTGTGAGGTATGTGTTTAGTGCTGAGGTGGCGCGGCGGGGGAGAGGTGTTGCCGTTGCTGTGGGTAGGACGGAGATGAACACGGTGAGGAAGGAGGTGCGGAGGTACATTGTACCATTGCACTCTTTGACCTTCTCCGGGGGTGTTTTAGTAAGGTGGGTATGTAGTATGGCAATGGTGACAAGTCTACGGGAGTTTGACGAAGCTAGTTTATTTATTTCCATCTCACGACGCGTCCCATATCCTCTTTCTATTCTTATACCACGCTCACTCTCTCTCTCTCTCTATTCACACACATACTCTCTCGCTCGTATCATTAATCAAAACAAACTAGCACCACGCATGCAGCTTTTCATCTCGCTGCAATCTAACCCAATCCTCAACGTTATATCCTCACACTCATCCTTCCAAGTTCCACCCCATACCCATACCCAATTCGCCGGCCATACAGCCCGAATCACTTCATTCACCATACACATCCACACACCGCACACTCACTCCCAGCAGTCCAAATAAGCTCCTCACTCAACGGCACGGCACGAGCGTGGCGGATACCCTCCATCCCCGCCCCCGCCCCCGTCCCCGATCCTGAACCTAGCAGGTCGCATGTAGCATGTATCCTGTACCCGCAGCCCGGAAAACCGGTAATCAGTAGATTACCCTAGAGTCTACAAAGCCAGGATAGGCGGGCGCATGGTAACCCGGGTGAGTTGGTTGGGTGGTTGAAATTCGTACATCAGCCGGCGGGCCGAAAGGAAAGAGGCGCGATGATGACGGTTGCGTACGGGTTGGTTGTACAAAGCACGGCGGCGACGGCGGCATCATCGAAACGAGATGCGAGATGCAAGATGCGAATGACGACAGTTGATCTAATTGTCAAAGGAACGAGGGATTTATAAGTTGGCCAAAAGAAATCAAAGGCTGAATAAATGACGTATTTTCCTTTTTTTGACGAGGGAAAGGATACATGCATGTAAATATATAAATCTTGTGTAACAGAAATTGAATAACAGAGCTCAGTTCAACAAGCCCGCAGCAAGCGCTTCCATGTCCTCCAACGTCTCGGGCTCTTCCACTCTATGCGATGCCTTGGCCTTCTTGCGCTTCTTCGCAACCTTGTCCTCGTCTTCAGAGTCGGATTGGAACCATTTCTTTTGTTTCTTTTGTTCGTCTTGCATGGCAACGTCGCCATCGGCATCGGCATCACCATCGTCGTCGTCGTCAGTGTACTCAGCGTCTGCTCTAAAATTGGCCAGAAGATCTTCACCTGGATCAGGCAGTTCGACACCGGCGTCGCTTTCGTCACCAGCATCAGCCAATTCGCCCCTCTCCCTCTCCTTGCGTTTACGCAGCTTCTCCTTCCGCTTCGCCTTGGCCGTGGCTTTGTCTTCCACATCGGCGGTTTGCACAACTTGGCGAGCGGCTTCGATGAATTTCTGTCGTTGTTCTTCGGGTAGGCCCTTTGCGCGGAACTGCTCTTCGTCCTCGAGCTCGTAGACTTCGTGGGGGTTGCCGTCGTCGTCGTAGATGAGCTTCTTGCCCTTGTCCATGAGCTTGGTGAGCTTCTTCTTGGATTGCAGGAGCTTCTCGCGTCGGTTGCTGTCGATGACGAGCGGTTGCGATGCACCTGCAATGTGCACGATGCGACCACCGGCAGGGACTTGTGGGTCTTTGTCGGTGCTGAGGTCGGAGGGTTCGTCGTCGGCGGGAATTCGTCGTTTGACCGCCATGAAATCGTCGTCGCCTCCGTTGGTCGTAGGCCCAGCTCCGGTGAAATCGTCGGCTGGGGCGTCGTCGCCGTCTCGGACAAGCTTTTGATAATGCTCTGCCAGCACGTCCTGGTTTTTGCGCTCGAACATGCGATCGTACTTTGTTCGTACAGGCTTGTCTGCCTTGGGGACTTCTTCGTCGTCTGAAGAATCTGAGACCTGAATCGTCTGTCTTGAAGCTTGTTTTCTCTGCTTGCTGTCGTCGTCCTTTAGGAACTTGATTCTAGGTGTGCCCGGCAGACCCAAACTAGCCGCGTATGCCTCTAGGTTGTAGTCCTTGAGCTTAAAGACATCCTTGTCTTTTTGCAAATAAATTGACTTGACGTGTGTCATGAAAGCCTTTTGTCCCAGATACTTCAAAGCGGGATCCTGGAAGCACATGTTCTGTAGCTGATCCTTGATTGATTGGCGCTTCTTCTGCCGTACGTTGATCATCTCCACGGGCACTCTCTTGGCTTCCAAACGCTTCAGCATGCCCTCTTCCTCGCTGGGTGCCAAGAAAAGCACACCACGTCCTTCCCGGTTGTATCGTGCGGTACGGCCGACGCGGTGAATGTATGTGTCGACATCATCGGGGCAGTCGACTTGGATTACGAAATCGACGGCAGGGAAATCCAAACCACGCGCTGCGACATCTGTTGCAAAGAGACACGAATGCTTGGCTGCTGAGAACTTTGCGGTGGTATCAAGTCGTGCACCCTGTTTCTGACGACCGTGAATGTGGAGTAGAGGTATACCGGGCTGCATATGACGGAAGGATTCGTAGACAAATCGGACGGTTTTGGCAGACGAGAAGAAGCAAAGAATCTTTGACTTTTTGCTTGCCTGGATGAAACTCCATAGGGTGTCGAGCTTTTCCTCTATGGGGCACACAATGTAGTTTTGCGTGAGTCCTTTGGGTGTTGCGCTCTTGTCCTCGGCATGTACGGATACATATTCGGGGTCCTGGAGACTCAATCGAGCAAGATCCGACACCTTCCTCGATTGGGTGGCGGAGAAGAGCAGGGTCTGCCTCTCCTTTGGTAGGTATTCGACGATCGCGTCCACGTCCCGCTGGAAACCCATGTCAAGAATCCTGTCGGCCTCGTCCAGGACTAGCATCTTCAGGTCATCAACACTGAAGGCTGCAGTTTGCGACAAATGTTGCAGCATCCTTCCTGGCGTTGCTACGAGTATGTTCATCTTGGTCAGAGCCTCTCTCTCAGCCTGCAGGCTCTTGCCTCCGATGAGCAGACCCGCAGCAAACATGTGCCCATGTCTTCCAATCTTCCGTAGCACGTCAAATATCTGGATAGCGAGTTCTCGGGTGGGTGATAGGATCAAAGCGCCTAAGCCTGCGTCGGGCCCGATGTGCTGTAATCGGTAGAGGTTCTCCAGGACGGGAATGATAAAGGAAAGTGTCTTTCCACTACCAGTCTTTGCGGCGCCGAGTATGTCGTGACCTTTGAGTGCTAGCGGGATAGCTTTGGCCTGGACGTCGGTCATGACAGCGAAATGCGACGACTTGAGGCCCTGTTTGGTCGGGTCCGAGAGTGGTAGGTCGGTGAAGTCTTTGTAGGAGCCATGCTTGGGGTCCTAGGGATATCGTCAGTCTGTTGCGCTCCGTCAAACTTCGGTGTCTTTGCAGTCGTACCAGGGCCTGCACTGCCTGTTCCAGCTTCTCGACGTCTACGTCGTCGCGTTTCCTCTTTTGCACGTTTTCCCGCTTCTTGACCTTGGTAGGCCTCGTGGCACCCGTGTATCCAGATGCGACCATGTTCGCGCAAAATCTGCTCTTCACGGCGATTTGGTGTTGAGGCCTTCGCGTCGCATCGCAAGAGAACTTTTTGGTGGAGAATCCGGGTGGTCTGTGCGCTCCACCGCGGGGATTCCTCTGCTTCAGCATCGCGACTCGAAGCTTCCCCATCCATTTTCACTTTTATTCATCGCACCACGAGGAAGGCTTAGTGTGGCCTGAATACGTGCACTCGTGTTTGATCCTCTCACTAATTCGTAATTCTCAAACAAGCTACAACTCACACCTCTTCTTCTGTAATCGCCAGGTGCATACAAGCAGTCCAACCTCACCATGCCCGACGATATCGACGCCGAGCTTGCGGGCATCGGCAAAGAGCTTGACAAAGACGCTGAGATCGACCGCATTCGCAGCGTATTTAGCCTCGACGCATACGCCGTGCTCGGCCTCCAACCAGGTGTGCCCGAATCCGACATAAAGAAAGTCTATCGCGCCAAATCCCTCCTTATCCATCCCGATAAAACCAAGAACGAGCTCGCCCCCGATGCCTTTGACCGCCTCAAGAAAGCCCAAACCGTGCTCCTCGACGAGAAGCTGCGCGCCGAGTTAGACGAGAACATTGCCGATGCGCGCATGCTTCTAATGCGCGAGAAGAAGCTCACAGCCGACGACGAGGAGACGCGCGGAGAGGAATTCGCAAAAGAATGGCGACAAAAGGTTATCTGGGTCATCAGGGACAACGAGATGAGGAAACAGCGACAAATGAAGGCGGCTATGCGCGAAGAAGGCAGGGCGCAGCGCAAAGAGGACGAGGAAATCAAAGAGCGCAAGCGGAAGAGAGAACAAGACGAGGCCTGGGAGAAGACAAGGGACACGCGAATCAACAGCTGGAGAGACTTTCAGCAGGGCAAGAAACTTGAGCCTGCTGATGGCGGCGGAAAGAAGAAGAAGAAGAAGGTCAAGGCCTTGGGATGAGCTGACGCATACAACGGCACCTCACGCGACTGAACTTGCTCTCCTGCTATCCCACACTGTCTTCTCAACTGTGCACATCTCAGACCCAGACCCATCTGTACAACACCAGCCTTGCACAACCCCAATCTTAACTTTTCTGGTCGCCAACACGTCCCATCGTCTTCGACACCCACGCGCATGCCTCCGCGGCATCTGGTAGGCCAAGCGCAACGCGAACACCGTGTTCGTCTCACCTTTGTCGAGTTTAAAGTTTCGCATGGCTGTTTCACAACTTCGCGCGGGGCGCTCCAAGCTAGTAGAACAGTAGGCTCGCCGAGCACGGCCGCGATGGCGAGTATCATCTTTTTTACTCGAGTGAGTTGAGGACTTGATGGGGTCGATGAATGATGGTGGGAATAACATATAGACGTAGCTAATACCCATAACAACAACTTTCTCACACGTTTCGCCAAACAGTCCAAATACTCATCTTGCCCTTGCCCCCTTTACCATGTACCCATCACATCAACTCCCCCATCCAAACCTCCCACCCCTCTACCATCGCGCTCTCGACCCTCTACCCCCCTCCTTCCTCTCCCAGAATCAAGCGCAAAGTTTCGGACTTGAATCCGACCTCTATCTCCTCCCTCGCACCCATGCCTGCATGAGGCAAAGCAGGTTCCAACACAAACCAGCAAGAGTGCGTGGTACCGAAGTAACAGCAAAGCTTGCAACGGGGTGCACGCATGCACCTCCCCAAAATAGACCACACTACCGCCAACGACGGTCCCTTGCAATCTCCCCCCTCATGGAAAGTTAATATGTATGTGCACACGCAGACTTCGTAAGAGACAAGAATGCATCTCTTTGATATATAGTGTCTGTCCTGCCCGCCGCCTAGCAATGCAAATAAACGAGTAATACCCCCGTGATATAATGCGGATTCAGTTTTTGTCTTCAGGGTATCTGGCCAGGGTGTGCATGCCTGATTTCTCTTGAATACGCCGGGCTTTTTCGATGACAGACGTCTGGGACGACTTGGGAAAGAGGCGTGGTATGAATGGATAGCACGGTGCTTTGCTCTTTCCTTTTGGTACGCTGGATACCATACGCCTATATCGCACACGATACCTCACGTTGGCACCTTGAGCCACCCGCCTCCCACCCCGCTCCCACCATCTCGCCTCCAACCCACGGCCCATCCCTCGTCTCGCAGCACAGATACAAATCAGGAACCGTCCTTCCCTCTTTGATTCCCCTTCCTTGCTTGACCCAATAGCTTGAGATTGATTGGATGCCCCCTTCCTTCCTTGCTGGTCGCCTTAACCCAAGCACCTGGTTCCTGGGTCGGTGTTGCGTCGCCATGTGAAACACGCAATCAGGAGTATGGAGAACATGCATAGGTTAAGTGGGGTGTGTGTAAAGGACGGGAGGGGGCGGGGAGGTTTTGTTTGAGGAGATTGGGGCGTTGGTTGTAGGGGCAGAAGAGGAAAAGGAGTAATAAGAAGTGGGTTGTGGGAAGAGGGAAGAGGGGGAAAGCGGGTCGGAGGTTGGGAGAGGGAAAGATGAGGGAGCGATGAAGAGCAAGGGAGCGGGAAAAGAGTGAAAAGAGTTGGGTAGTATGTTTGAATCTCCCCCGTCCGTTTGTTTACGCTGATACGACGGATAGTATGGTATAGTATGCGCTTGCCCCTCTCTCCCTCTCTCTCCACACAGACAAGACGAAGACTAAACGAGTGACTTGCGAGAAGAAAAAAAAAAGTTGGAAAATTCCAAAGGCGTAATCGTACACATTTCCCAGATAGGGGAGAGGAAAGGCCTAACTGACTACCTAACCGAACAAAACTCCACCCAGAAGCTATGCGAGAAACCAAGGAGAACGAAAAGAGGAGAAAAACGCCGACACTATGCAAAGACAGACGGAATACAGCCGAGTACGATGATGATGGATGGAGATGATGACGGCGCCAAAATGCGACAAGAGATCCTTCTAGGCGAAGACAAAAAAGAAAGACGAGGAAAAGAAACGAAAAGAAACGAAGGGCCCGTGAAAGCGGGGAAGAGAGAGAAAGATAGGGATGGACAGGCGGGTTGAGCAAGAACCCTCATTTGTTGGTCCCTCTCTGTCATTCTGTGTGTGCGACATGACGTTGTAACCCCGTCTGTCCACAGTCTCAGTTCCCGTCTCCGTGTCCGACACGGCACACAGGTTTCAGGCGTACAAGGGGTGGAAAACTGAGACGGGGAACGGGGAATCCGTCTGGCTGGGTAACCAACCAACCAAGCCTTCGAGACCATCGACGTTGCTTCTGAAAAGGAACATCCTGTTTGCTGACCTTTTCCTTCTTCGCCCTTTGTCCTATTCACTTACTCACTCACTCCAACACTTCATGAATATTCAACCGCCGCCGTTTCCCCATATCAGGCGACTCCGCCCTCCTGGCCTCGCTCCCACTAGGCGGCGAATCACGGGGTCTCACACGCTCGCGTTCGCGTTCGCGCTCACGCTCCTGTGCAGCACCCCCCGTTTCAATATGCAACGGTGAGCCCAGCGGCGGGGGCCCCGTTCGGATAGGAGGAAGGTGTAGTCCCTCCAGGCGAGCAGGGCGATTGATCTCGCGAAGCGACTCAGACGCCGATGTGGGAGGGCGACTACTCGAAGCGTACGGGGACGGGTATGCGCTGCCCGTGTTAGGTTGAGGAGGCGGTTGGTACGTTGGGAAGTAGCCTGCTTCCGCGCCTGCGGTGGGCGAGTAGCCGTACGAGGGACTGCCGCTGTAGGAGCTAGGGCTGATCATGGGGAGCGAGGTGCGCACGGCGGAGAAGTTGAAGTATGGTGAGTTGGGCGCGGAGCTCGTTGTTGACTGCCGCCGGGACTGGTGCGGCGTGATATGCGTTGCTGGGGCGTTTGTTGGCGCGGACATTGTCTGCGTGGCGTTGCTGGGTGTGGGCGGTGCGAGCTGCTGTGTGAGAAGAGTTGGAGCTGTAAGCCGGGGTGGTGTTATTACGACAAGCGTTACGAAGTATAACGATGTCTTCGCTAACCGGATCTGCACCTGCAGCGACTGGTACTGGCCAACGCCTGGAATACGGAAGCTGAGATATATCGGTCTGTTGGTGAAACCTTGGGTGAAATGGTCAATGTCCTGATCTGCCACTGCTTCCATCACCGCACGCATGGGATCCTGCCCTATTGGAGTGATTGGCGCCATGTAAGCTGGTTCACGCTCATCGCGCTCGTCGCGCAGTTCGTTGCGCAATCGCTGGAGACTATCGTTCTGTCTGGCTTCTAGCAGCTCGCCGAGGTGTTTACCCCTGACGTCTCCGAGGAAGGATATCAAATCCGTAAAGGCTTGGTTTGTTTTTTGGATCATCAAGTCCAGATTCAGGTACGCGACGGGGAGTTTTTGGTACGCCATATTCGGTCCCGGATTGTACGGCAGGGGTAAAACTCCGGTGGCGTATTCGCCCACGCTGCCAGGTGCGTCTCTGCTCGCCGACGCCGCCGGGTGAGGGTTGGCATTGGGGAGGTCCCGCTGATGCGCAATGCCCCCCAAGGCTGGAGAATCCGCACCTCGGTATAGATGAGCTCCTGGGTAGGTGGGCTGGTGTGTGAGAGCTTCGGACGGGGTTGGAGCGCCCAAGAGCTGGCTAGGTGGCCTTCCTTCTTCTGTCCTAGTAAACTCTCTGTCATCCCTCAGTCGCGGTCTTCCTCTCTTCTTGTGTTGTACATCTTTGCATGTGTCCTATTTCTTTGCGTCAGTCTTCGTGTCGTCATTATACAAAAGAAGCAGGGCAACTAACTTGCTTTCCAGAAGCCACACAGCGACCACATGGGCGTTGAACGTCGCAACTAAGATGCGCCTTCTTGCAGTTGACACAAGCTGAAGCCACATGAGCTTTAGTTCTTCTGGCTGGTTTGGTGGGCCTAGCTGGAGGAGGTGCAATCATGGCCCCTTGCTGAACCATTGAGCCTGGATGTTGAACTCCAGGGTATGAAGGCAGGTTAGCATGCTGGTAGCCGTATCCATAGTTGTGTTGGACGACGTGTCCATAAGGCTGATGCTGGATCGCACGTCCAGGCTGGTAGGATAGAGCTTGGCCTCCGTGCTGGTCGCCGGGATAGAGTGGCCGCTGCGGAGGGAGAACGTGTGCAGCCGATGAAGAACGGGGGTCGTAGAGTGATTGTGGGGCAGGCGGTTGGACGAAACTATCCTGCCTTTGGGATGCGCCCATTGATCGAGGGTAGGAAAGGCGCGCGGATTCAACAGGCTGGGCTGGTCGACGAGATGGGGAATGAGGTTCTGACATGGGCGGGGACGGGTAACCCTGATGCGCAGACCTTTGAGGACTGAATTTCGACCGGAATTTGGCCAGGCCGTCTTCAGCTTCAGCAGGCCGCCCGAATGGCGTAGAGAGGAGTGAGGTCGGACCAGGTAGAACCAGGCTCTGCATAGTTTGACCACTGTGCGCTCAGACGCCGCGCAAGCAGCGGGAGCACAGGTTTGTGTGGGAGTACAGATGGAACAAAAAGAAGCGCAGACTTGCTCGCCGCTTGTCGGTCAACGAAGCAAGAAGGGGCAAGGTACAGAGATGATGGTGAGGCAATTGATGGTGGCCTGCATGGTGGTTAGGGTAAGCTAATGCACAAGCGAGGAGATCATGACAATGACGAAGGGCAGGACAATCAACAGTCGGCGAATACACTATTGGGTACATCGATACGGTCATCAATGCCGAAAAGGCGGCATATCAAAAGCCAACCCAAACATGTGGCAGGGCATCGGGCTAGGACGCTAGAAAAGGGGTCTTGCAAATACCTTTTTGATATCACCTCCAGCTTGGTGTCAAGACAGGCTGGATGGCTTGGATGAACTGGTGTAAGGGTGGGAAAGATGTCGTAGAGTGTTGGCGGTGGCCTCGATTAGAGCTGCGGGTGGTAATGGGGTGAGAAAGAGGAGAGAGACAAGGCGGCGGTGTTGACTACAGCGGGACCAATGAGCTTTCGGGATGGCGAATCGTAAAAAGACAGAGCAGACGTCTGCCCACTCGGCGGACAATCCCCAGTAATAACCACAATCGGTTATGGGGATTCTACTCACAGATCTTTGCCCAATCCCTGTCAAGTCGTGCATGACGGGCCTCCCAGGAGACGGGGGCCACGCTGAGTTCCGGGCAACGGGAGCAGGGAAGGGTGCGTCTCGGGGACGACGACATGCTTCCCTCGTTCGGCTGATGGTTCTTCGACATTTCTGCTAGGCCGGTTTTCCCAGACGGTCGATGCACCCGCGGAAGCACCTATGCACGTCCATTAGTTGGTAGTGGATGCATTGGCGTAGCGGAATGGGGAGCCTTGTCAGAGGCCGCTCAACCCCCTGCTTTCCGCACCGTCCTCGAGCCGGGGTGTGCTAACGAGATACGGCTCGCGCTTCTGCGCGCTATTGCACCATTGTTTTGCAGCTGCCCAAGCAAACTTTCAATTCAAGCATGGCATAAGTCGGCGTCCCTTGATGCGCGGCGTGCGCTTATGTGCGACCGAGTAATTGCATTTGTTGCCTATTTAGGCAAGCAGGGACGCCCGCAATGTGCTGCGGGATTCGAATTGAGAAGACGCACAAGATGGATGTTATGCCTCCCGGACAGGTGAGCATCGGCTTTCAGGGAGCCATGTGGTTA
Source organism: Stemphylium beticola (assembly GCA_029100535.1). NCBI lineage: Eukaryota > Fungi > Ascomycota > Dothideomycetes > Pleosporales > Pleosporaceae > Stemphylium > Stemphylium beticola. Next base: position 16,474 of record JARBXR010000109.1, on the reverse strand, counting down.
GCATTGCGAAAATTGTGGCTCTCACTGACAGGCCCGCGGCTCTGGTGCACTATGGCGACGCTTGTCAGTGTCAGTCGCGCGTCCGGACCCTTCAGACCAACCACCGCACCGATCACCGCGTAGGTCCTCTTCGCACCGACCGACGGTCGCAGCGGAAGTCCTCGCCTCGCAGCGGCTGCTCTGCACTGATTGCCGGGGAAAGCCTGCTCAGGGTCTCGATGTTGCGACACCATCACCACCACGCTCTGATGACGCATACACCTGGTGCGAACTCTATATCACTGCCAGTAGACTACAGCTCAAAGACACGGCCGCTTCTGCGATCGACGCCTCCGTGCGGATATGGCTGAGCACGTCGACGCCTCCTGCGTGGAGATTCCCGTCTCTGCATCGTGTGGAGGTCAGACTTGTCCGCAAAAGCAAGTCATGATTAGCTTCTCAACCCATAGGGACCTCTCCCTGCCGAAAGTCTAAATATTCGATGCATCTCTGGGGTGTGTAGCTTTGTCATGCGACACGCCATGTCTAGCTGCATGGCGCCGGTGCTGTAGGCTGGTGTGGTGCGGGTGATGAATCTGGCAGATGCAGTATGCTTTGGAACAGCACGCGCGAGCGACGGTAAGCTGCATCCGATGACACCTTCTCCCGCAGTCGCTGCTAGAGAAGCTTCTGTACAGCTGGGGGAATGAGACGCTGACGTCGACGTGTCAGCAGCAGCAGCAGCAGCAGCAGCAGCGCCAGCCACGAGTTGCACATGAGATCAAACAGCGGACTCGTTTACAATAGAGACGATCCCTCGGACCTGTAAAATCTTACCACGGAGTAGTCCTCTGCCCCAACCGCCCAGGAATAATGCACTAAAGGTGGCGTCCAATGCTGTTTGTGGAGCGTCGACATAGTGCTATCGTCAAAACAAGCCAGAGTTATATCAGCTGGCCCAATATAGGCGTCTCCCGTGTCGCATTGGGATGGCACTGCGCACGTAAAATACTCCGGTGGGTGAATCGATCGAAAGCTGGCGCCGTCGACGATCTGCCCGCAAACTGCCCGAGCCAGGACGGACGGCATCACGGGCGATATTGTCTGCCCTATTGGCGTGTGCGCTGCATTGACGATGCGGGGCCGAAGCCTGGGTAGACGGTACGACGCACACCGACAACGCAGGGAGGCATGCAAACATGTGATGCTGTCCCCAGCCTCAACCTAGATGAAAAAGTGAGAGAAGAAAAAAAGGTCGAGAAGAGATCCAATGTCGCTTCGGTGTTGCCGTTGCTTGAGAAGGGTAGTGACAGCGTCAGGAGCGTTAGTGACCAACCTCGCTTGCCAACCGCGTCCACGCATCCAGAAGGTGGAAAGGCGACTGCGGCAGGGCAAACATTTCCCACGCTGACCCACGGTGGATAGCCACGATGCCATGTGTGGTACTACTCCCAACCTCAACACGGAGCTGCGGTAAACTGAGCCGACAGCCGTGAAGATCGATGCCGCGACTAGGGCCACTTGCACGGGGTGTATACAATCGCACTAGCCCAGGAAAGATCTGATCCATGGACGAGCACCTGTATAGCATCCATCATAAACCAGCGTCATAAACAATTTGGAATTGCCCTTTGCTCCCATCCGATATCGATCTGCAGCTGCAGGGGAATGCACATGTGCTGCTGGATTGAGCGGGGTGGGAGAGGTAAAGCCTCAAGATGCTCATCATCCGACCATGTCCATCCGTCCATCTTCACCCTCTTGTTTGCGGCATGGGCCGAGATCCAAGAAGCAGGGGGAACATGACATGACTCAACGCTGCAGGAGCGTTTCTTCCTTCTTCGCTTGGGTATGTCTTCCGAGTGGCACCATTTCCTTGTGCTCTACGGCCGAAGAAGAAAGTGGGATTTGGTTTTTTGTGGAAAACTACCTGGTTCTTGTCCGACGGCCGTGTGATTGGTCCTCCCCCCCCCCCCCCACTACGGAAAATATACCTAGGCACACCCAGCCGAAGAAACCAGCGCACGTAGCCCTGGACTAGACCTGCCATTTAGCCTTGTCAGGCATTACTGCGATCCAAAAATAATCTTAGATAGCGGAAATGTGCTCGTTAAGAGCAGGTCTTATATCGCTTGTAGATTGCTCTCATCTCTCTGTACGATGCCCCGAAGCTACGGCATGCGCATAACGGCCTGTCCAGGGTTCCGGGTCTACTATCCTACCGTAGCGGGCCTTGCCGCTGTGTTACTGCAGAGGTTGCTGTTGAGCAGCTGCGAGCAACTAGCGCAATTGTAGTAATAGTTACTGATCAGCTGGGGAGTGGTTTTCTCGGACCCTCTAGATCGTGCTCTCCTCGTGTTCGTATCGTATCCAGCTGCAGGTAACTTCGAGTCAGCCGCTCACCCAGGACCCGAATATCACGACAGGCCTGCGGGCGGGATCTACGAACCGGTGCTCAGGACACGTTGTGCCAAAAGTAGTCTCCTACCAGGGGCCCTCGCTATCCTGTCTGTTCCTCCTGGGGGTCCTTGCAAGCTCGCCCATGCTCGTCCGTCCTGGGGCCCATTCTCGATTTGCGACTGGGTGCGGGCCGAGCAGCTCCCATACTGACCTCGGTGCTTTATCATCTGGCAAATATTGCTGTCTATGCCGACTTGGCCCCATGGTGTGTAGTCTGACATGCTCGCACTGCATATGCGGCTCATAGTCGCCTCCAAGGCGCCCTGCAGCACCTCGAATGTCTGTATGGCAGGCAAACCCTGCAGGAATTCGCTCACCCTCGACAGTCCACTCGTCAGGCCCGCAACGGAGCGAGAAATTTCCGTCCGGTAAGATGCTATATCAACTGCTAAGCAGCCGTTTGCCGAGATATGGAATGTGATTACGCTTGCATCTACCCGATTGAAGCGACAGCCTAGACTGCGCCGCTCCGAGGGTGCCACGCCGCAGCCGTTGGGATGTGCCCATGCCTGATTCAGGCCGGTGATTTCCATTGAAATCCGTAGAGAGTTTTGCAGCAAGATTGGCCTCTCCAGTTTGGGGGTATTGGGTATCAAAAAGCCGTTGAAAGTGTGATGATGATGCGCAATGCACACGCTGGGGCAACGCGACGCGACTGCGACATTGAATCCGACGGCGCGCTGCACTGCATTTCCCCAAGCCGTCAAGCTCAGCACGCCGCGCATCCGGCCGTCGTCGCATGGCAAATGGCGCTCGCGTGCGCCCATGGAAAAAAGCAACTGTGGCGGCTTCTGGAAGGTCGTTGAGTAAGCCGCAGCTGCGCGCGCGCGCAGGAGGATTCCCTGGTGATGGAGGGGCCTGGCGGCGTTGGCGCTAAACAGGGAATGGCGCGCACCCTCACATTGCCTCGAGTGGAGAACAAATGTTTCGGCTCAGAGAAATCTCCTCGAGAGAGAGTATGACGTACCTGCATGCCTGGCCTCGCCATGGGTACCCGACGAATGCCCCTATCCCTGCTTCGGACCTTAATGGGTTGAGATTTGAGGCGTTCACCCAATACGCGGACCTACACGCGGTCGCCTGTCAGTGTCATTACTTACCCGACGTCAATAGACGCCGGGAACTCTATCCCAGTTCAGAACGTGTGCGCCCACGGAGCTACACACTGACCTACCGCTTGTCAGTCCCAATCTGTATCGGATCGCTGGCCTGCCGCGGAGCCAGCGTGCAAAGCTTAAACACAAAAGTACGAAAAGGGACCTCGTCGCTCCAAACAATTGTTTCTGAACCTTTTATTCTCATCGACCACAGCGATGTGCGCAAAGAAAGAAAAAAGCCACTATTGAGTCAATATACGCGCTGGCCGAGGAGGGCATAATGCTCGCCCACTGCCATGTCCCAGGACCCGATTAAGTTTCGCCAATCCGCACCTGTATGGCACAGTAAAGCAATGACAGCCCTCCAACATCCTGCATTACACAGAACCGACGGGGGTGCGGCCATAGAAAGAAAAGTAATAATGGCCTGACCATGCGGGTCACAACGGCCTTTCTTCGCACAATTAGCGCTTCTGGCCAATTAGTCCAGCGGCTGCTTTGTTTTAGTCGCCACGGTGCCATGTCATCAAATCGGATTGTTTGCACCTCGGTCCGCCACAGTGATTGATGCCACACAGCAAGTCACTAACACGTGCCAAGTAAAAAATTCGCTGTCGATTCATGTTGCTAGGCCTAATGCCAGAGTATTGATTCAATGAACTCAATGTTTCCGCTTTTTCGACGGGCGAGCATTCTTTGCACGACGATTTTCCTGCACCTTCCGGTTCTTGCGCACCGCTTCCACATCTCGGAGTTCGTTCTTGGCGTTGCCGTCCTTGAAGGCACCGATGCGCTTCTCCTTCGCCTCAGCCACCCTCTTCTTCTGGACGTGATAATCATCGCGGTACCGATCAGCTTGCTTCGGGGCCTTCTCCGCTTTGTGTTTGTAGCGTGGGGCGTTATTGAAAGATGCTGCAGAGCGGTTGGGGGCTTCTATTTCGCCCACTCGCGGCATCTTGACCTTGTTCGCCTTGCGCCAGTCATCGAAACGACCACTGCGGAAACTTGCGGCAATCTTTTGCCCGCTTTCTCCTCGAATCATCTTCGCTCCCTTGGATCCATCATCGTCGTTGGTGCGGTTGACATATTTCTTTGACTTTTTGTCCCAACGCATCTTAGACTTGGCGGCATCCGCGAAGCCCTGGATCTCATCGTTCACGAGCGACATCTCTGCTGCCCTTGCAGCCGATACGAAGTTGGTATTTCCGGCGTCTCCGCCGCTCACACCGTAGGCTTTCTCTTCTGCCAAGTTCTCTTTGGGCGTGTATGACATGAAGAAGTCGTCATTCCTCCAGTTATCTTGCTTGGACTTCTTTGAAGATGGTTGAGAGACAGAGACCTCGAGCCCATCAGAGTCGGAGTCGTACAGGCCCTCTGCAACTTCCACCTCGTCGTCTGATGGTGCATCTTCGTCGTGTTCCTCTTTCGAAGAAGCGTGAACTATGTCCAAGTCATCTTCGGCTGTCTTGTTAGCCGCTTGCTTAGCTTTTTGGCGCTCAACCTGCTCTCGGCGTTTGCGCATGATCTCCGCTGTTTCGCTGTGAATTCCACGCTTCCCAATTTCGAACACAGTTTCAGCCGGTCTAAACGACTGGATCCTCGCGAGCATATCCTCCTTTTCTCTTTGGGCATTGTGCGCGTCATCGCTGAAGAGCATGTGGGTTTCGGCAAAGTTGGGAGATGCCGCTAGCTCTTTGGCTCGTCCCACACTTTGAGCGCTGGCTTGGTTGCGCGTGCGTTGGTACTGTCGTTCACCCTTCTCAGCTACACTCAATAAAAGTGCTAGATCCTCGTCTTCACTGAGCTGCCTGTTGACTTGCTCGACGGAGCTTTCCAGCTGCCATGGTGCCAAACTACCCACAACAAAATCTTCCGCATAGTTGGGCTCATCACTCGACCTTCCTACAAGTAGTCGTTTGCCAAGGAATAGCTGTAGATCTATGAGGTAAGGTAGATCGACGTGTCTACACAAGCTGTAGGCCCAACCCTTCCTTCCAGCACGGGCTGTGCGCCCGACTCGGTGGACGAAGATCTTGGGCTGTGATGGGAAGTCATAGTTGATGACGTGGTTGATGTGAGGCATATCTACACCGCGAGCAGCGACATCTGTGACAATAAGGATACGAGTCAAGCCCATTCGAAAGTCTTGGATTTGCTCTTTTCGAGCTGTCTGGTCGAGGTTACCGTACACTGGACGAGTCAGCTAGACTAGGGAATGGTTTGGCGGTGTAGCTTACCGTATGAAATGGCATATCCTAGGTTTCGGAGGAGGTTGGCCAAATACTCTACCCTGTGCTTCGTTGCAGCAAATATGATGGTAGACTCAGCGACTGGAACGTCTTTGACAAAGCCCTCACTGCGCTTCCGCTTCTTGCTGTTGCTAGGCTTCTCACTCTCTTCTCTGGCCTTCTTTGCTGCGTCAGTCTCGCCTACAGGAACCTTGATGACATTGTCGAGAAGATGTAGTAATGCTCCGTCTCGATCGCCAGATTTGATGGTAAAATAGGCACTTTTGAGATCAGGGGAAATTTTGCTTTCAGCATCCAGACGAATCAACTTGGGCTCTTGTAGACCTGCACGTGCGAATTCCACCAGTGACTTTGGTAGCGTAGCACTGAACAGGAGGGTCTGCCTCGAGGCGGGCAGAGCATATAGAATCTCGGATAGTTGGGCAGCGAAACCCATCTCGAACAAGCGATCGGCTTCATCGAAAACAATGTACTTTACGGAAGACAAGTCGAGGCCCATTTCGACCTTCAAATGTAGGAAACGTCCGGGGGTGGCGATGATGATGTCGGGGTTCGTGGTCATGGAGCTGAACTCTGCACGACTGTTAGTACGTCCTAGCTGCACCAATCGTTATTACACGTACGTTCTTCGAGACTGTCACCACCGACGAGCAAGATTGTTCTCAGATCGGTGCCGCGTCCCAGCTCCTTGACGACCTTCAGAGTCTGCAGGGCAAGCTCACGAGACGGCGACATGATGATTCCTCGTGCGCCGACTTTGGCAGAATGCGCCTTGAGCTTCTGAATCATAGGTATGACGAAAGCGGCAGTCTTTCCAGAACCAGTCCTGGCCATTCCGACCACGTCCTCGCCTTGGAGCATAAGAGGCACTGCCTTGCGCTGAATTGGAGTCGGAATCTTGAATCCCTTCTGTGTGATAGCTTTGAGAAGCGCCGCATTCAGGCCCATGGCCTGGAAACCTCCACCCTTCTTGACAGACTTTCCTACGTTGGAGGATTTGCGATTCGAGGCCGCCTGCTTCGCCGCGATGAATGCTTCGTCGTCGGATCCGTCATCGTGCCCAACATCAAGGTCCAAACCCAGATCTGCGTTCAAGTCCGTCTCTTGCTGGACATTGTCGCCGCCAGCTAAAGCATCGAAGATGTCGAATTCGGTTTCGGAGAGCGCCGGAGAGCTTGCGCGGGGAGCCATAATTGGTCGCTCGTTGGTGGATATGGGAGGCGACGTGGGTATACTTGGCTGTGCCTGACGTCTGAAAGCCGCGCCTTCCCTCTGTCTTTTGGAAAATTTCGGGCACGGACCCCGGGAAATCTTGGCGACAGGGATGCTGACCGCATAGCTACCACGTGCCCCGCGATTGAGCAGGCGCGTCCGACGCGTTTTGCCCTCACCAAACTCCTGCACCGCGTCAACCCAAACTACGCCAAAGAGATGAGTATGTGATGACCCCGTCTTAGTAATGCATGGATATAGATTTTGACTTCTCCAGACTACAACAACTACGAAACCTCGCATACCTCGTACGGCGCCGGCGGCGGTGGTGGCGGAGGCGGCTTTATACCAGGAGAAGGCGGCAGCACACAGAGTCCGGGCGGCAGACAAGACCGCGCCCAAGACACATTACGGCCTGTCACCATCAAGCAGATACTAGACGCCCAAGGTGAAGCCGGCAGTAATGACGCCTTCAAGATTGACGGCGCAGTAGTCACTCAGGTATGCAGGAGCTTCATGTTCACTCTATCTTCGCTAATCTCCAAGCCAGCTCACATTCGTCGGTCAAATACGCAACATATCCAATCAGACCACAAACACGACATATCGCCTCGACGATGGCACCGGAAGCGTAGAAGTCAAGCAATGGGTTGATTCCGACGCAGCAGAACAGAGTAACCCGACCAAGGCTAAGCTGGTCGAAGGCGCATACTGTCGGGCATGGGGCAAACTGAAGAGCTTCAACGACCGGAGATCAGTCGGAGCCACCGTCATCCGCCCTGTAGAGGACATGAACGAGGTCTCCTTCCACATGCTCGAAGCAACCGCCGTACATCTCTACTTTACGCGCGGACCCCCTGGTCAGGCTAGCGGTGCCCCACCCAACGGAGCAGGAGGGCAGCAACAAGCGACAGACAGTGGTATGAACGCCGGTTACGACCTTGGAGGCTACAGCCCGGTCGCGAAGAAGGTCTTCCACTTTCTCAGAACCACGGAGCAATCGAACGAGGGACTGAACCAGTATGAGATTGCTTCTAAGCTCAACATCGACCCAGCCGACGTAGCAAAGGCTGGTGATGATTTGTTGTCGGGAGGTCTCATCTACACCACCGTTGACGACCAGACCTGGGCCATCCTCGAAGCCGATTAAGAGTCATGGGCTGTATTCAGAGAAACTACGATGCATCCTGCAAGTATCTCGACAAGTCTTACTACTTCTCTGCGTTTGTAGAGAGAAATAATACACACGTGGCAACGATAGCGCTCGATACCACAGTGAACACAACTTGCGTCTTCCACCCTGTTTGCACCAGCGCCTGCCGCTGACTATATCGTGAGACCGTGTTGATGTAATTAGACAAGCCCGCAGCCATGCATGCCAAAGCCAAGAACCAGAAGAGAATTCCTAGCGGTAACGCGAAACGCAACTCTACGCCTCACATAAGTCAATATTCTTATACATGGCCTAGTATTTACTTACCAAGTGGTGATGGTTTAGACTTGAGGTGGAAAGACAGTACTATAGCCACCGATACAATAGCCATGTACACGCTTAATTTGAGCCATGCAAGAAACGCTGTCGGTTCCATCAGTCTTTCTATTCTAGATCAAGATGCATTCGACAGGAAAACTCACTCCGTTCGTTCGCAGCATGATCCCTTGCATCCGAGGTAACGTTATCAAACAACAGAACGCCACCAAGCCAAGGCGATTCTCTAAAAGCTACTCGATCATAATCGTTTCTCCTGCCATATTAATCAGTCTGTGAAGCCCATGTAAGAGACGTAGCAAGGGAGAACCTACTGTTTAACCAAGATAGGTTTACTTCCAAAGATGTTCCAGAATGGCCGGTAAGGTTCGCGCAGGATGGACTCATCTGCGTCATCCATACGTGAAAGACTTCTAAAGTCCATATTTGCGACCCAAAACCAGGGTCCTTCGCGCGCGCGAGAGAAGCTTATTTGGTAGTGTACCCCGCAAGACGTTGGTGATGGAACGCGCAACTACAAGCACAACGTCGGGGTGCACACGCGGTCGCAGCACAGACCTCGGCATTTAGCGCAATGAGGTCACTAATTCACTACCTCATTCGGCCATGCTTACTCTACCTGTCAGCTTCCACATCATCACTTGCAAGCCAAACAACACAAAGAAACAATGGAAAAGGTTCAGGAACTTACCCTCTTTGGTGGCGAAAAGTAAGCACGCTATACATACACCAATCCCAAAGTTCCGTCTCTGACCGTAAACAACTCCAATAGTGGCTGGAACGCCTCAGATTGGACCGCAAGCGACGACCGCGTCCGAGGCGGCGCATCGCAATCCTACCTCGACATCAGCGGCTCATCCGCGCGTTTCCACGGCACGCTTGACATCACCGCTCTCGGGGGCGCAGGATTCGCTAGCCAACGCACCACAGGCGACGACCGGTCGTGGGACCTTTCCGCCTACGATGGCGTTTACCTGGATCTAGGCGCTCACGACGGCAAAAAGTACACGCTGACGCTCAAAGACGAGATTTTACCCTTGATGCCGGATGGCCGCGAGCAGTCGAGTATCAGCTGGGAGTATGACTTTGAGTCCAAGAGCGATTTGGGCTTGTTTGTGCCCTGGCATGCCATGAAGGCTACGTATCGCGGCAAGGAAAAGACTGATGCCGAGCCGCTGGATACGGCCGATGTTAAGAGGTTCAGTATTATGATGAGGAGGTGAGATTTGTATCCCTGCCTTGCAGGTGGGTTTGACGGGGTTGTTTGTTAACGAGAAACAGTTTCTTTGGTACGCAAGAGGGCGACTTCGATCTTACCATCAACTCTATCAAGGCTGTTTGCCAGTCTAGTGACATTGAAAACGGTATTGTTGGCCGAGGAATTGGGGTAAGACTTTGAATCAATTGCGTCGAGTTGGGTGATAGCTAACCCATTGCCTATCGCAGGAGCAGGAACCTTGGTCATGGAAGAACTCCAATCTAGTCGGATTGGCAGTCATCTTAGGCTCTACTTGGGCCATATCATGGGTTTACTGCTGGTGGAAGGGATATGACATGAGTTTGATGAGCTTTGCGAGGTGGTGGTCGGTTGTAAAGAAATAGCGGGGCACTCTACAAGAGGTTGCGCGAGCCCGCGTACGCAAACTACACACTCTACTAGCCATGCCTTTACCTGTTTTTGTCGAAAAATTAAAGGAGCAGTCCTCATTCAGAAATATTGTTTCTTCACTTTGGACCTTCGACTAGAGCTCTTGGTTCCGATACACAACAGCGCACGCTCTAACCTCACTCCATTTTGCAAAAGAAAATGCAAATAAAGAATAGAAAGGAAAAGAAAACATTACATCAACATCGCGTATGCCCTTTCTTACCACTAGAAATCAAACTCGCGATCCTATGCCATGGTATCCACATGCCCGGCTCGTCGAAAAAAAAAATCACATACAACAGCGGGGATTCGCCAGTGGTCACCCACCTGACTACTAATCCGCCGGTCGAAGGCTTAACGTATGGAGAGCGAACGGGATCCGGTGTTGTCCTTCGCCAGTGGTCGTATGTGAAAGATTGCATGACAAAAAGGGTAAATATAGTTGGTAGTAAGCTGTGAGATAGCTCAGTCAAGTCGCAGAGCAACCCGATCTAATCGCTCTCGCCTCCACCACAGGCATCATCTAACTCGGGTATGTAAATCCAAAAACAACAGTATCCAGCTCATCATAGTCATCCTTGTTCTCCAGATCTCCAAAGATACGCAATGCTCTAACAAGCAACTTATACCGACCCTCGGGCACATACGATCCGTCATCCAGCTGCCCCGACCAAGACCAGCTATTATCGCCCCTTGGTAGATACCTCTTCGGAAACCCACTAATGCTTCCTATACTAGCAACGCCCAGTATGTGCTTGGAGCTCGAGTTCGAAGCTGGATAAGGGACGACATCGACTCGGAGAAGCGGCGAGCCGAGGGCCAACGTGACGCCCACCGCCGGCGTCGTAAGCGCAGAATCGTTACACAATGAAGACTCCAATGTATCTCGTATGAGCGCATAGCGCGTTCCATTACCGACCGGAGTTTCCTGGTCGTCCGTCCAGTTGTACAAAAAGGCCTTGGCGAGGACCGTCGCGTTCCGCATTGAGCCCACCACGCCCATGAAGGGGAGAGAAAGGGTTTCCCCATTGTCAGCATCGACGGTGACGTATCCGGAGTAAACACCAAGACGGGCAGCATCCACGAGCGGGGGAGTAATGGATACTTGGATTATTTTGGATGAGCCGGCTGGCACGGTAACAACGTTTTCGGCGAAAGCAACATGCGCTTGCTGTTCTGAGAGCTCTGGGGGGAAAGCGGCAGGGGTGATGCTGTCGACTCCCAGCGCGTATGCTGTCGCTGCTCCCCTGGAACTGAAGCGGTACTCGATATCCGCGAGTCCAGAATTGGTGATGGAGAAATTGGCCGTCTTGACGAAATGCTTCGTATCGTTTAACAACAGGCTGGACGTGGATAAAAGCGTAGTAGCATGTGCTGCGTCGTATGCCTGGACCATTCCACCGCCTTGCTGGACCACCGGCGCCAAGTACGAAAACGTCGTCGTACCGTTGTTGAAGGTGCTTGGTTTGGCGGTTGTCGAGAGCGCGTTTCGCAATGTGGTAGGGTCGAATGTGCCTCGGACTTGTGCTACCAGCGCATAAATGGCCGCGACGAGGGGGCTCGCCGTTGAGGTTCCGGATTGGACTGCAAAACCGCCTCTGGCTATTGCGTACGTGGATAGTATCCAACATCCCGGTGCGCCGAATTGCGGTTTCACGTCGAGCTCGAATGTGGGGCCCCAGTTGGTATACGTACTTACAGTTCCGCCCGTCACGTTGTTCTCTCGAAAGGTAACGTGGTGCGGGGCGGTGGCTGGGCCGGTGATTTTGACATTGATTTTGGAGCCCTGGGTTAGGCTGGAGATGAACTTTTCGCTTTGCTCAGCGGAAATCGTCCCAACCCCAAGCAGACCGTCTGCCTCCAAGTCGGGTGAATACACGTTCTTGTTGTTGCTGTAGAAGAGTATGTATCGGGCACCTTTCGCCATGGCATTTTTCGCTTTCTGAGTAAAGTCGCAATTCCCCCTCCGGATGAGGACGATGGATCCGGAGAGGTCGGGCATACTCGCTGGAAGAGTACTACACCCGTCACTCAGGATGCTGGTATTATGGCTCAACGCAAACAAAGGAAGAGAGACATTAGTCCATGTAGTGGACTCCCCGGAATTCCAATAAAACTACTCCTCTGGCTCGCTATCCACCGCATAGCTTGCCGTCAGCCAGAACGTTGGATATTGAGTGTTGTCGTAGGAGCCAACGGATGCAACGTTCTTGCCATGCGCCGCACCGCTTGGCATGAACAAACCTGCTTGCCCACTGTTGCCGGTAGACATTATACACGGGATACCAGAGTCAACGATTCGCTCCACCGTCAACGTCCAGGCGTCATATGGCCATCCGCTAGGATCACCAATAGATGCAGTGATGATGTTGCTGCCATCTTCAGCTGCTCGCGTGAACGCGGCGATTAGAACATCCGTCGTCACGCCATGCCCACTACAACCATAGACACGGTATGCACCGAGGGTAACATCTTGGGCTGCTCCGAAGAAACCGAAGTTGTTTTCCTTTGCCGCGATGATACCCGCAATGTGGGTTCCATGTCCAGCGCAGTCCATAGGGCTGTTGAGAATATGGCGTTAGCGTAAATTCTATGGTATAGGGCTACGATGCGAAGAACTTACTCAGGGTCGGGAACTAGTAGGTTCTTTCCGTTGTAATCGTCACCGACAAGATCGTAGCCATAGCAGACTTGCTATCAGTCAGTTGGATCTGCAGACTGAAAACCTAAATAGGAAATCCCGGACGGAAACTAGCCTCATTAGGTTTTCAGTCTGTAGATCCAACTGACTGATAGCAAGTCTGAGCCATAGCCTACCTTGCAGCCTTGTCCAAAGCAGCCACCAAGCAATGGATGGGAATAGTCGACCTGTGCAGAGCGTTAGTATTGCGCAATTCATCTTCTCAAGCATGCGCTTACCCCGGTGTCAATAATGGCAATCTTGGTTCCAGAACCGGTAATCCCATCGGCCTTCAGCTTGCCGATCTGCGTCATGACGTGAGGTGGGTATTTTTCCTCCAGATCGCGTTTCGAATCAGAAGACTGCGAAGCCGATGGCTCAGAGCCTGCCCACTTGACATCGTGTGCCGGTAGAGTATGATGCTGAACCGGCCATGTACCCTTGATGTTTGAGAATTTCATGATCGCCTCCGAGACTTTTGTGCCATCGGGAGCGCCATGGACTTGGAAGGAGACGTCATTGAAGAACGGTGATTTAATTCGCTAGAGCCATTGACTATGGAGAGGGGTTGTTGCAGAAGACACTATGCAAACGCAAGAGCGAATTCAGCTTACGCGTCAAAAAAAGTGCAGACAATGTGTTACCGAGGATGAACGAGTCTCGTCGTTGTAAGATACAAACTACAGAGGTGTGCTCTTTGGTAAGTCACAAACCCCCTTATATTTACAGGTAGAGCAGTGGCATGCGGTGAACTCGAGACACGTTTCACATTAAGTTTCAAATAGTCAGAGCTATTCTAATCGTCCTTGTTTTCGTTCTTGATCCAACCGAGTACGTCGGTGTAGTTTTTGCAAATATAGTTCTTTTCAAAGTGGATGAAGTCATTTGGACCCGATCCATCCAACTGCATGTATCTAATCACCATATCCATATTCATTTTGCAAAGAACCGATTGTTTGAGAATCTTGAGGCAGTGCGCTAGAAGGATTGGTTAGAGATCTTCAGACAAGCCATTGAATGAGGAAAGCCGCTTACTAATGTGGGTCTGGTACCACTCGTCTGAGATGTTGTATTGTGCCATCGGCCCGTTCGTTTTGTCATCTTCATGATTAAATCAGAAACGGCGACACGCAGCATCCTGTAGGTAGTTTCCGTTAGCTTTTTGGTGTCAATGTTGGAGGCATAAACGGCTTACCACACAATGTGCTTGATGCATACTATCCAGGGTGACCAAAAATCCAGAAGTTCCATTGCCAGTAACTCGCGATGATTCTGGGAGAAGCCCTCGCTCGAATCCGAAATCTTCGTCAACAACGACCGTCACACCATCAGGCTGCTCGGCTAACGTATCCCATGCCTTTTGTAGCTCTGCTTCGTCTAGAAATGGCTTTTTGGCTGTGGCGTCAGAGACCAAAGGAAGGGTGAGTATCCATGGTCAGATAAAGAAGCGCTTGGGAATCTTACATGTCGCATCTGGTGAGCAAGAGCACTCGGATCCAATGTGTGCTTTGGCGGAGATGAAAGTGGAAATGAGTGCAGTAACAAGAATGACTGCGAGATACGAAAGCCCATGCCACATGTATCCGCACTTTCTCGAACGCTTAGCTCTCTCTACATCGCCCAAATATATGAGCGAGCTTTTCTCATCGTGGCCTGATGTTCGTGAAGCGTTGAGTGTCTCGGTAGAAGAGCGGCATTCTTCTAATTCTGGATTCATCTAGACAATGGGACTATGGAAGTGTACACGGAGAAGATACCGTAGAATATATGAGCGTCTAGCTAGCCCGGGTCTGACAGTAGATTAAGCCTCGGCCCGAACTGCGCATCTTGTGTACTTCACTAGTCCTGCAAGAATGCCCCGGTGCTGCATTTTGCCATACGGGCCGAGAATGGAAACGTGAGTGGTGGAATTTACGGAGGGTCAGGGTAGACTTACCAAGCTATCTTCTACCAGCTAATGCATTTCATGCCCCTACACGTAGTAGGTATATCGAAGGTCGATAGGCTTACATCTCTATATTGAAACACCGAGACTGCGACACGTCACCCATCGACGCGTTGGGACCGACACGAATATGTTTAGGTTCCACGATCGCGCTTTCCATCAGATATTTCACTGTTGTCTGAGGGGTTCTCGTGTAAGTTTTCTATTTCTGGTTCGGTGTTACTCCTCTTCTAAGAGCGTGCATTAGCATACAGCCAATCTCTACGTAATCGTTGATCTCGTTTATTTTATAGTTCTGTAAATGTCTTTAAGCTATCTCCTTGTGTGAGATAGGTTAAACAGGTGCATTAATGTCGACGATGAAACGCTTGTCTGACACTCTATCTTCGATCCATTGCACTGCTTCTTTGTTGTTCCGGCAAGAGTGTATGTGGCCGAATCCATCCGTTCCCCTGTCATCTCCATGCACAGTACCACCTTTAAAGGTCATATCGCTATTGCAAAGGATAGCTTGCCGAAGATAGTCGAAACAATGGTTCGTATGAACGGAGTGATGGCCTTCTTGCACTTGGTTTTCTGTTCCTTTCGGGCCGTATCTCACAATTTGATCGTAGGCATCCATAACGTAGTACAGAAAATGGAGTTGGTGGGTCCAGGAAACCTTCCACAATGGTGTGCCACTAGGATCATGAAATGGTTCACTCAAATCTTTGTAACAAGTGTGATCAGGGACATGGACATTGCCACCGCCTTCTATGACAATCTTAGTCCTCTACATCACTCGACACGGTGTTTCATGCTGAGAGGCATACATACTAGGTAGCAAGTCTTGCCATCTTTGCCTTACGGTCCGTGCTTCTTCACTAGAGGTGTAATTTAAGGTAAAGAAGTCAAAATGTGGCTCAAACTTGATGCGCTCTTCGGAGACTGTTAAGGCTCTATTAGCTTCAATCCATCATAAACCGAGTACACAAATGAGGGCTAACGTCTCGGTACAAAATGATTGACGTCTCCCCCGAAGTCAGTTTCCAGTTTGTATTGGACAAGTAATCCTAGGATAGCGACGAGCAAAACCAAGTGAAGAATGTTGACGAAAATGAATAATTTTCGTCGTGTAGATGGGCTGGCACACACAAGGCGAGATATTGTACCTCGGCTTTACTTGGAATGACTGCAATCGCTCAATGCCAGTTCTGACAACGGTGTTAACTGATCGTGTGATCCATTCGAGTCGCCGTAGTTAGGCCGGAAGGTGCAAGTGCTGATAAGATGCAGCGACCATCTCCGGCAACTTCGGTCAGTACTGCTTGTCGACAGAGATGGGCTACGCGTGTGTACCCACCGTGGAGAATCATGTAGTGTTGTGTAAATCGACAGTCCGTGAACCATGGTCCACAAAGGAATTATTTCTAGTGTCCCGCTGTACCGCAAACGGGTTTCAAGTCGCGCCTACCTAGGGAATCACACCCACCATCTTCCCACGAGTGCTACACAATTACTATGACTTGTACCTTGTATGATCGCAGTCCTTAGCGCCTTAGATTGTCAGTTTCGTGCGAGCCGTCCGTGTTCGGGATAGTGCGGACCGATAAGAGTGATCTAACGGCGGGACGACGCGACGGTACCCACAACTGCAGGGTTACCCTGCTGCCCGGCCGTCCGAGCCGCCCGGCCGTTCGAGCCACCCTGAACACCAAAACAGCAGCTTAACTTGA
>JARBXR010000108.1:0-103284 GCA_029100535.1 Stemphylium beticola | reverse complement strand
TGATTATTCGATCAAGTCAAGCTGCGCACCATCTTATCAAGCTCCACTCGAGCCAGCTAGCCGGCTTGACTTGACTTTCTTGTTGGAAAGTCTGGGTAGGAGGGAGCTGAGTGAGTGAGAGCAAGGTCTGAGCGCCAGGAAGGTGCGGCAGTGAGAGTACATACGCACGGATAGTGACCTCGTCAGACTGTCTAGCGAAAGGAGGGGGGTCGCACGCCATAGGTCGTCGTGATGCAATTCACTACCAAGATCGAAATGGGTGGGAAGACCACAAGGCTGTCACAGCCACCGAAGCAGGAGCAGGAAAATCACTTTTACTACAACCCGCAACCAAGGCGCTCGTTCCCATATTGTCACTCCAGGCGTAGGTATTGAACTCGACATACTTTGTGGTATAGCAGATCTAAGAGCCTAGTGATGGTCACGTCGGTTTGTGATCCTTTCTCTTATGTTGTAGCATCATGGTAGCGAAGGACCTGACACACCACCAGGTCGCAAGGACGCAGTACGTACTCGTTGAAAGCTCGTATACAAAGACAGTGCGGGGGTAATGGATACTCGAGATGGAAGAAGAGGGACTCGAGGGCCAAGGTATACTGAGATGTGCACCGGAGCGGAAGTTGACGATGAGAGCTCAAGAAAGAGACGGCTAGACTAAAGACGAGATTTTGAACACAACAAATTGCTCTCTCGACTGAACGCTTGACAAACGAGAGAGTATGACGCTATTTGGCGGGTCTTGTTATTTTCAGCAAACAGAGGATATTCGGTGCGTGCTTTGTATGCAGTAAAGACGGACATATGCTTGGAAAACGTTATCCTTACAGGTTACATTGCCAGGAACAACTCGAATGGCTCGACGTCATTGGATACGACAAGGGCACGTTATGAGGTGAATAAAATGAATATGGAAAGTAAAATGGCGGAGCAACGTCGGGCTGAGATGGTGGTTGCCCCGCCTTATGCGACGTGCTAGACACGAGCCACATCCCGAGGTCCCACACGGCCATTCACTGTTGCGGTTGTACCGAAGCATCAACAACGCATCAATATCCACGCGATGGGTGGATCACATCAGATCTACACTTCTTCTTTTCGGATGATAGTATTGCAGGGGACTGGCAGCCCGATGCAGAGCATTTGAGGCCCTTGACGTTGTTACTAAGGAGGCATAGTGCCGTGAGTAAGTACCTAGCCGCCACTACGACCACTAGATAGGGAAGAGTAAGTTTAATTCTCACTACCTCCTTTGTCTAATGATCTACTATAAGTAGTAGTGAGGAGAAGAGCTTTTTATATAGTAACTGTTTTCTCTCATATCAAGCAGGGTTTTACTCTACATAGAACAGTCCCTATACTTACAACAAGGTTGGATAGGACTAAAATAGACGCAGTATAGCGCCTCAAAGTAAATGAAGGATTTTCCTCTGCGATCAACTGTCCACGTGCTCATCTCCTTTTCATTCACCCAAGCACGTACGAGGTAGTGAATTCCAAAATCAATGGCCGCATCAAATCGTTAAAAGCCGCCTATCCATACAATTTTACAGCCTTCTCCCTTCTCACCTAACCATTCGAAGTCTCATCTTGACAAGAATCACCACCGACCAAATGAAGTTCACGGTATTCATCACCGTTGTGGCTGCCGTATTGTCAATCTCCGCCAGAGTCGTTGATGTCTCACCCGGAGAGTCAGCCTCAGCCCTTTCGTTCCCCGGGATTCACTCTACATCCAACGCACAGCCGAAGCGTGACTCGCTTAAGTCGCGACCTAAGATAGCTTTCTGGGATGATGACTTTGCTTCAGAAGGCGAATGGAAACTGTACATAGCTAAAGGCGGCGCTTTGATGTGCGGCACCGAAGGCTCAGATCAGGCCGCGGGCCGCCAGATGCAAGACACGCGCAGCCCACCATCCGCAGCGAGCCAGTTCAATGGCGACCTCAAGACAAAGATGCACAACTGGCACTGGCAGAGCACTAATCTGTCGTCTTTCAGCTGCAGCTTTTCTGATCACTGGAAACTCGCCCACGTAATGGAGTTGTTGGGTCTTAGCGGGAAGCCAACGGCGCAAGGCGGAGACAACCAGTGCTATAGGGTCGAACATTGGGATCCCGAGCGACGGGATGATAACGGAAACCAGATTCCTGCTATCAGTGAGCTATATACTCTTCCCGGGGTCGAGAAGCAATATCGGGTAGGTCGCTGAAACTCTACTGTACAAACTGTCACTAACAGTGAATGCAGGCAAACAAGGCGCACTACGAATTCGGTATCAATGTGAAAGGCGGTGCCATATGTGGTCTTTTTCTTGAGAGCCCTCAGGCTTCCGAGAAGACCATTTGGCGTGGTGGTAAGGAGGAACCGAGCAAAGATGACCTGCCAAGACTTCGTGCTTTCCTCGATATCTTATGGGGATATTAGAACCGCCATAACCCGGACGTGAAGAACATTCGTTACTTTTTCATGGTCGGCATCTCGAACGAGGAAACCAACAGATTGATCGCCTCATGCTTGAAAAACGCAAACGAGGAATTGAGTCAATGGCCTGGAACCGAATTTTCCACCATTACGGATGAGGGCCATGCTCTTATCGGTAAGCAATCATGTTCAAACTGACAGCAATCAAGACTGACGTCTTCCAAACTCACCCAATGGCGCTGCATTCGCATACTCCATTATGCAATACAAGGCCCAACTAGGACAGAAGACCATCACTAAGGTTACAACATTTAGACCGGAAAATGAGGATGATCTGAGCTTCGTGGACCCTTCACTCTGTTTTCATGTCGGAGACGGGTCGTAGCCCCCGCTTGGTGACCAGGAACTCAAAAGGGGAGAAGACGGGAGGGAATATTGTGACGGTTCATGAGCGTTATATGTAGTCGAAGGCGATAACGGTGAGTGGCATGATCCCATGGATAGACCGAAGTTCGTTTCGTATGCGCCTACCCATCACTTTTGCTGACAAACATTTTGAGGTTACACAGGTGTAGCAGCGCAAAGACGGTAGCCTAGATAATTTCCAGGATTCGGCCGTGAGACTAAAGCCCTTTTTGGGTTTACCGGTAGCGGACCGACCCTACCACGGGTGCCTGGCACTAGCGAGAACCACTGTGCACTGCTTTTGGAGATCGACCGCTCCGTCTCATTTGCTTCAACATGATACTCTGTATCTTGTACACTAAAATTTACTGACATTTCCACCGCACAATCAGTGGATAGTTATATCCCCTTCGCGGCTATGGTTCCCCGTTTGACCCAGGAGCAGTCGCATGCACTCGCTATCGCATACTATGGGGGTGGATATTGCTACGTTGGATACGACACTGTGACGGGTAGGACGAGGAGGGAGCGGGTGGCTGTATTTGAACGGTACAATTGCAGGCCCATCACACAGCCACCTTACTCTGCGCATGAGCAAAGCCTGCTCAACAGTTGGAGACAGCGAGTCGCCCGCCTTATCGAAAATCGCATATCGGAATATCGCCCATGCAACCTTCGTGGGCGCCGCCAGCTCTCCGGCGAGACGTCATCAGAAAGTTCGGGTAGCGCCATCGCTTCTGTCAGGAATTGTGTGCAGGAAGAATTGAAGGATTAAACTGAGGTTGTATTGCGGATGCTATGGAAAGTTTATGTAGATGAGTGACCGTCAGCAAGGCTAGCCTAGATAGGCGTAGCTCGCTGAGATGAGTAAGCGCGAGGAGGTGAAGTGTAGGAGCAGTAGAGACCCCAAACCGTGACAGCTTCACCACACCGGGCGCTAGATTTACCGGAGATCCTAGATCAGATACTCGACATTGCAGGCCCTAAGGCGCAGCTCACTGCATGGAATGTGTCCACCAGGTGGCGCAACTCCGCGAAACCCCTCATCGGAAGTCACGCAAACCCGTTCTGGCATGGTAACGGGAGTTTGGTAGAGTACGGGCAGCCCTTACCCTCAGATGGCAGCGCAGAGTGCGACCTGGATTCGGACTATATGGAATCCCTTGGCCAGACGCTTCGCTGGGAACTCGACAGGCGGGAAAACAGTCATGATCAAAAATACATTTACTTCCCTGCGCGGCTCACGCAGCGTAGCGACTTGCCGGAGGAGATCCATACGGGATTTGATAAGCTCGACGCGACCCAACACCGCGCATTGAACCAGAGCTGGCATGGGGCATATCGTCCAAATCCGCTGCCTTCACGCGTCTCACCATCTGCGCTTTACTGGCTGGACTTTAGCCAACTCCGCCTCAATCCATATTTCGAGTCCCTGTTCGATAATCGAGTGGTGCGGACAAGAGGCGCATGCCACATTGCGTTGATGCCAGGCTCTCAACCGGGCGATCGTCTCATCGACGATACTAAATATCCGTCCAGTCTCCTTCGCTTCATGGACGACATGTCTCTTACACAGCCAAGGTGCAAGGCAATTGGCATCTACCATTCACAGGACGTGCAATTTCAAGCAGACCAACGACGTGGCACTGGACCTCTAGATCGGAAATCCAGTCTCAGGCTGTTGACAAGAATACGGAATGACTCTGGCGTGCGCGTCAGACAAGTTGTAGCAGCACTCAAAGAGCAAATGGATACCGTACTGTCTACGTGGACTACTCGAGCTGAAAACTTGCTGACCGAGGTCAACACAAGGCATTGCAACGAGGACATATGGCAAGTACCCGGCCTTCCTCGCTTTACCTTACTGCTTGATTCGGAGGACATGGGCAACGAGGGTATGGATGAAGAGGCGGAAATTGCTAGGATGCGGCTTGCCAGTGCAAATGACGTGCCGACAAACTGGTTGTTACATCCTGAGACCCACTACCCGGTGTGCAAGATGCTCAGCGGTCACATCACTCGACACTGCTACATGTTCGCGAATGGATGGAGGGAGGAGCGGCAAGCCGAGTGGATGCCTATTGATTTGATAGTAGAGACGATAGAGAGTAAGGTTCGCCGGCCCATCAATTGGGATACTTAGTGCGACTGGGGCCTTGTGTTGTCTGTGGGATTTCATAGCGGATTAGATCACTGTAACATGAAATGCACTATGCTTCCCAGTGCTGGAGCGTACCGCTATTGTAGATCTAGCATAGTAAAATCTAGTTGGCTCTGACAAGTAGATGATGTGATAGGTTGACAGATAGAGAGGGCGGTGGTATGACATGCCGTCGGTTTGATATGTTTCCAGGTCGGATATAACGCTTCCTACTAGGCGTAACAGTCACTTGTCTGATACTCATCCCTGTGCAACTAACACACTTTCGCTCAGCTATGAAGGCGCGAGAAGTCATCTACGATCTACTGCCATCACGCTCATCTCTTGGAGTGAATAAAAGGCTAGTACGCGACAAAAGATACATCAGCGAGACAAAAGCACCCAGCCAGCCATCCTCTCCCTACGCGATCCCTTTCTCTCTGTTGAGGCTTATCAGCCACTCACACGCCTCCCCAACATCTACATTTCGAAAACAGCCAAACAGGCACAGACACACGCTCAGCCGTATATACGCCTACATCCACATGCACAGTGTACGAATCTATACGCCCACTCAATTCCACGAAGACATGGCTATTTACAACTTAGCGTCTATGCGAGACCCAGCCTTCAAAGCGTCGTCAATGGCAGTCATAGCGTGGACTAAGCGCTCCTCTTGCAGTTTTGGTGCTACGACTTGGATGCAGAGCGGGGTGTTGAGGTAGACTGAGCGGTTGAAGTTGGTCCCTGGATGAGAAGTCAGCCATGTGCGCATTCTGTGGCAGAAGTTTCCTTTCTGGCCAACCGCAATACATGAAAGACGGGTCGGTGTGTGAAGTTTGGCGGGTTGTACTTACAAAGCGCTCTGTTGGCCTTATCCCAGCTCCCTAGCGGCTCCTTGTCCTCCATCTCACTTTGCATGTCCGCTTTACCGAATCTTCGCACCGGGACAACGCCTGCGGGGTAGTCGAGAAGGACAAAGGAACTCGTGTAGCTGACACCGTTGTACGCGTCGATTGGAGGCACGGGGTGCGGAGCAACGGGGCAGATGAAGGAGTCAATTTCGCCATGTTGATCTTTCCAGATTGCCAAAAACTCTGTGCGTAGTTTTTCGCGCTTGCCGTGGAGTTGCCGGACTTTGGTCAGGTCCATGGGGGGCTTACGCTTGAGGCGTGTGGAGAGCCAGGGCGACAGGGGTTCGTTGAAGGATTCGAGGAGGTCGAACATGGCATTTCCGCCTTCGACGCCGAAGAGGGCGTTGGCGAGGGATTGGCATTGGGAGAAGAGGGGTGTAATGTCCATTTCGACGACTTCGATTCCGGCTTTTTGCATCGCAGCTTTGGTTTCGTCGAGAATGCGGAGGATAGGTGGGTGTGGGTCAATGACTCCATCGCGTCGGACAAGGCCGATCCTGAGCTTCCTTTGTGTGAGTGAGAGGGAAGGCCAGGAAAGCGGCGCGACATCCGGATCTGCTTCCCACGGTTTCTGCGCCGAGACTGCACGGAAGAAGAGTTCCATATCGCGCATGCTATGTGCGAGTGGTCCTGCGCTGGCCGGGATGCCCACTTTGGTTGCACCTGGCAACATTCCACCCTCTTGACCGGCGTAGGGTATGCGCTCCCAGCTTGGCTTGATACCGAAAGTCCCATCACACATGGCTGGAATCCGGATGCTACCGCCAACGTCTGTACCTACGCCCAGAATGGAGCCCCGCATGGCTATCAATGCACCCTCACCACCAGAGCTTCCACCAGCAGTGACGGCAGTGTTCAGTGGGTTGAGAGTTCGGCCGAAGATGTTGTTGTGGGAATCGAGCGCCATGAGTGTTTGCGGGACGTTCGTTTTGCAGTATAGAACCGCCCCAGCATTCAGCAAGCAGTTCACCAAGACAGAGTTCTCGGTTGCTGGCTTGAAGCAAAGCGCTGCGAGTCCGATGGAAGAATCGTAGCCACGGACCTTGAACGTATCCTTCAACGAAACAGGCACGCCGTGAAGAGGTCCGAGGGGTCTTTTGCCTGATGCTAGGTGGGCATCAAGTTCCGAGGCTCTCTCCAAAGCGTCGTCGAATAATATTTCTGTGAGGCAGTTTGTGAGTTGGTGGGCGATTGCCGCCCTCTACCGCAAGATTAGACTCGACAGGCAATCCGAGTACTGTAGAATCGCTTACTTTGCAAAAGGCTCTCGTGACATCGACGCATTTGAGTTTCCTCTCCCTGATTGATGCTGCCAGTGCGACAGCGTCATAATTTTCGGTGATGTCGAGCTCTTCTTTAGTCAACAGTCCACATTGTTGTGGTATGTCCAGGTAGTTCTTCGCTTCAGGCCCAGGGAAAGGCTGCAACCACCAACCTGCGGGTATGCGCTCGTACTGCTCGTCCTTCTTCCTCCTTGCCATGAGCTGCCAGTTAGGTCCCGGCTGTGTGCTCTTGGTCGACATGGCGGCCTTTGATAATGACAAAGGACTATACCGTGATGTTGCAAAGGTCGATGATGCTGGGGGAGCCGAGGTCGGCCGAAAACGGGATAGCGGCTTGAGGGGTAAGCAGCCTGTATAGTTGTTGATGCTGCGAGCATTGATGGTTGATGTACGGGTATATGATACGCGATAGCAACGCGTCTTCTCGCAACTTTTACCTGACTGTTTTGCTCTCTGTCTTTGAGCCAAGGCAAACGTTGGGTTGCGCACTCGCTCAATCCACTGCCTCAGCATGGCCTCGCCGCCGCACCGTCGCGCCCACCAGCAGGAACCTTTCTTTTCTTTTCTTTTTATCCTCAACTAGTTGATGCTCGGGATATGGAGACGACGGCCGACGTATGGGTGCTGACTGAAGCATGTACCCGAGCACGGCAGGCCGCTTCTGCGCTAGGGGACGAAGCGTGGCGTGGACGAACTGAGCCGGATTGTGGGAGACGACTACTGCCAGCCGACAACCCACAGAGAGCGAAGAGAAGACCATGACTGCCTATCAAGAGATATCTTGGGCGGAGGGAGGTCACATGTTTTCGTGCGTGGGATGCACTGGAGGGCTGCCGACATGCGACAGAGCAGGTGTTGGTCGCGTATATGACCCCTGGCGTCGCCAGTCCAAGGGCGCGCTACCGGCGGCCATGCCTAATGAGGTCTCCCTGCCCCAGAATCTTTTCCACCTGGGCGCTGAGCCATCTGGAACCACGACGCACGCCGTGCCCCCATTGCTAGCCAGACCGCCCAGCAACGTGTCCACCACTCTTGTTTTGCTTCAATCATCTTCACTTCCAACGTCCAACTCTTTTATATTAGTCTAATTCTATTACTTATCACGTCCGCAGCTATGGCCGAAACCAATTCGTCGATGCCCCCGGGCGCGCATCCTTACTACCCCATAGAGAAGGAGATTGTTGGCTACCTGGCCAACAAGTCAAGCACGCTTGACCTGCTGCTCATGTTCGCGGCTGGATGTGTTGCCATCTTCAGCGTTACGTATGTCATGGTCAAGCGTCTGCGCCCCAATGCCAGCACCTCGGACCTGGCCACCATCATGTGGTTCGTCCTGTGCGGATGCATACACTCGTTCTTTGAGGGCTACTTTGCCTACAACTTCAGGAACATGGGCGGCATGAACGATCTGTTTGGCCAGCTGTGGAAGGAGTATGCGCTGAGCGACTCGCGCTACCTCACCCAGGACGCCTTTGTTCTCTGCATGGAGACGGTCACTGCTGTACGTATACACCAGTCTTACCATTCATCGCCATCCGGACCCGCAATGACTAACCTGTCAACTACAGGTATTCTGGGGCCCCGGTTCTTTCCTTACCGCATATCTCATCTCCATCGACCACCCCCTTCGCTACTCGGCCCAGCTCATCGTCTCGCTCGGTCAGTTCTATGGCGACGTGCTGTACTACACAACCTCGCTCTTCGATCACTACATTCTCAACCTGTCATACTCGCGCCCTGAGCAGTTTTACTACTGGGGTTACTTTGTTCTCATGAACGCTTTCTGGATCGTCATTCCCGGATATCTCATGTACGAGAGTGTCATGGCTACCTGGAGCGCCTTCGCGGCTGTCAACGACGCAGCGAGACTCGTCGAGAAGCTGAGCAAGAAGCGCAATTAGAAGGATGCTGCATGCTTCGGCCGCAGTGCTGCGCTCTCCAAAACGAGGGTTTCGATACCGTTGGAGTGGAGACGCGATATGAGCCAGCACCATATTACCACGGTTTGATGGTTACGTTGGATTGGATTGGGATGGGACGGCACCTTTTGCATGTGCGAGGAGACTACAATGATACCCTAGACTTGAACGCACGCCTTGTTTCTCGCGGGCGCGCTTGCTTGATAGGACTTTGTAATACTAATAGAAACGCTTAGCGCTTACAACTCACTGATGAAGAACATGTCGCGAAATAAGCAGCGCACGTCACCCTGACAACCTTGGAACTGCCGATAGATTTAGTGCTTGCACCACTAGCGGAAGCGTTCGGACCGTCACGACGCTTTATGCAGATCGTTATATACAGGCTGCAATAGACTTTGTCGCGTGCCTTCCCGCAACCTTCTGCTGTCGTTCTTGGCTTCCCACGCCTGCCATCTTTGTCATCATGCAGTCGATATGCAGCATCCTACTTCACTTAACTCTTCTCAGCTGCAGCACCACAGCGCACCCTCACCATGCCCAACATGGCTCAGCACCGCTTTCACTGCAGATGGCCAAATCCATCATTTTTCGCGACCAAGGCATTCTAATCAGCCAAGAAGACTCGTCGGCCCTCCTCCAAGCAGGCTTCACACAAAAGACTTTTTACGCGCTCACACAGCAGTACCCCAACCATACGCTCACCCCTTCAATCGCTGCTTACATAGCGAAGAGCGTGGATTCAATTGTCCCTGTCGTTTCCAATGCAACAAAGGACACGAGCTACCCACTCGACCGGCTCAGCAGCGGAAACGGCTTACTACGCGCGTGGCAGCAGACCGGCAAGGAAGAGTACCGAAATGCCGTGACTGCGTTGCGACGCAGCATTGACCTGCAGCCTAAGAATGCAGAGGGCGGGCTGTGGTATTACGTCTACCCGTACTGGAGTTATCTGGATGGCATGTACAGCTTTGCGCCCTTTGTCAGTAGTTATACGACTACTTTCGCCAACTCTTCTTCTTCGGCACTAGACGACATGGTTCTCCAGCTTGACCTCCTCTGGCAGCACTGCTACAACGCGCGAACAGGTCTCTTAGTCCACGGCTATGACGCGCGCCGCACCGCCGTCTGGGCCAACAACGTGACGGGCGCGAGCCCCCATGTGTGGGGCAGAAGTCTAGGCTGGTACTGCATGGCGCTGGTTGACGTGCTGGAACTTCTTCCTTCTACCGCTGTCGACGTGAAGCGCTATGTGCAGAGCAGGTTCCAGCAGCTTATGCCGGCTGTTGTTGCTGCGGTAGACGAGGCGACTGGCGCGTGGAATCAGGTTGTGGATCAGCCTGGTAGAGAGGGGAATTATATCGAGAGTAGTGGGAGTAGCATGTTTGTTTATTCGCTGCTGAAAGGGCTGCGCTTGGGGGTTTTGCCAGGTGACTTGGAGTACAGGGATGCGGCGGTTAGAGCATATGAGTACGTTGCTGAAACGTTTGTCGTGGATAACGGGAACAAGACGTTGGGGTGGAATGGCACTGTCGGCGTGTGCAGTCTGAACTCGACGGCGAGTTATGAGGTATGTTTACAAGGCTGCAAACGGGGAGGTTAAAATGTTAATATGCTAACCTGTCCCCACAGTATTATGTTGGGCGACCGATCGTTTACAACAGTGTGCTGGGAAGTGCAGCGTTTGTGTTGGCGAGTTTGGAGTATGAGCGCTTGTCTTGAAGTCGGATAGAAGTGTAGCTTAGAGATGGAAACGTGACTGGAATATGCAAAACAGTTGGCAGATGGATGCGATATGACATGTGAAATCGAGATGGAATGCACAATGATGTGCTACTTATCCCAGTCCATTGTCCTGTGCGCCAGTGAGGAAGAGCCGTCGAGACCCTGGCGTTGCTGTAGCGTATGACACTGCACAAGGTCATCCTGTCACAAAATGGCGGGGCTGGGGGAAGCAGCATGCGGTTTGCTGACGACGCATATCTAATTCTAATGGCAGCCATGGTCCCTCTGCACAAGTCGCATGTATTCATGTTTGATGATGATGATGATGGTCGAATCGTGCATCAGCGTGGTGGTCTAGGCGAACATGTCGGCCATGGATATACCCGACGCATGGTGCTGCTGGGCTGCAAGATGGCGCCCCCCCCCCATGTCTCAGCCATTTTATGAACAAGAGGCTGGCGAGACTCGACTCCAAGACCCGGGAAGCACTAAAACCGGGAAATAGGAGTGAAGCACCCGTCCATCGCACACAAGCAAGATCGCCTTATCGCTTCTTGTCGGGCAGGCTTGGCCTTTGGGCGCTAATTCTGTCATCAAACATAACACCACCGACCTAGCACTGCGCTACCTTCAACGTCCCACCCATGGGGTGAGAGCTTTCACCACCAACGCTCGCTCATACACTCGCTGCCCGTACTGTTGTGTGGTCCCTCACTGTCGTCTCACGAGACGCTGATAGCAGGAGTGCGCTCCTGCGTAGCTCTGGGAACGCCCGCCGCCAGCCACGTTTGGCGCAAAACACCACAACACGCCGATTGACACATCAGAGGATCCACCCACTGTTCCGCGACGCCTGGCCGCAGCTCCGATGACCGCAAGGCTCGATGCCCCCTTCCCCCCGGCCCTTTGATCCTGAAAACTCGGCTGGACAGAAAAGAAATGGCACGCCAGGGAAGAAAATGGGCGCGACGGACAAACAGACCGGCATGGACGGCAAGGACTTTGCCAAGGCCATTGGCATCAACAAGCCCGCCAACGTGCGCGACAAGATAAAGCGCTGGCAGCAAGAAGTCGAGCCCGAGGCTGCCAGTACAGAAGAGGCGACCGCATCCGCCCCAGAGACAAGCAAGCCTTCACCGGCACCCTCACCCAAGCCGTCCACCACCCCCAAGGCCAAGCCCCACGACGACAAGCCAAACTGGAAGCCTGCTACGCACACACGGGGCAAGTCAGTCGGCGCCAGTCCAGAGCGCCCGAGCAGCGCAAAGAAGACGCCCGTTCCCCACAACGAGCTCGACGAAGATGTTCACTCAGCAACAGCGCCTAAGAAGCGCGTCATTAGCGACTCGCACTGGCGAGCCAAACAATCACCGCCCAAGGACGCCGCCGGCCGCCCCCAGCCAAAGACCATCCCGAATGCCTGGGTGCGCCCCTCCAGGATCATCCCCAAGAAGCCCGCCAGCCCTGAACTCAAACCCATAGCGCCCGTTGTTCCACAACAGAACCCGCTCCTCCCCTTTGCCGAGTACGTCGGGAGAAGCACGGGACAGAAGAAGCCTCCCCCAAAGCAGCGCAGACCCTCAAAGCCTTCGAGCTCCGGCAGTGATCAACGACCGACAAGCAGTGGAGCCGGGAGCGGCAAGGGAGGAAAGAGCGATGGCGCTCCAGCTTCGTCTACCTCACCGAAAACCGAAAAAGAGAAGACTGAGATGGTCAGGATGCGGCCCAGCAGACGGCGAGCCCGCACATCACCACGGGGATCCATGTCCGCAGACGACCTCGCCCGGTATCCGCAGAGACAAGCACGGAGGTCGGAGACAGCACTGAGCGAAGACCCCCATCGGATGGTCACGGTCGAATACGACGAAGAGAGTGCCGTCACATCCCCACTAGAGAGCAAAATCACCTCACCTCGCAACGATGAACTACGAGAGCGAAGACGACGCCGCCGCCCCAGAAGTCAAGGCGCACACACGGGCGATGAAGCTGCTAGGAATCCCCAGAAGCCTTCACGAAGGAAGAGTCGCAGGTCATACCCCAGGACCGAGGAGGAAGCCGCCACGCCACTGACAGTCCCCGCGGCGGACACACCCACTACCAAGCCTGCGGGAAGCCGCTTAGAAGCCTGGCTCAGTGGCACACCCGACACCTTTGCAGAATCAAAACCTCGCCGCAGAAGATCCAAGGACTCCACATCGAGCCTCGACCTCCCCTCGAAAGTCGGAGCATCAGAGGTAACCCTGTCCACCGACATGACAGAAGAAATCCCCGTCAAAAAGACACGATCCCGACGCAGACGCAAGTCCAAGGAGTCCGCTTCCTCCCCAGAATTGACTGCCGCAGCCGACAAATCAGAGGTCACTATCTCCACTCAGGCAACACAAGATGAGCCAGTCAAGCAGTCGCGAAGAAAGAAATCAAAGGACTCGGTTTCATCTCTTGACCTGCCCTCTCAAGTCGAAAAATCAGAGGTCAGCGCATCGACCGAGAAGACAAGGGATGAACCACACAGCCGCCGCAGCAGCGGTAGTGGCGGTGGCAGTAGGCGACGACGCAGGCGCTCCAGCCGCGAGATGACCATCGACACCCAGAACCTCGATGACGCCCCATCTACTGTTACTTCAGACACCATGACCGAGTCTACTGCACAAGAGAAGGAAAGCGAAGTTTCCGTCACGCCAACCCCCAGTCTGAAGCGTCGCGGTGCAAGACGCAGCCAATACTCCCCCACGAAGGGTCGATCCATGTCGTCTCCCCTTCGCGAAACCACTTCCATAGACGACATGCCCAGGGGAGATGATCCGGACCAAGAAGCAGATTCCGCTGTGCCTTCTTCGTCTGTCGAGCCACATTCGCCTGATCTGATGCCAAAGCCATTGCGACCCCGTCAGATCTTAGGGCCGCGTATGTTTCCCTCCACTGGCAAGCGCCTCTCAACCATCGCTTCCCAATCAGCGAGATCTTCAGGTGCTGGTGGCTCAGACACAATGACAGCCATTTCCGAGGATACCATTGCCTCCTCAGCAGCGCCTGCATCTGAAGTCGGCTCGCTCTTGAACCCCGAAACTTCAACCATCATCAGTCGCCAGAGTACCCGCAGGAGGAAGATTGCCAGACACGATGATCTCATGTCAGTCCTTTCTATGCCCAAGGCAGCAGGCTCGAAGAGCATCGTTTCGGCTCGCAGCATCCGTACCAACAGAAGCCGTCTGGCTACTGCTACCGTAGAGGACATCATGAAAGAGCTCTCGTCCGATGAGGCCAAATACATGCGAGAGCTCCGCACCATTGTCGACGGTGTCATTCCTGTTCTTCTTAGCTGTGTACTCAACAAGTCCGAGTCCGCCATCGCTGCTGGGCTTTTCTCTCGCTCATCAAAACCTTCAGACCCAAGTGAAGTCACCAAGCCCATTGTCGACATGGGTGTCTGCCTAGAGCGACTCAAGAATTTGCACAAGCGCGTCCCCAAAGAAGACTCAGAGGCGCTTGTCTCGTGGGCTCAGAGCGCACACCGCGTGTACTCGGACTATATCTCCGTCTGGCGTCTTGGTTTCCAGGATGTTGTCATAAGCCTGGCCCCTGCAGATGACGATCCTTTCAAGCCTGCCAAGGTCGTTAACGGACCAGAAGATGGCGCGCCGTGGGACGAAGGCATGCCACGAAATGCTGAAGGTTATGTTGTCAATAGCGACGGCGAGCGCGTTGACGTTGCCTACATGCTCAAGCGCCCACTAGTCAGGCTGAAGTATCTATCAAAGAGTCTGAAGGTAAGTCTACTCTATCCCAAAGCCGTCTCAAACGCTGATCATGTCCTAGGGCATCAACCATGTAAAACCATCCGAGCGCGTAGAGAAGGTGTCTAGCATCTTCCAAGACTTGGTCACCGCCGCCCGAAAGCGGTCAAATGACGAGCAAGCCCGCCTCGAAGACGAAGCTGCAGCTAGTATCGATCCCACTCGCGCTCGTGATCCTCGAAGTCTCGCACCTCTTGCGGGCGTTCGAGTCGATCCGTCGCGATGTGTACGAGCCAGAGACCACTTTGACCTGCATCTCTATCATTCAAGTGGTCAAGAAATGAGCTGTCGCGTCGAGATCCTACTCCGCGACAACGCCCCGGGTCAGGGAGTCGGAGGCGACCTTTTGTTCTGTGAGGTGGATAACACAGGACGATGGTTACTCCTCCCGCCCGTTCAGCTCAGCAATGCATCATCCCGGAATGGTGATTTAAAGGGCGAAATCATCGTCATGATCCGTGGAAAACAAGCAGACGGATCCGAATGGAGCGAAGTCATGTCTTTAATCTCTGATGATGAACAAGCTGGGTTCGAATGGGTACAGATGCTCGGACTCAATCCTATTCCCCCGCAGATTGCAGAAGTCAGGAAGAATCAGGCCGCCTCTAGTCAACATCGGTCATCAAGTAGCCACGGCTCCTCTTCCCTTCTCTCAGCGGCGACAGACTCTACCCCGCCACAGAAGAGCCGAACCCCCAGCCCGCATGAGATTGATATTCCTATCGGCGAACAACATACAGAAGTATCCAAAGTATGGCACTACGACACTCCAGACAAAAGGAACCAATCCCGCACAGTGTCACCAGTCACTTCGCCGAGCGGTGATGGATCTATCACAAGCAACCCATACGATGCAAAGGAGCAGTCAGAGCCGCGTACGCCCATCGAACAGCTATTCACTCCAGGCCAACTTCCGAACGACGCCGACAGGACACCCCGCGGCCTTGAAGAAGCAGTGCGTACGGCGAATTCTGGCTCACCATCAAGTCTCAAACGAACACGGGCAAAGAGGCTCTCCAAGAATCCATCCTCTGCGCGTCCGTCCCGCCAGATCACGCTTGATGACCCGACTGAACCCGAAGAAGTCAAACCGTCCCAGGAAACCATCAAACCTCGCAGGAAATCTACTAAGCGTCGACCGCAATACAGCGTCTGGATGCCAACTTCTGAGATTGACGACTCTGACAGCTCCGAGGAGTCTGAAGAAGACAGCCGCACCATTACAGACTCGGAGCTATCGCCTCCTGGTTCTCCTCCGTCACCCCAACGAGCACAAGCACACAGACGGGTATCATCCATCCCTTCCTTGGAACTGCCCAGCATACCTAGGCAGCGGAAGTCAAGCCGACCGTCAACGCCCTCGCAGGATGACGTCGAAGTAGAGAATGTACACGAGATATCCTCATCGCTTCTGAATGTGCACAAGAAGAAGCACAGCATCGTTGTTGAGGATATTGTGGAGCCTGAGAGAGAAATTACTGAGCCGCCGCCGCCCACACCACCGCATCGATCGCCTAGTCCGGCAACCCCTGAAATCATCAAGGGTACCAAAACACCCGTACTAACCCCAGCCCCTCTTGGATTCAAGAACAAACGCCGTTCATCTTCACCCTTGAAGCATGAGTACGAGCCATCTACCTGCACCGAAGAGTCGAGTGAAAGCGAGGAAGACTCTCCATCTGAAGGCGAGGTAGATGGAGAAGAGGAAGAGAGCCTGAGCTCTGAATCGTCAGAAGATGACTTGGACGATGATGTGCCCATGCCACTGATGCCAATCGGATATATTGGTCCTCGTGGCTACTCCGGACGTCCATACACCACAGGAAGGGAGAACAGCCGCCCAACCACAGCCGAGAAAACTGAAGAAGACACAAAGAAGTTTCCCAAGGTCTCGCCGCCCGCTTCCATCTACACCCTTCCAAACGGCACCATCACCCCCTCCCAATCCGCGTCAAACTCGCCCTATCGAGCTGTTCCGCAGAGCTCTGGAAAGGCTTCCAGGACCATAGCATCCCTCTTCGCTTGGTCTGACGCAGGAAAATGGGACAGCCTGCACCCCGACGAATGTAGCATTGTCGTCACACCAGGAAAGATTGAAGTCTACGAAATATCAAGCAACCACTCCAAGCCTTTCCTGGCCGATGGCGACGAGATCATCAGTCTCGAGGGGGGTGCTCCCCTTATTGCGGTTGAGCTTACCCCTCTGGTGCCGTTGCGCAAGTCAACGGCCATTGACATCTCCATTCGATCGCCACCTACCGCAGAGTCGCGCATCAAGCCCGGTAACAACATCATGTTGAGGAGTCGCAGTGCAGCCGAATGCACGCAGCTGTACTCCATGATTAACCAGTCGCGTATCAACAACCCCACCTACATTGCACTGCAGAACGCACGCGGGCCCTATGGACAATCAAGCTGGGCCGAGGCAATGGACCGCCAGAACGCAGCTAGGACAAGCACCGACAGCTCTGGCTGGCTCGGAGGTACACTGGGCCGGAGAAGCAGCTACCGAAAGTCAAGCACACGCGCTGCCTCCATCTCTGCAGCCACAGAATCCTCGGTAGGCACCATGAACAGCGCCCTTAGGTCAGCCCTTAGCCGCTTCTCTTTCAGCAAGGGTGGTGTGTTTAGCATCCGCAACTCAACCCTCGGGTCTCGCAGCGATGGCTCCTCCTTCGACAGTGGCTCCAACTCTCGACATGGCTCTGGCGCCTCCACGCCGACTGGCGATATCGTAAGAGCACCAGGCGCGCCAGCTGGCATCACGAACACAAAGTGCAGGCTTTACGAGCGAGAGTCACTTAAGAAATGGCGCGACATGGGCAGCGCAAGGTTAACAATCATGCTGCCCTCACCCAACCCAAGCGTGCCTTCTTCGCCCACCAACGCACGACAACGCGCTCCCGGTACAAGAGACCACAGGCAAGAGCGACGCATCTTGCTCACTGGAAAGAAGCACGGCGAGGTACTGCTTGATGTTACCCTATCAGAGACCTGCTTCGAGCGTGTCGCTCGTAGCGGTATTGCCGTCAGTGTCTGGGAGGACAATGTCGACGAAGACGGCCAGATTGGCGGTGTAAGCAAGACTGGTGGTGTCTTGGGTGCAAGAGCAAGAATCTTCATGGTACAGATGAAGAGTGAAAGGGAATGTGCCTACTGCTTTAGCCTCTTGGGTAAGCTGAGGTACTAGCAGTATTGGAGGGAGAGATGGGTATGGGCGACTTCTCACGACAAGGAGATGCAAAGTCACGCACTTTCTTGCATCGCTATCGACCCCGTATCCCTACATGTCATCTTTCGGCTATATTCGCATTCTTGTCCTTTTTCCACATACATTCGATCCAGCGAGCGTGGCGTTTTACTATATACACGGAGGAGTTTTTCTTCTTTTTTTTCTCGATCCAAAGTTTCTTCCGCGATACCAGCTTCAGTCAGCTTCAGCAACATTCTCTCTCTCTCTCTCTCTCTCTCTCTCTCTCTCTCTGCGTGGTACGATATCGCTGGACGAACAAGTCCTCTACCTCTTTCACCTTTTGTAATTTTCAAATTCATCCCTTATATCTTTTTGTGTTTTATTCTTTTCTTGCATATTGATGGAGTGTTTTTTGGGGGGTATACAGTGCTTGCTTGAGTGTTTGATACCCCTGTCTTGTGCGGGTGCTGATTTTTATCTTTTTGTTTTCGTCCGTGGGGAGATGACGAGTGAGTGCAGGTGGGAGGTGTAATGAGATGAACGGGGGAGGGGAGGAGTGGGTTTTTAGAGGGACATGTTGGGGAGTAAAGAGATGATAGGATGGCGGATAGTGAGGGGTAGATATACATGTATACCAATAATGGATATGTTCGGCATTAACCTTTGCTCTCTAGACGCATTTTGTCTCGCCTTGGGCATGTACGATAGCTGTCTCCCCCTCTCTATGTTTTCCCATCCTCCTTCCAGCAAAATCACCCACGCACACATCCTCAAACACCAAGCGCCTGCTCCGCAAGAGCCAAATCCTCCTTTTTCCTAGCCCGCAAAAAGGCCTCCAGTGTCGTCGGCACAACCGCCGGATACCGCGAGTTATCCACCGAGTCACCCAAAGCGGCTACTCCGCATGTGCACCAGTATTGGAAACACCTAGAATGGATTATTAGGCGAGTTGTCTATGAGGTTTGTTCCTAGGAGAGGGTGTGTGTGTAAGGGAGGGGGGAAATGAATACTTACGCCGGAGCCCACGCAGCAACATTCCCTGGATCGAGCTGATATGTTTTGTGATATGAATGATACAGATTGTCCAGAGAACCGCGCCGAACCAGCTTGAGGGGCGTGGCGTAGATGTGTTGGTAGAGCTTCGCGATCTGTTTGATGGATATGCGATCGCCGCGAACTAACCGTCATCAGCACTCTTCGTCACACTTGTAGCAAAGACAGCAGCAGCAGCAGCCAACGACGCGCCTCCCGTCTCGGACTTACACTTGAAAACCCCCTTCGCCCCTGGATCCATCACAAGCGCCGCCGTAAACTTGGCCGCCATCTCAAACGAACTAAAATCCCATTTTTCCTCCCCAGACCCCCAATACAGTAGCGACTGTACGGCGTCATCATACACTCCAAAGGCGGAGCTCCAAAACATCTCCATGAGCGCTCCTACTAGCACGTGGACGCCAGCTACCCGCGTCCCCTCTAAATACCTCTTCACGGTTTTCGCGCTTGTCTTGGGGAACACCTCGCCGTCTGGTATCCGCGTGTAGTCGACCGCAAAGTCGCTGGCGAGATAGCGCGGTACGTTGTGCGCGACGCATGCGTCTATGAGTGCGATTTGGCCCGTGGTCATGAGGAGCTCGGAGCCGTAGTAGCTGCATACGACGATTTCTGTGCCGCTGACGAAGGCCGAGACGGTGGTGGTGTCGGAGGGTGTGCCCGTGTAGAGCGTGATTCGCGGGCTGTGGAGGAGGGATGGGGGCAGTTTGGAGGGAGTGCGGCACAGGCCTTTTATTTGGATGTGTGGGTGAGTGAGCAGGGCGAAGGCGAGGTTTCGGGCGAATTTACTGGTTAGGCCTGCGATGCCTACGGTTGTGGTTGGGGTCTTGGGGGTGGGCATCGTATTTGTGTGTGTGTGTGTGTGTGTGTGTGTGGACGAGGGTTGGGAAGACAAGGTTTGGTTTGAGGAGCTTTTGGGATGGCTAAGGGGTGAAGCAAAGTTTCCGTATGATTGAAAGGGGTTTTAATATAGCAGTTTGCTTAGAAATCTACTTTTGCTAGAAGGACTCTTTTTTTGTGCTGGAGTCCGTGGCTTAGGCTATCTGGTCCACCACACGGAATTTCCACTCATAGAC
This sequence comes from Stemphylium beticola, assembly GCA_029100535.1. Lineage (NCBI taxonomy): Eukaryota > Fungi > Ascomycota > Dothideomycetes > Pleosporales > Pleosporaceae > Stemphylium > Stemphylium beticola. The sequence continues at coordinate 83,365 of JARBXR010000108.1, read as the reverse complement.
TCGTTGGAGACGCTTATCTCCGATGTCCGGAGTGGATTAGCTTGCTGGGGCTTACAAACATAGGCTGTAGATACTGGTCTACAGAAGGAGATGTGAAATACTGTGTACACGCTTGTTTGCGATGGATCTTCATGGTGTCGTATCTGTGGGTAGGGCGTATGGCACCGCGACACGAGATCCCGTTTCAGTGTCTTTGTCACGCAATAAGGGTCTAATAAGTCGAGTAGTATTTGCAAGACTCTCATAGAGCCTGTCTCTGCCAGGCAACGAGCAACATAAGTGAAACAAGGTATATTCTCCAGGAAGCTACATCGGCCTCTCTTGTCTAACCTCAACAAACACTTTCTCACCAAACACCTCTTTAACCCCCTCAGCGCTAATCATGCGTAGATAGTATGCCGTAATTTCACTATACTTCTCCCTCATCTCTCTGTCAATAACTTTGGCGAACCCCCAATACAAGCCCGCAGCCAGCGAAACATCAGCCAAGCTCAACTCCCCCGTCGCAACCCATGTGCGCCCCTGGAGATGCCTCTCCAATATCTCAAGCGACTTGTTCAAGCGCCCAAGCGCAGACTCTTCAGCTGCTGCGCTGAAATTGCCCATGCCGTAGCGCCACAGTATCAGCGGGGTTAGTGGTTCGTTGAACTCGTGGTCGGCGAAACAGATCCACTGACGGATTACTGCGCGCTCTTCTGCTGTGCTGCCGAGCAGCTGAGCGCTTGCTGGCCCACTTCCAGCCGCGTAATGCGCTATTGCGTCTGATTCGAAGAGACAAAGACCCTTGGGAGAGCGGAATGTGGGCACCTGGCCGAGTGGGAAGGTGGATAGGAAGTCTGCGCTCTTGTTTGTCTTGCTCATGATGAAGTTGGGTGACATGACGACTGTGTGACCGTTTATGGCGGCTACTGCTTGGATCTGTGGCAGTGTTAGAGAAAAGAGATGAATGGGGCTGATGGTGGGGTGTTGTCGTACTTTCATGGCGCGGGGGTTGGACGGATAGGTCCATATCGTTCCGATTGAACTCATTCTGGACGGTGAAAATGACCCGTGTACGGTGGCTTGATATGTGCAAAGCTAGTTCCGGAGTTGTAGATGATAAGGCTGCCAGCGTCGAAACCCTCTTCTTTATAGATACTTCCCCTTTCTCATTTCCCTTAATCCACGACATGATTCTGACTTGCTTTGTTATTTCCGTATTGACTTACGCTTGGATTGCTAAGCAAAAACATCTTTACTCTTTTCCTGCGACGCCATTTACAATTTCTTCGCAATCTACATGGAAGACAGGCTCTACGCACCGGACTTTTGGGAAAAGAGACAGGGCAAATGTATTAACATTGGGCCAAGTAGGGCTGACTTGAAGATTTCGTATTCATGGCTGCCTCGACATGGTACCTCGTGTCGCCACACCTGGCCGAAATGGTTACGAATGGTCTCCGCTTCTTCGTGTGAGATGTAGCGCATCAGTAATGTGCATTAGCGTCCAGGTTGACGTCAAAGTCTCGCTTCTGCAAGTGGGATTTTTAGCGCGTCAGTAACTTGCAGTAGTGTGGCTTGCCTGCCCCACCCATCCACCCATAAGTCTATCTGCGGGGTTTCCGCATACGCTGTGAGGGAGGTTCTGCGGCGGACCAGAATGGATTCCAGGCTGCAATCAACATGAATTCATGCCACGCAAGCATCACAAAATCGTGCACTGTGATTCATTCACGTCATGCACAGGGCCGTGTTTACATCGAGAAAGACGAACGAAATGGTGTCTCTCTACGAGCAATATTGTGTGATGGAATGCGAGTGTAATTTTAAGTGTAGCATGGCAAGAAGTGATGGTTTGTATTGCAAGATTGATTTTCCCATTTCTATACAATGCTAAAGCTGCCCCAGAGACATCTACAGAGGAACTACAATCTTCCGCGCAGACACACCCTTTTGCTGCGTATCAAGGCCCTTCTGAAGATCCTTGAGGCCATGACCGATTGGAAGTGGGTCAGGCTTGGCTTGGAATGAGCCATTGGCCAACGCCTCGGGCAGGAACTTCTGCCAGACCCATTCGCCAATATGCTTGTTAGGCTCTTCCACGATAGCGAATGCGACAACTATGAACTACATTAGCATTGCCTCTGGAAAGCTTCCATTCCGTGTTTCTAGGCTCTCACCATAAGCAGGGCTGAAAAAATCGGTGCTTTTGCTGCTCGGCAGGACGCTGGCAACCGGGACCTTCTTCTGGAGCTGGTCGAGAATTGCGGATTCCATACCGAAGCTTGCATCCTCACCGATGGCATCGTATATGCCAGCAAATTCAGTCTTCTCAAGAATCTTGACAATGTCCCAAATCACAGTGGGAGACTTGTAGTCGAACACATGTTCGGCGCCCAGGGACTTGACGAGCTCATGATTGGCGGTTGAAGCTGTAGTCACGACAGTGGCACCTGAAGCCACTGCTAGCTGAATAGCGGTCGCACCAACAGAAGATGCTCCGCCCCAGATCAAGATTGTCTTGCCGCTCTTCTCAGCCTTTGTAGCCGAGGGGAGTGGAAGGTTGAGAAGGTTCTTCGGGTAGAGACCAGAGCACGCGGTCGAAACTGCGAGGGGTAAAACCACGGCTTTCTCGAGGGTCATGTGTTCCGGAATCGGAGACGCCAATGTGTCCAGGACGGTTGGGTAGGTTTGGAAAGCGGAGTTGACTGGGTTTCGTGTCATGAGACCATGACAGTGCCTAGATTAGGTGTTAGCGCCGAAAGAAACAGCAGGTTGCAGATGATTGAATGTTGGCTTCAAAGATAGACATACGCAAGAACCCGATCACCTTTCCTGAATCTGGTAACGCCCGCTCCTACCTCCTCAACATAGCCAGCGGCATCCGCGCCCAGGATGAATGGATATGTTGATAGGTATCTTCCGTGAAGCCTGCATTGTTGTAAGCCGCCGAGCGCTCTTAAGTATCCGAATCTGATCTTTCGATACATACTGGATTTTCCAGTCGACGGGATTCTAGTAATGCGATCAGCTATGCCTAAAACACCGGTGTTGGGAAAATGCTTTACTCACGACAGAAACTACGGCATTCTTGATGACAATTTCCCCAGGGCCGGCTGTTGGCTGAGGTGCCTCCTTGACACTAAGCTGGGCCGAAGCCGACTCGATCCAGGCAGCTTTGTTTTGAGACATGATATGATGTATGGCGTTGGAAATTGGTCTTATCATAAGATGGAGAAAGCGTGCAGAAATTTACGTGAGAGGAATTGTCTGTCGGTGGGCTTGATTCTCAAATAGAATCTGTTGGTCAGGCTAACATGGCCCTTTAGCGCAGGCGGGTATAACTTCTTGCGAGTGGAGGCTAACATGATTATGAATTGGATAGATCTTAGACCGATGCATCACACGTAACCCGGCATGCAAAGCTCAGATTCACGTATCCACCACAGACATGGGGTTAGAATACTGCAATGTCCGATTATGACCGATATTTCCGAAGTCCAACCCGACTCTATTCCTGCATAGAGTGATGTGGGGATGATGACGCTACTCGCGCGTGCGAAAACATTGCAATTGAGTAGAAAAGGCATGGGTGAGCTGGGCACATTTCAAATCCAACACTGGTGAAAGTTACGTTCAAGAATACTGCTCTCTTGATCCCCTTACCCTTCTATTACGACTCAATTGAACAAATCGCCATGTCTCGGCTGGAGAACAAATCTGTGCTTGTAATCGGCGGCTCGTCGGGAATTGGTTACGGAGTTGCAGACAAGGCTCTTGCTGAAGGAGCAAAAGTCCACATTGCATCCTCGAACGTGTCTCGACTCCAGGAGAGCGTTGCCAATCTGCAGAAGAAATACCCCGGTGCAAGCATAACGGGCCAGGTGTGCGACCTGAAGGATCCGCAGGTAGAAAGGAATCTCGAAACGGCCCTGGAGTCTCTCAAACCGCTGGACCACATCGTCTACACCGCTGGCGACGCTCTCCTCATTCGATCGCTGGATCAGATTGACCTCGACACCATCCATCAGGCGGGTCATGTCCGATTCTTTGTACCTCTTCTTCTGGCCAAATACGTTCAACGAACACTCCGCCCAGGCTACCAGTCCTCCCTAACTTTGACCACCGGGGTCGGCGGCGAGAAGCCATTTCCCAACTGGTCGCTTGTAGCGGGCTACCTTACCGGACTTCAGGGTCTGGTGCGAAACCTGGCACTTGACCTTCGACCTATCCGTGTGAACTTGGTGAGCCCAGGAGTCGTTGAAACCCCTCTCCATGGACCGGATGGTATGTCGGAGGAACTCAAGAAATACACGATGTTGGGCAAGGTCGGAACGGTGGAAGAGGTTGCGGAAGCCTATCTTTATCTCATGAAAGACACGAATGCCACCGGCGCTACTATTAGTACAAACGCAGGTGCTCTTCTTCTTTGACAATTTTAAGCAGCGGATTAGGTAGCTCAAAATATATGGTTGAGTGGCTCGACGCACATATCATCCTCGTTCGTCATTTTTATGCAAAAGGATTCAAGGGCGTGCGCAATTACCGTGTGCCACCTGAACATCAAACCATTCTCACAACTTGAAGCTGTAGAGCCTCACACAACAGCTATTATCGCGATTTGCTTTAGTAGTGAGATCTATAGGTCTTAATTAATATATATAGCTATAGAGATTAAGTTAGAGTTTTAATCGCGCGCCCTTTGCGCGAGGTAGAGGCTAGTTGAACTGCAATAGCACCTTAAGGCTCTCTACTACATGCAGGCTTTATAATAGCCCTCTTTTTAGTAGTAGCTCTAGTAGGAACCTTAAGGCTACGCTTCTTACTCTTTTGGGAGGTTTTGAGAGCTTGTTGGAGTCGTTTTGCAGTTATACGAGCAGCTGCCCTAGAGGCCTTTTCAGCAGCCTTCTCAGCCTTCTCCTTCTCTCTTATCGATTTGGCTGCAGCCCTTGCCTGGCGCCTCATCTCCTTCTATCTTGCCTTTTTCTGCCTTGCCTCCTCACGAAGCCTGTTTGTCTCAGCCTTTTGGTGTTTTAGCTGCTCCTCCTCGCGCTCCTGGAGCTGCTGGCGATCACGTGCCTCCTTTACCTTCCTTGGAGACCACAATACAGCCCCACCATGATCCTCCTCGGGTTCCTGGAGTAGGAGAGGCTTGCCTCGCTATCGCTAAAGCTCGTGTGGAACCTCTGTCATATAACCTCAGGATTAAAGGGTGAGAGGCCTGTAACCTCGAAGGCCTTTAGAATCGTCGTCTTATTAAAGGAGGCCTACCAGGCTCGGTAAAAGAGGGGAAATAAATTCCTCCTATTCATTAAGACGAGGCCCTGGCTCCTCTTCATGAAGATGGAGACCTCGTTTGAGTATGCAGTCGAGAGAGGCTTAAACAGGACGACGTCAAGAGGTTGCAGCGTATGGGTTGAGTGAGGAGGGTAGATCGCGAGGAGGATCTTGTTCTGATCGCAGTACTCAATAAAATCTACAGTAAGGTAAGACCTATAGCTATCTAGGATAAGTAATTAATAGCTTCAGCGAGCCTTTGCCTTCGTACTGCGGTTAACCACCTATTTAAGCTATATAAGGCTAATATAGTTGTTCGTCTAGCTAGAGAGAGATAAGGTAATTTAAATCTAATAAGTTTTATAATTAAGGGCCTGTAGCTAGGTGTCCTTTATTAAGCTTAAGGCTGACTTATAGATGAGCGCAGGCTCGAGGTCAGACCCATCAGCGCAGATGCAGGCCAGCAGCGTTATCCACTCGCGAGAGCCATCCTGTATAGTACTCTTCCTCTTCTACTCCTCATACGAGGCCCTGCTAAAGATCCTCTTTGAGCGACCTACAGCTCCGAGCATAAAGCCCTTCTCATCCATATTGTATGTGTGGCGAGGCTCAACGTCATACTGCTCAATCTTCTCGCGTAGAAGGTCGAGGTAGATTCTATACTTCCTCCCTGAGTCAGCCTTGTGGCGACTGTTGTCGATGCCCGTCGCCCATTTTGAGATCAGCTCGTCCGGGTGTCGCTGTACGAAGCGATCCACCCAGTGTATTCCAACCTCTCTCTGCGCGATCTGCGAAGCGAAAATTTTCATCATAGCTCATGTAGGGGGCAGGTCTTGCCTTGTGAGGCGTTCGATATAGCGCAGGAGCTCTAGCTCCTGTTGTGAGTGGAGAGTTTGCTGGTTTTGAGCCTGGGTAGCTCGCGAGGTTGAGAGACCTTGGTGTCTTTTTGCCAGGGCTACACAGCTGCAGCGATACTGCAGCGCAATTTGACGATAGCTGAATTGTTCTCCAGGCTTTAGCGATTCAATAGCTGCAAGCGCAGCCTCAATTGAGCTCATGTTGGTGGAGTTATCGCGTGTTGAAGCTGAGGTGCTATTTGGTGGGGTGGCACTGTTGCGCCGTCCGGCCGCTCGGACCGTCACGCACGGTAGAACTGACTATCATTGGATACAACGTTATCACCGAGTGCGCGAGATTACCAAGCGAAATGAGTCGACAGGCTGGTCTTGCAATGGCTCGAGGATGGCAAGAAGTCACGTCTCTGCGATTTGAGTGCTATCTGCGGTGGCGTATGGTACGAAGTGGCGGAGGTGAGGCGGGGAGAAGAATGCATGCGCGTCTCCTAGGGTCCATGATCGGTCCGGACCACGTGACGGCTAGGAAAGAACTGATCTGTTCAATCGCTCATCTTCATCCCTGAATATCAACAAGCTCTCGGTACTGCCTAATTCATCCTCCTAGCATGTCGATGCGAAGAAGAGAGAACGAAGCTTGTAGTATAATAAGCCAAGATGACGACAGAGACAAATGACGCGTTCGACCATCCTCATCCACAATCCCAAGAAACACCGCCGCTGCACCTCATCACACTCGAACCTATGCCTCAGCAGATGTCTGCAGGTCCCGATCATGATTGGACTGGCATCAGCGACCCGAAGCGACGGAAGAAACTACAGGACCGGATACATCAGAGGATCAGAAGTGGGTTCAGCCTCCGGTCACGTGAGGGTAGATCCTGTACTGACTGCGCCGTTTTGTTGTGTGAATTGCAGGGCATCGCAAAAAGAAAATGGCGCAAATATCAAACTGTGAAGCATTGGTAGGCCTCCACAGTCAAATCACTCAACCAAACACGGCTATGCCTATCATTCCGATCATACCTAACACAGGCCCTGATTGGATCAAACTGGGGTATCCGGGAGTGTCACAACAATCGTTCGGCCTGGACTTATTTACAGCCTGCGAACCTGGCTCTGAGCGAACTGAACGGTTCATCCAGAACTTCACCGCTGTCGCATGCCAAATCCTCGCTCAAGGCTCACCCCGGTTAGACATGCTACTCAGCTTGATCCAGTTCAACACAACGCGGGCTTTAGTAATCAACGCGAGACTCATGGGTATTGCGAGTAAATTCATGTTGCCTGAGGCCCGATCTCATGTCATCTGCAACGATATTAACGCCCCGACGTTCAACTCCCTACCACCGAGTCTCCATCCAACGATCCTCCAGCTCACACTGAATCATCATCCTTGGATCGACATACTACCCTTTCCAAGAATCCGAGATAATCTGCTCATGTACGTCGAGGATTCTTATGACAAAAAAGAGTTGTGCCGCGACTTAAGAGGGTTCCTGGAAGCCCCGAATGCGCGCGGCGGCATGCTTGTTTGGGGCGACTCATGGGATCCTGAGAGCTGGGAGGTTACAGAAGCGTTTTTAGCAAAGTGGCCATGGGTGGTCAGGGGCTGCGCTGAACTGCTTGCGTCGACGAATAGGTGGAGAGCGATAAGAGGTGAACCTGCTTTGATAGTAGAGTAAGCGTACGTCGGCAGTCCATTCAGAGGAAACTGACTCGCTCTCTTTTTCGCTTCTTGATCTGGTAATCTGGTGTATTATGATGCATTGGGCTTCCCGAAATGTCTTTCCCACTTGCCTTTCCAAACCCGAATAAACCTGCATTCAGCATACCAGTTCTCCCTCCTCTCTTACCGCGCTAGTTCCCATACCCATCCACGCCAAATTTCCATTCCAAAAACCCATACTTGTTCACTTCTATAGCCTCTTTCTCTAGCACCGCTAGTTCCTCTTCGAGCGGGTCTACAAGTTCTGCCCGACCCGTGTTCGCTTCCAGCCACTCTGCGTGCTTGGCGAGGAGTGCGGGTTTCAGGTGAGTTGGGAAAGGGTGTGCGGGGACGGTGCTTAGGCGGTGGCCTGCAGGAAGGTCTAGGCGGAGACAAATGACAAGAGAGCGCTGAGCTTGAGGGTGGGAGACTACGGATGTGGCGTTAGCGGCTTATCGTAGGTGTTATGTGTAGCTGAGACGCTTACGAGGGATGAGTTTACGGGTTGCGTTGCGCTTTGGACGGGTATGTCGACGTCCCGCCTCTTCATCCCCTTTCTCTCCCCGCTCACTCAAATCCCGTGGATGCACAAACTCAAAATTCTTCTTCCCCAACCTGCGGCCCTCAAGCTCCATTTTCTCATCCATCTTATACAATTTCCATGGCCGCACGGCTCCTTGCTCACGGTACCACTCTGCGCCCCACTTTCGCAGCAGCCACGAGATCCCGTGGTGCGAACTGCAGTGTCCGTAGCCGGCAGCGTTGTACCGCGCCATAGCTTCGCGCTGTGTGACATTGTCGAAGACGTACCACTTGAGCGCGGCAAGGGCGCCGATGGGGACGCTGGAGGTGGATGCTGTGGAGAGGGGTGTTACGGGGGCGTGCGGGAGGAGCGGAGGAGAGGAGGCAATCTTGGGCATGAGATTGATTGTTTCAAGGCGGTGTTGTAGTTCGCGCTTGGAACAGAAATTGAGCAGATTGTAAACTGAGCGGTCTCAGGAATTACTGATTAAGATCACGTTTCTGGGGGGTGAACCTTTCACGCGACCCAAAGGCGCCGTGTTTGTGCGTAGGGGCGTATATGTATTCTTTCCGAAGTGGAAGCTGATGGAATTATTATTCAGAGAAGAAGCACAGGGATGGTTGGAAAGGGGTCAAGGAGTGGAATCGAATATACATCTTCGCGATCTGGAGCGCAATGATGAGGATATACTGTTTGGGCTTTTTACCATGCCCGCTTTCACTTTCACCGCGCCGTCAACGGCTACGTCATATCCACCCACCCCAGACCATGACGAGTGCGATGTGACCCGTAGAAAGCGCGTGAATTCTCGTGATGCCCGCGCTCTGGCCCATCGCGCCGACTAGACTCGAGCCTTCTCGAGCCTTTGCGTATAGATCTCACACCTGCTCGCTTCCCCGACAGCGTTGTTCTTTTAGTCAGGTGAATTCAACCGAAACATTATACCTGTACATCTTTATTGGAATCATACAGCCCTAACAGAAAACGGAAATGGCTCCTACAGCCTCGACGTCGTAGGCGACTGTCGGAACGAAGGAGAAGGGCGGCGACGACAGCAATCGCGCTGCAATGAATTCGAATGGCAAGCGTGGTTGCGAGAAGAATACGGCAGAAACTGCCGCAAGCGTTGACTCTACCTCTACAAATGACGCAGTCGCCGGTACTGAAACTGAAGACATCAGTCCGAGCGATGAACCGCGCGCGAAGCTGCCAAAGATACTAAAAGGCAAGAGCCAGACGGGTGCTACCCAGAGCAAAGCCTCCTCGCAAGCCGGTCCTAGCCAGAAGAAGGCAAAGTCTGCGAAACCAAACATCACAAAGGCCACAGCTGAAGAGGATAAGATACATACCGACGCAGAAGTCCAGGCCTTTGTAGACGGTGTGAAGAACCTGACCGACTGGACATCAACGTCAGTCAAGCCACGATACATCGAACTGACCCGCTGGCACGACGTCGACGGCCTAACTATTAAGCAATGTTCTCAGAAATGGGTAGCTGTCGGTTATGGCGTGGCAAAACCGCTGAAAGACAAAAAGGGCGATAAGAAGGATGATAACGAAACGCCTCAGGTCACCCAAGCTGCCATCTACAAGAATTACAACAGGTATGCAAAGCAATTCTATGAAGAGAAGGGAATTACTTGGGTGCCCCCAAAGGCTCGGAAGATTCAGACTAGCAAGAAGAAACCTGTTACTTCTCAGCAGATGGTGTCGTACAGACAGTCTGATGAAAACGGCGCGGAAGAGACTGAAGATGAAGAAGAAGAAGTTCAAGACAATGTCCAACTTCTAGAATGGATGGAGAAACCTGCTTCGCCTAGTCTTCCTCAAGACGACACGGATCTAATGGTCTTTTCTGCTCAACCGGACTTTGATGCAATGCGACCCGAACAGCGGAAGAAGAAGGGTAAAGAGCCGGATGGGAAAGTACCAAAGCTAGCGCCTGAGGATGAGAAGCTGGCAAGGCCTCTCTCGCTGAAGAAGACAGGGAGTAAGCCAGAAACTCTCAACAATCATCTTGACAAGACGCGTACAGCGTGAGTATCTCTGTAAAACTTTGCTTTTGACGCCAGATGCTAACTCTCTCAGCTTCGCCGCAGACAACTACGAACATGAGATTGAAGCGGGCGACCGCGACGCGGAGACCGACCTCTTTAAGGTCCACCAAGCGAGCAAAAATAGTCTTAGCTTCAAGCGAGAAGCTGGAGACGTCAGCCGCGACCATCCCACTCGTCTCGTGCTGAGCCGAGCTATCGCTTTGCAGCACTCAGCATTCGTCCGCGCAGAACTGAAAGTAGACGCGGATATCGACACGATTGAGTACGGAGAAGACATCGACGAGAGCACAGTGACTCGTTACATCGCATGCATCTCTCCATGTCTTCGACCAAGTCTTCCCACACACGATGTTGCCGAGCTGAACACGGATGGCGATGACGAGAGGTTCCGCGCCACGCCAATCCAGTGGTCGATGCAGGAGCTGGAAGACCTCTACGTGTTCGCGCATGCCATGGGTACTCCTGATGTATGCGACATGGTGATCGACCGCGTATACGAGGACCTGCATCGTCTAGAACCGCGGTCCATTCACGATCAGTATGGCAGAAGGAAAGCGTTCAGTGTTGTGAATTTCTCTCCAGGGTTCCTGAATTACCTGCAGCAGTATGATGCGCGGGGGTCTGAATTCTTCGCTTATATCCTCGTCAGGAAGGGTGGAGATACTCTGAAAGCAATGTTGACGGCGGGTTTGAGCAACTGGCACCATAGTGTCAAGCTCGCGCTGGAGGGCAAACTGGAGTCTAAGGAGGGCTCTGTGGCGAGCAAAGAAAATGGGCCTGGCATTTGCTCGACGTATCACCACCACGGTGGCTCTGCGGATCAGTGCTACAGATCGAAGGCATCCACGCCGACTTTAACATCTGCTCACACTCCGCGCAATGCGCCAGCCAGCAACCTTACAAAGCGGACAAATCGCCCTGAATCCTTCACTCACAAAGCTCGTCATGCACTTTGGGAACGAATGGACCGTTGGAATAGACAACGTGCTTACCATCAGAAGATGCGTAAGGCTAACAAGGCGCGTATGCGCTGGCAGTCCACCCCTGAAGGCGTCGATGCAGACGGCCGCGCCCAGAAGCAGTTCGAAGACGATTACGACGAGCGCGATGGAGAAGACATTGAGAGCGCCACCTCTTCCGACAGTTGCGACGACGAAGACGGCAACTCAGTCACCATTCGCCTAAACTCAGAATACATTCAGTTTCGGTCCCTGTTCCGCAATCCTGTCAAAAAGCACAAGGCCCCAGGTGTATATGCGCAGCCTCCTGAATCTGGAAAATCCGGGAAATGGATCAAGGGGCACAGTGGCCTCAACGAAGATGCTCCCCAGTACAGTGAAAAAGGTATAAATCCTATCAAGGACTCTGAAAGAACGGCCTTGGAAAAGTACTACATTGTGCAGGAGAAGTTGCAGATGTTCCGCGATTACGGGTACGATGTGGATGGTTTGTGTACGCCGACGCCATCGACGGCTGTGGGGAGTAGGTTGAGGAGTGAAGACGTGGAGATGGAGGATGAGGACGAAGACGCGCATGTTGGGGCGTAGTCGCCATGGCTGCTGTAGCCGAGGGTGTGTCGGGAGTTCTTGGGATTGTTTTGGGACCAGTCCGTTATCAACGTCATGTTTCGCGTCCACAGCGGTGTAGATATCAAGTATCCCACAAAAGGCGTCAGGAAAGGATGTTGGATCAATGTCGCAGTAATAAACCAAGGGGAATCCATCTATCCACAATTAGTCGTAATGTACCTTCGTAAATAGATTCACTTATGGGCGAAACCATCTCAACACACCGCATCGCATAAGCAAGCCCACAAGTATACGAGCTTACATCTCCACCAGCCTGGTTTCAAGAACATACTACAGACGCGTACAGCAAGCGGCATATACTCGGTGTATAGTAATCTCGCTCTAGCTTCCAAGCCCTAAATTCTGACAGATCCAGCATGCGCCGCTTTTCTGCATAACATAGCGGTTGCAAACATGCAAGTCACTCACGTCCCCATGTTAGTTTATGGTAGTGGTCTTGGTAGTTGTTACATGGGCGGATCGTTGCGTCGTGCGGTCCGTACGAAACAAGGTAATGTCTTCGACCTATGGTGCCGAGTAACCGCTTGGTATGATACCCTCAAAGGCGGTGCCAAATCTGTTACCAAACAAAAAGGCTAGCTCTTCACTCGGAGTGAACGCAAACGATGACGTCGCCACAGCGGCGGAGAAGCGGCAGTGTGAAGGTCCGCCATAGTCACCGGCTTGGCTCTACCGCATGAACGCAAGTCCCCCAAACAAACCCTCAATCACGTCCAATCTACAAGAGACCAGCGGAATGAGGTCGTCGCCATCTCCCACAAGCCGCAACCGCCTCATTGGCTCCCCACGTGTCTCAACGCACGACAAGCCCTCTCGGCACCCAACCCCGGCCCTTAACTACGCGGACCAGTCCAGACGCTTACCTGGCCGCCAGCCACAGCAACCATGGCAAACCCTATCTCGCTGACAAGGCACGCTCGTACAAGGCGCGGAAAACCATCTTTGCTTCGCGCACACAAACACACGCCAAAGCACGGCACGCCTAGTTTTCTTTCGGAGAAGCCGCCGCGCAAGCGACTGGGTGAACGCTGAGATTACCATGTCAGTCTCCCCGGAATACAGCCGGTGGGGCCCGGCGCCGCAGCGATGGGGACAGACGCGCTGCAATCTAGGGGAAAATTGCGCCGCTATATTGATAAGCTGGGGGTTGTGGAGCGAGCGTGCGAGCGAGTGATGATCCAAGTCGTGCTCCAAGTGGCGTGCGTAGTAGCGCCAGAGGAGGGGAACAGAGAAAGTAAAAACTGCCGGAGATATAAGCATAGAAGCAAATCCGCTTTGTTCTAGTCTGGATTCCGAGACCAGACGACTTCTAGAAAAACCTTCCTTTGACTACCGATTACCATCACGACGTTGTTCACGATGCGATTCGCTATCCTCGCCTCCGCGCTCCTTGCGCCCCTCGCCATCTTCGCCGCACCAGCAACGCTGCAAGCCAGGAACGAAGTCCTAGTCGATCGCACAGCCGCGCCCGTTAAGCCCGCGCCCTGCGTGCGCAACATGAACACGACGGAAGCGCAGACGGGAGTTCGCGCCGAGGCGTTCGCCAAAGCCTTCATCTACACGCCCAACATTAGCGAGGCGTTTAGGTATATTGCTCAGGACTACATCGTACGCCCCCTCCCCATTTCTTCTTGTATCCGTGTGGAGGAAAAAAAAACGCAGTGAGACAACTAACGAATGGCACTTTTAGAACCACAACCCTGCTGCGCAGAATGGCTTTGATTCGGCGTGGAATATCCTTTCGCCCATCTGGGACGCGCAGACCATCACGCCCTTGCGTACGGCGTTCGGGTACCCACAAAGCTGGCTGAATTACAAGAGTGGGTTCGGTAACGTTGTGGATCGGTATCGCTGGGAAGGCGGATGTATTGTTGAGCATGTAAGTCTGGAGAGCGTCTAATATTGACAAATGAGACAGGGGCTAATGGAGTGCTGCAGTGGGACCAAGGTGAGAGGTTTCCGACTACGACGTCTGCGCCGGGTGCATATGGCTGTAAAGCGGGATGGTAAGGGATGGCTGCAAAGCGGAATGGTAAGGGATAGCGAGGGATGAATGATTGGTATTGGAAGGAATGAAATGTGCTGCAGGATGACTGTCAATGAAAGTAAAGGAAAACGATACCGAACACAGCTGGAGTCCCTGTTCTCCCTTCCTCGCTCACTGTTATCTGCAGTTCCGTTTGATCTCCCACTATCTTCCCCCCCTTTGAAGAAGCACGATCGTGACACAGGGTCTACCTGTTTCAACCCCACCACACACGTCGCCATGCACACTTGAGCTTGATATGCTTCAACACAACTGCACCTTATGCTGTAACCGCCCACAGTCCCAACCTCCACTGCCCCGTGAGTCCACACTCTTTCCATCAGGTGGCCCATCTACACTTCAAGGATAGTCGTGTCCTTTCCTCCCTCCTTGTCTTCACACTCCGGGCGCATCTGCTCCACAGAAGACCTAGCGCTAGCATCAACGTAGCACCCTTCATCAGCATCGGCGTCCAAGTAGTCCTCTCCACGCAGCAAGCTGTATTTATCGCCACCCTTGCTCGTCTCCCTGGCGGGCTGCGCACCAACAGTGAAGTTATTATGGCAATTAGGACACTCGTGCACCTGCGCACTCTCTCGCGAAGCCCAGACGGTCCTCGCATTGCAAGCGAAGATGTAGACATGAACAAACCTACGCGGGTCAGCAAAACGTGGTCAGAAGATATCTGAAAGCGAGACCTACATATTCACAATCATAGGCGCAGTCGTGTACCCGGCCACCAACCCCAACCCGCCATCTCCCATGCGCGCAATCTCAGCCGCCCAGATGGAAACCAGAATGCTAAAGTACGTTACAGCGGCCAGGCCGTCTAGCAGACTGAATCGCGCGTCTGGTAAGCGGCTGTGCCTCCGCTGGCTGATGAGGCTGATGGTGGACGCAACAGCCGTCATGAACAGCGGGAAATAGCCGAAGCAGAATGCCGACACGGAACGGTAGCCGTACCAGTACCCGGATTGGAGCGAGAGGATCGTGGACGCAATGAGGAAGGGTGTAGCGAAGGCAGACGTGAAGAGCGTGATGAGGCGGAGGGGCCGCTCGCGGGCCACGGATAACTTGGAAGCGAGTGGTGCCATGGGGAAAAATAAAATCGGAATAAAGCACGTCGTGATGGATGTTCTGGTTAGTGGTGGTATGAAGGTAGTCGGAGTACGCAATTCGGCAGTTGCGAAAAGGGATCCTTTGGGGCATGCTTATACGATGTAGAACATCTCCTAGGCAACAACGAAATGCCCCCCATTCTAGCCTGAGTCCCCATCCATGCCGCGTGGACAGGCGAGACGCCTATCCAATTGATCACTTATCTCAGCGAAAACAAAGACACGATGGCGTGGTTTTGACACGAGGCCCCGCTGCTAACCTACCCGGAGTTGAATGTGCGACCAATGAGCGGGGGGGAGATGGTGGCTGAGCACGACGAATGCGGCATGGCGCTGTTTGAGCGATTACTCGGGTCCCCTAAGCTTGGTGTGGAAAACTGGGATACATGGCTTTACGGGAAGAGTGCCTGACGAGGCGCATTGCCATTATGCGCGTATCTGGTCCTGTAAAAGTGTCTGCTTTGGTGGGCTGGGGTGGGGTTCCGGAATTCGGGGCGTGGTATATATACCCAGTCGTTGATGCCAGGCTTGGACCTTGTCTATTCCAGATCCGATACGAATCGCACGAAAACGTCAATGCTTGCGAGAAGAAAAAAGCCGAAAGTTCTGCGTTGCTATTCTCAGTTCTTGATGGTCCTGGATTTCGCATGGACCAAGGTCGGTTTACGAGGCGCAGGATTGCGCGCATCATCGAATACATCGTCCTTGGGCGGAACTGGCGGCGGTCGATCATCTAGATTCCACTCCTCATCGAACATCTTCGTGTCTCTACCTTTCGTAGTCGCAGGGTGCAGACTAATCATCATGTTACCACCCGTCTTCAGAACAGCCGCCTTGTTGTCTTTAGGCCACGCACCAGGTCCAGCCTTCTTGCTCGCGTATCTGGCAAGCGCGCTATTCGTCCTGTTACGCTGCGCTTTGGAGACCAGAGGTTTCAGGGTAGGTATAGAGGCGCACAATATGCCAATGTTGACTTCGACCATGGACCATGTGTTGATGGGTAGCGAGTCGTAGATGGGGTCGTTGGACAGGGTAAACATGCGGAGGAAATGAAGCCTGATGATGGACGCTAATGTACTGATGGCCCCAAGGCCGAAGATGATGTACAAGGCGAGCTTGTCACGCGGTTGACGGGGTATCCGCATGATGAGTCGGAGTGGCAGGACGAGGATCCAGATATCCATCAGTATGTGAAATGCGGAGGTTACTGGGTATTGTTAGTGTGGGGTTGACGTTCAAAATGAGGGGTGCTGTCGTACCATAGTAAAACGCGTTGGCATCGATGCAGTAGCCGGGGACGCTGCCGGTAAAGTCCCAGAGTTTGTGCAGCGGTGTGCATTGGGCGGATGTCACGACGATGACGATGAATTGATATACAACAAGCAAGACCAGTGTGCCTTTGCATAGGCGTTCGAATGTGTCGTTGACAGCTATCCTCTGTTAGCTGCGTCATGAAGAAACAGATCAGACGACAAACCCAGCCTAAGATAGATCAAGAGAATGGAAATCTTGATCAAGGTCATAATCATCTTGTACACGATGATGATCGCCAGTACGAGCTGTAAAGATTAGTCAGGTCCTCTATTAGCATCGTGGGATACATACTTTGAGGTTACTCATCATTTGTTCAGGCGTCATAGACATGCCGCTGAAACCCAAATTGAACTCTTTCGCGCCAGCAATCAGTTCGAGTAGATAGACAATGGTCAGAGTCTTCAGCTGTTAATTGCCTCCCAACATGCACATCTTTGGGCCAACATACAGCTGTTGCGATCATGGTCCAATCTTCTGAGCCTATGTTTCGCACAATGAAGCCACGAGTATATACGCGTAGCGCAACGCAAGAGACTGGCGCATATCAGTACTCCCATCAGACCATTAGACAACTTGCACATACCTCCAATGAGTGTCATAGTTACCGAAACGCCAATCATGACATTTTGCCTGGCCTGTTCCGCGCCCGGCGCGTACTTCGGATCCAGCGGGTTCGGCAGTCCAGCCATTTTGCGACCTGATCTTTCCAGGTACCAGCGGTAGTGACAGGTGTACTTTTGGCGATGAAGAAGGAATGAACATCGTGGACGCGATGAGGCGCGATCCAAGTAATATTACACTCCGTTTCTACCACTGCAGGATAAACCTTATCCACCCTCATCCCCCTCATCCCAGTGTCTCCGCATGTTAGGAGTTGATGCCTTCAATCCACGGCTTTACTCGTCGTGAAACGATTTGGCATGCTCGTGAGCCGGGATTGCTGACGCCCATGGCCATCGGCTGCAGGTGACGAACACATGTTACCAGGTTCGCGGTGGAATACTTCGTCAAGATGCCTGAGTCGCGTGGCAGAAGCGCCGAAATTGATGATAAAGCTCTCGGAGTTGACCAAAAGTGGTCACGGAAGGTGTAGGTTCGTTGCTCCACACCATGCAGATCAAACGTGGGCGTTGTTTCGGAAGCGAAAAAAACCGTCCGGGGGTCTTTGTTCGCAGTCGTGGCAGTATCGCGACGCAGCGTCGTGTTCTCCATGCCTATGGGAATTAGTATGATAAGACCGCTCTTTTTCAGCAGGCTGCAAGCATGCTCAGCTGTGGCACATCTCTATGCGCATCGCTTTCGACTGGTACTTCTGCCTGCACGTGTTTCAACGTCAGACTTGAACCCATACGCGTGCGCTCCTTGACGCGGGAAGATTGACGCGCACGAGGGCCACAGTGTCAGAAGAGCGTTTCAAGAGCTCGATACGTTTGAGTGTTCGTCATTAGGCAGTCGAACATGATCATGGCTGTGAGAACTTGGTTGATTCGTACGCCACGATGAGTTGGGATCTTCTTAAGCATTGTCTATGCCGGCATTTTGTCGCCACCAGGACAGTATAGTTACTGCTCCTGTTTGCTGTTGTGGCAGACAGAAACTGAGGTAAGCGCGCTGCACATTAACTTCACAAAACACAGAAAGAGCCGGTGGAGTATATCGCAAGGGAGAAATTCGCAAGGCGCATAGCCGAAACAAAAAGCCAGTCCGGAAAGTGAAGAGACGCTCAAGACCGATGAGGTCGTCCGAATATCGGGGAGCGGAATTCGTTAGTACAGGAAACAAGGTAGCTATTCGAGGCAAAACTTGTGATGCGCGGTCTCCAGGTGATCCAGTTTTGAAGGACACGACGACCGGCGGAGCGACTGCAGCGCCTCGAGGACGAAGATATCATGAGCGGTGGCATTGCACCGCATGCGCGTCAAGGGGCCGTATATCGTGCATGGAATCCGTAGAAGCGCATGTGGAAAGAGAGGGAGAGAAAAGTCCGTGGTCTGAATACCTAGGTACAGTGAGTGCGGGGCATCATTGGCGCCTAAGCAGAGTTGCCCGCCACTACCCCTACAGCACAACAGAGAACTAAGAATATGAACAGAAGAAGCAACTAACGATATAGGAACAGTGCCTGACATTTTGCCACTGTGCGAGCGGCAGGTCAAGTATCGACACAGGCAATCATCATCGCTAATCCGCTTGGGCGTTCCCGAGCTCACGAACCAAAAGCAGTAATAACTACATACATACGTTTGAATCCCATTTCCCCATCTCAAAGTCCAGTCCACAACACAAACCACCACAACCCTCTCCGTCCAATCTCCCAACTTCCATCCCATATCCTACCCCTAGACAATATATACCCACGCACCTCATCTTCCTCCTCTCAACCTTCCACAAACCCAACTAGAAAAGAATAAAACCCCACCCCCTTCCTCTACTCCAACTCCCCATCCACACACCCCATCGGCGCAACAACAGGATTACACCTCGCAACAACCCCACTCTCCATCGTAACCGCATAATCCCAACCCCAACGACTACTCATTCCCCAAGCCGGAAAATCCGTGCTCACAATGTGCGCGCCGCTCTCCCACGCCGCCTCCCTCATCCCTGTGTCGCGATCCCTTAGCGTCTTGAGCGGAACATCAGCGCGGGTACGAACCAGATACCCTTTTTTTACCAAGCGCTGGATCTCCGCCGTATTAGCCGCACCGCCGGGATCGTTGAACTTGATAAACGCGGCATCAGGTGCGCCTTCGAGCGCGTTGGTGAAGACGGTGCGGTTCTGCAGGCTGGAGGCTTCAGCGCGGTATACTTCGCGCGGCGAAGACGGGTTAGTGGGTTCTGCGTCGTTGTCGAAGAAGAACATGATGCGGCCGCGTACGTCGTCGAGACGGGGCCATCCGTACTGCACAACTGAGGCTTCCAGCGTGAGATTGTCGCGGCGCACGTCGTCGGGGCGCAGGAGTTGGTGGGTTGGGAACACGGATAGGATTTCTGCGTCGACGTTTAACAGGCGTTTGAGCGTCCAGGTTGTTGCTTCGCCGGAGCATACGCCGCCGAGGCCGCAGGCGGGCGCATCGGTTTTCAGCTCCAGGTCGATGGTAAGTGGGATGTGGGTCGGGTTTGCGTCGGACCAGGTTTTCAGCTGCTGCAGACAGGCGATGAAGGTGTGGCATACGGCGTCTGTGTCTAGGTCTGTCACATGGAAGATTTTTATGCCTGGGGACTGTAGGATGGAGCCGTCGAATGGGGTTGTGGAGTTTGTAAGGTTGGACAACGTCCAGATTAGTGGTGGGTAGTATAATCCGCCTTTCTCATCCGAGTGCAAATCTAGTTCCAGCGACCGGATGGATTGATGCTGGAGTTGGTTGGGGAGCGTGGCGTGCGAGTAGTAGTAATCGCTTGGGGACGGGACGTATTTTTCAAAGACTGGTCGCTCGGCCGCAGAAATCTCGCGGTGGTAGGAATTGTGTGTTCCGAGGACTTGGATGTGGTTGAAGCGGATATCGGGCTTAGATGCTGATGCTGATGCGCTTTCTGCGTGACGTTAGAGATACTGAGCAGTTGCAGAACTCAGTTCCATACGCGCAGATAGTAGCATGCTCGCCGATGCCTGTCATTATCAGCATATATTCCACATGCTCTCACTTCCTAGAACTCATACCCACGAAGTCAACATTTTGCCGTCTCTAGCCTCGAACCTCGTATACAATATTGAACCGCACAGAACAAGTATCAAAGCTGCTACCAGCAGAACCCGCCGTTTATGTACTCCAACGCCCATGACAACGATCGCGCATTAACATGGAATAGAGCTTAAGAAATCGACGTCGATGCCGCCATGCTTCCCCTCCCGCTTACTCCTGCCGCGTGCGTGGTCTTACACTGTCTTGCGATTGGTCAATTGCGCCACGCTGGGAAGTTCCGGGACTGGCTTGATGCGGAAGGTGGAAGCCGAAAGACATGGTATTAGTGCAATGCCCTCACGACGTCGTTATGTGCGATGTATCAAAGTAAGGAAAGATTCAACGTTGACATCAGAGGTTGATGGTGGCTGGAACGGAGGATGACAGGTGGTACCGGCACGCCGTGTCCTTACCCCGCTTTGTAGCACGACGGGGAGCGGTACTGTCATATATCCTACCATGCAGGTATGAGGCAGAGAGAACAAATGTATACACGTAGTCTCACCTGCATATTCATTATGATCATGATGGTCTGACACTTGAACGAGAAAATCATCAACTCGCTCGCACACGGATTCAAGCATGATCATGAGAAACGTGGTACCGCAGTACACATACAATTAGCACGCGCCAATAAGAGGCATACGTTCATGTACCATAACATTCCTATCTCATCCCAAACTCATCCCAACATGCTCAGACCCAACCACATGCCCCAGCCATCAGCCACTTAAGCCTTGACCTCCGCATTCTCAACCCTCTCCGGGCTATGCTCGAGACCCGCAGTCTTCTCATTATCAAACTGACCACGCTCCGCCCTGCGAGTAGTGTTGTACTCAACATGCGTCTTATAAGCGGGAACGCCAGCCATGAACATCTCCTCGACATCCTCGAGCGTCTTGCCCGCCGTCTCAGGGAACAAGAAGAAAGTGTGAATTGCCATGGCAGCGCAGAAGCAGCCGAAGATGACATAAACCTTCCACTGGATGTTGACAAACGCCGGGGGAACAAAGTACGACAACGCAAAGTTGAAGATCCAGTTGGATGAAGTCGCCAGCGCCACGGCCTTGCCACGGATGCGCAGAGGGAAAATCTCAGGCGGGTACACCCACGATGCGGGACCCCAGGTGGGAGCGTAGGACGCGACGAAGAGATATGTGCAGGCGATGACGGCGCGCGCAGGTGCACCACCGATTTCCCAGGACTGCTCTGCGATGTTGCCGAGACCGCCGGGAGGAGCGGGCTTTCCGTACGATGCCATTAGTCCGGCGTTGGCGAACATCCATGTCATCATGAGAACGGCGCCGATGACGAACATGGGTCGACGACCCCAGCGGTCCATGAAAAGAAGCGCTGGGACGGTCATGAGTACGTTGATCACATACTGGATCGAACTGGCTACGAGGTTGATGTTTCCGGTCAAACCAGCCATTCCGAAGACGTACGTTATGTAGTACATCATGACGTTCATCCCAGTAAGCTGCGACCAGACCTGTGTAAATATGCCAATATGCAGGCGGTTGATCATGTTAGGCTTGAAAAGTTCCATGAAAGAAACATCAGAATTTTGACGTTCAAACTCAATAGCCTGGCGAATCTCATCAAGCTCGAGCTTAACAAAAGGACTATTAGGGTCACCCTTGCCATGGACAAGAGTAAGCACAGCTTGCGTCTCCTCCCAGCGGTCGTGGCGCGCAAGCCATCGAGGAGATTCAGGAAGGAAGATGAGACCGAAGAAGAGGATGATAGCGGGGATCATCTGCAGGGCCCACGGGACACGGAAAGCCTTTGGGCCGTCGAGGAAGCTGCAGCCGTACGAGATGTAGTACATGATCAGGATACCCCAGGTGATCTTGGAAAGAAGAAAGAGTCAGCAAGGCTTGCGGTGAGTGGGGGTGATGGTGAAGTAGACTTACAGCCCACTGCTGACTTCCGACAACACGACCACGGCGCGACGGCGGCGCGAGCTCGGAAACGTAGACGGGGACTTGGGCGGAGCAGATACCGACGGAGAGACCGTTGATGAAGCGGCCAGCGATGAGCATGCCGATGTTCTGTGAGGCGCACGAGATGATGGAGCCGATCATCCAGATCAGGCAACCGATCTGGATCGCGCGACGACGACCGAGCTTATCGGTCAGGTAACCAGATACAAGAGCACCAACGAAGGAGCCACCAGGCATGCTATTTGGATGTTAGGAGAAGATCACGATGAACTTTGATAGTGGATACTTACGCAGCAGTGATACCACCCTGGACATCAGCCTTGGGACCAGAGCAGTCGATACCAGGCTCAGTGAAAGGCGGGCCATTTGGTCCTTGGTTGAAGTAGCAGCGGTACTGTTGAGTCGGCAGGCTATTCCAGCATTAGCTATCGTTTCCATTTGAACGCGTAGTAGTAAACTTACATCGCACTCATAGAACTGATATCAAAACCGAACAGCCCTCCACCAATGACCGCAATGGCGGTAATGCCGTAAATATTACCAATCTGATACATGACTGCCTGTATCTATTCTTGACAAAAAGGATAGGCCACCCTTTATATTGCAAGTATCAAAAGAACCCGAAGGCTGAATCGGCGTGGTTGGGAGAAACAAACAAACTCACGGCGAGGAGGGTGGGAACATGGATGCAACTTATATGGCCTTTCGATGTTCCACGCCGTCTTCCCCTCGGGGTGATGGCAGGCGCGCCATTTCCCGGGCCAGGAGAAAGGGCAAACAACGTGGGAGCCCCGCAACGGACCTTTCTCTCTCCCAGGTAACGGGCATCTTGGTTGGAACGGCGGGAACCTCGCTGATGGGCACTGATGTGCTACCCAGCTGGGTATGGCCTCCGGGTCTCGTGACGCTGATTGGGTACAAGGGGGCCATCGAGTGCATGGATCTAGTGGCGGAGTGAAGAATGGTCAAGCCTGACACGATGGGGGCCGTCTAGTGCTTGTGTTGCGACTCGCGGGTTGGGGGATAATTGATGCCGAGACTGGCGACGGACAACGAGTAGGGAGCCAAGGACCGCTGACCACGAAGCACGATGAAGCGTCTATTTGCGCCATCGAAAACACCGATGCTTTTCGATCTTCACATCAAGCTGCCTGTCACGGTTTGGTCGTACCACATCTTCCTTTGCCGTTTCCCTCGTCCCTCCCCTCCCCCCATCTTTTTCTCCCCCCAGTAGCGACCCTGAGATTTTCCTACACGCGCTCTCCGCAACTCCGCAAAAACTCTGTCTCCAGCTCTATTGTCTCCAGATCTCTCCAGACCGCCCACCGCCCCATTCAAAGCAGAATTTTCCTCACGAGGCCTTTGCTTGTGGGCCTCGGATCCCCCTTTGCAATTCGCGCTGGAGATGAGGCATACCCACCTTTGACGTCAGACATCGCGATTAGAAAGCGCATGCAGCCACTCAGGCATAGAGCCGCTGTCCTCGGCCCACTTTTCTCAATGTAACCGCGTTGCAGCTAGCGTGGGCGTTTTGCCTTGCAGTTGCGCCGCTCCCCGTCAGGTGGGAAAAGCTTAAGCTTGATGCCGAGTACCGAACAAGCTGCAAGCCTCCTGCTGTTAAGCTTCGTGAAGGTCTTTCAAGACACGCGTGGCGTTCGTTGCCGTGCCGTGACCAGGCTTTGGCACCGTCAGGCCATGCATCCATCGTATGACCGAGCAGGAGGCGATATTCCCGCTCGATGCTGTTCTCCGTCACGAGCTTCGGGGAACGTTGTAGTAGTTAGTTGGTCAGTCACCAACAGTAAGACAGCACGGGGGGCCTTGAGCTACCAAACAAGGACTATCGAGGACGCGCGCCTTTGGGTGCAAGGCAGCCTGCACATGCCGATGGAATTTCTAGCGCGACAACAAGTCTACTCCGAGAAGGAAGCAGGAAAACGAGGGCGCGTGCGTGCGTGCGTGCGTACGCTGCCACTCCGCTGATACAGTACAGCAAAACCGGGAAAAACATCGGCGTTAGCGACAAAGCCCGAGAAAGCGAGTGCGAGTGCGGCAATAGTGGGGTCCAAGAGTCGATAAACGCACTCCGCAAAGGTTGGGGGAAGACGCATCTGCCCTCTTTTTCCCCAGCTGGAGAAAAGAGGGAAAAAAAAACGGCGCATCATGACCGCACACCTGCAGACCGTAAATCCACGGCATCTCACACTCTGTCGCGACATCGAGGCGCTTTTTGATTGCAGATAACACACACGATCGTATGCACCGTATCATGAGGCTCAAATACAAGCAACAAAGAAGCCAAAAATGAGCGGAAGCACTCCCCGATTCGGCCCTTATTACGCCGATCCAAAGCTTGCCAGTCAGCATCCTCCCCGTGCCAAGCAACAACGAGCAAAGACAGCCTCCCGCATTTTTTTCTCCCAGTCTCCACAACCGACCAGACGTCCATCCACACTCTGGCTCTTCTCCGCTGGTACCGGGGTGTGGTGCCGCGATGTGGTACCCCCGTGGCTCCACTGCGCTGGGTGCATGTCCTTAGGACCAGTTTTTCCGCTTCATGTGACTGTGCGAAAAGCCATGGGAAAAGTGGAGGCGTGGTATGATATTTGGGAACGAGACTGTGGTTGAGTCAGGAATTGCTGAACGTAGGTTGTTATTGCTCAGGTAATCGAGGGGGCTGGGCAGTTTGTTCGAGAATGTGGGTGGGTGCGAGTATGGCATGTATGTGGTAGACGCGTCTGTCACTTATGCAACGCTCGTATGGATGTTTTTCGACGCTGTCTAGATACTGTGAGATTTATCTACAAAGCTCGTGACGCGGGAGTGAAAGATTCCTTTGCATCTGTGGAAAAATAGCAATCGATTAATAATGGTTACGAGAAGGGTACGGGGCGGGCACCCTGTACCATATGCGCCAAATGATGTACACGAGAAATGGTCCACCACCGCAGAGCCGCATCGCAGAGCCGCACTGCAGCCCCTAAAGCTTAGCCCCATACAAGCTTCTTCAGGGAATACTCGAATTGCTCCAGGTACCCGGTACTCTTCTTTGCGTCTGCAAGGCTGATGATGTCTTTTTGTTGCACCTCGACCTTTCTGTCTTCGGCCCCATCTCCCCTCGTCATGCGATTGGCAATACGTGCAATCTCTTCGCAGACCGACTTGACCACTTCGCCTTCATCCTCAGGTGCATCGCTCGGAGACGAGGGGACGCTGCTTCGCGGTGGTAAGGCCTTGAACGCTAGGAAGCGGCCCGCGGCATCTTGCTTCTGGACTTTCCTAGTGTCGTCTTTGTTGTCATCGTCGGTGCCAGCCCCCGAGTCCAACGCTCTTGTGTTCCTGCGTACTAGCTTTCCCTGGCTGTCGGCTCGGTACCGGATAATGAGTCCCACGTTCTTGTCCGTGTCCGTGTGTCGGTGTGCTAGGGTTGACGTAACGTAAACACCGCGCATGAGTCCCTGAACGTTTTCAAGCGGGATGCGCTCAAACTCGCGTACCTTTTCTGTACCCCAGTCTAGACGGCAGAAATACAGGGCCTTTTCAGTAAGCAGCAGGACTGCTTCCTCGAACGTGGCTGTTTTGACCTGGTTCGCGGCGGTGGGTACGCTCAGCGTCCACCCTTGTACCAGATCTTCATCATGGCCTTCGATGACTATACCGGCTGAGCGCTCAATGGCCTGCTGTCGCACCTTACGCACATCAACAAAGTAATCAGAGCTCTTCATATCCGCTTCAAATTCCGAGAAGATGGTGTCGGTTGCTCGCCCAAGGAGGTAGTCAATGACCGCCTGGGCAAAGTAGTCATTCACGATGTTGTTGTAGTACCGAGTTAATGTAAGTCCGAAATCGGTCAGAGCTCCCGTTATCTGTCGTTTCCGAGTACGTGTAAAGTCACCCTTGAGCGCCGCGGTACCAGCGTACTGGCGAGAGATTGCATCGCCGTTGTCAGCCCAGAGGGTATTGAACCACGAAGTGCTGGGGTCGTTTTGGAGATCGATGGTGTAGCTACCCATGGACAACTGCGCTTCCAGGGCGGTCCTAGCGCAAGCAGATTGAACGACGTTGGTACGGTCCAGACAGTCCATGCAATTCGTGCGCAAAACGCCGGACTGCTTTTTCTGTACTTGGTTGTCTGCGATTTCGAGCCAACCGGAGGACTTCATAAAAGGCTCGATCGAGTCCATCAGCTTGGAGACATTCTCGAAGCGCATGCCACGGCACACGTTGTGGAAGTCGAACCACTCAAACCCTAGCTGTTTGCCTTTGCCATCGATGCCGCCATTTTCATTGAGCGCTTTCGCATGCTGCTCATAGAGCTCGCCGATCTTTGCCTCATTGCCGTGTTTGTCGATGAGTGAATCGCAGTATATGTCCCCGTAGCGCGAGGATAGGTCCGAGAAGTGCCGCTTGAAGGCAACGGCGTTTGTTTCGAATGACCCCCACGTAGAGACTTGGGGCTTGAGGCTGTATGGCGATTGAGAGAAGAAGAGCGGAATAGAGCCTCGGATTTGAGTAAAGGAGAAGACCTTGTCTTGCGTGCTGTTGAATGTCGGAGTCGAGAGGATTTGTTCAGTCTCGACACTGTTGGCTGTGCAGCCCTCATCATCCGTGCCACGTCGTAGATAGCGAAGGCCAGCTCGTTTGGTGGACCGTCGCGATACGAGTGTCAACAGAAAGTCTTTACCTTCTACGAGAGAGTCCTCTG
The DNA here is from genome assembly GCA_029100535.1 of Stemphylium beticola. Taxonomy (NCBI): domain Eukaryota; kingdom Fungi; phylum Ascomycota; class Dothideomycetes; order Pleosporales; family Pleosporaceae; genus Stemphylium; species Stemphylium beticola. Next base: position 56,586 of record JARBXR010000108.1, on the reverse strand, counting down.
GCGCAGGTATTCTTGAGCCTTCACCAGTCGTAGATTGCTCCTTTTGTTTCTCATGCCAGGACTGCAGCTGTATGTCGTCCGGGGTTGCGCTTGGGTCAACTACTAGGCTGCTCGACTGGCCGTCCGCCGTCTTGATGGTAAACGGCCGCTGGCCAACGAAGCCTTGAAGTATAGGAAGGACGAAGGAGTGTTGCCCAGCTTCTATGAAGGGAGAGACGATGTTTTGATTCCAGAAGAACTAGCAACATTAACGGCTGTAGAATACGCGTCAGATGCAGACTTACCAGAGGATCAAACTGTTTAAAAAGTGGCACACTAGAACTGGGCTGCTGCTGGCCAATGCCATGCGAGATGTCGTACTCGTAAGAGAAGAAGAAGTTGCCAGAAGAAAAGTACATCTTGGTGGTCTGCAGGATCTTCGGTAGCAGTGCTATTGTAGCTGCATCCTTTTCGCCGCCCAGGGCTTTGGGAATGGCTTCTGGACTGACTGGTTCGGGTACGATCTTGTCGTCTGTTGGGATGGCATCTGGCTTGGCTTCGCCCTTGGGACGTTCTTCCTCACTGGGTACGACCGAGTCGACGTTTTGCGGTGCATTCTTTGCGGCGAGATTCTCATCAGAACTCAATCCCTGCATACGACGATTGTCTGCACTCCATCCCTTGTGCGAAAACCACTTGTCGGCAAATCTGCCGTAGACACCTTTACGTTGTATGACATCCTCTGCGACACTGGTCTGGGGATGCGGACTGCCTTTTCTGCCCGTGATAGGATCCGTGACTTCATTCTTCGCATGGGATGATTCCTCTACGACCGAATCCGTCACACTTGGCGCTCCATCATCGCTCTCACTGTCGGTATCGTCGTCTTCTAGCCCTGGCGCCCTGTTGCGGCGCCTCAGGTGATCTAGGGTGGCTGCGATTGCCTTGTCTGCGTCGGCCTGTGAGGAGAGAGGAATGAGGGCGACATCGGTGATTTTATAGATGGGCTTGCCGCGTATCTGGGCAACCTGTTCGCGATCGGATATGGATATGAGGAAGTAGGACGTGGCGATTTTCAAAAGACCTGGTCGGCCCATCAGCAGTGTATGGGCATCGCAATGCGCCAGCGACTGCGCTCATACCAATAATGCCATGCGCTTCCACAGATACTGGCGCGGTACCCTCTTCGCGCCTATCCTTGAGCAGGGGCCCAACATTGCCCTTGTAGTCGACTTTGATGGCCTGTTGTGTCGCTGGCGGATGATTGCGGGGCGGGGAAGGCTGAAGGATCAGGCCATCGACAGCAGCAAACACGAGCAACTTTCGAACAAGGGAGGGCATGTTTTCGGCTGCGCTATGCGCGTCAACGGGGCATCAACCTGGAGTGATGCGACATTGGGCAGGCTGCAGGCGTCGCGCAGACATTTGGTGGGCTGAATCAAACATGACGTCGTGTTGCGCGCCGGTCGCCGCTAACCTTGCCCCACGCGTCTTACTCTAGCCTCTTCCACTCTGCACAATACCTATTCCCCCCCGTCTTTCTTGTCTCCCACATAGGCACACACCTGCGTATAGACAACGTCTTGGGACCTTGCTGTAATTTCTGACAAGCCATATTGTGTATAGTCTTTCGCTGTCGCTGTTTCAGCCGTGCGAACAGGCGACCTAAAGCCGATATCTCCGTACAACACATACACAAACCGGTCGGCCAAACACCTTGCTACGCCCGACTTGGCAGAGCGTTTGGGTAAATTCGAGGTCATCATGGCGGCCTACCCGTCGGACTTCATCCTTAAAGCCGGACACTGCTGTCGATAACATTATCGTATATATGTATACCTTCCGCAAGATCAGGGCTACTCCTTGGTAACTTAGTTTCGACCCCAACTACACAAATCCATCAACTCTTCAAGCGAAAAAATAACATCAGCAGAATGTTAGCAAGCTCTGCCAAAGAGATTGTTCTCGTCACTGGTAGGTCGTTGGCCTTGTTCAGCATCAACTCACGGCACTGACGACTTTCTTCAGGAGGGACGAACGGTATTGGCCTGGACACTGTAATCTACATCGCCTCTGCCTCGTCAAGATACCATGTCATAATCGGCGCACGCAACCTCTCCAAGGGCGAGACAGTCTTGAAAGACGTACAAGCCAAGCTAGGCCTCCAAGGAACCGTTTCCATTGTCCAGCTCGACGCCGACGACGACTCTTCCATTGAGAACGCAGCCAAAAAGATCGAACAAGACTTCGGTCGTCTCGACGTCCTTGTCAACAATGCCGGGGTAAGCCACGAGAAAGGAGAAGATCAATGGCCCTCCCGTGAACAACTTCGAAAGACCTTTGAAACCAACGTCTACGGCCCCACACTAATCACCGAATCCCTGATCCCGTTGCTTAAACACTCTTCCAACCCGCGCATCATCAACGTTTCGTCAACCATGGGTAGTATCAGCGCCATCTCGGATCACAGTACCTGGATTTCACAAGTCCGAGCTCCTGGATACCGTATGACCAAGTCTGCGCTGAACATGTTGACGGCATACCAGTACTACCAGCTCAAACCCGAGGGCTTCAAGGTTTGGGCGTACTGCCCGGGTTATGTCCTGACAGACCTGGGAACCGGTAGGGATCAGAAGAATTCGCAGGGTATGGAGAGTTCGGAGACGAGTGCCAAGGGGCTGTTGGAGATTGTACAAGGTGATAGGGATAAGGATGTAGGTGGGTTCGTGGGCAGGTATGGACAGACACATGAGTGGTAAGAGATACGTGGGATCAATGGGGAACTCGGTACTTTCTTCACGCTAGGCGCATCGCGGTCAATTGAAAAATGTTTCTTCCTTTGTCTGCTTACCAAGTTGTCATAACGATGCCAAAGCCACGTGGCAGCTGGAGGATATGTAGTGCGTTACTAGCCAATCGTTCCACCCCACTCTCCATCCACAACGCTCAGTCTTTTGCCATTGGCTTTATTCGCTTTCGAACACCCTGAAGAGCGCTGCAAAGGCACCAAATATCGCAAGCGATGTTTAAAGAACAGGTAGCGTTTATCGATCAATTTCTCCTGCGCCGCCCTTGCCGCTTCCTATCTCTTTCCGACTCGGGCCTACTTGGATCTCGCCGTCCGGCAGACATGTATGGTAGTACTCCACGCTGGCAGATTTCGATGCAGTCGTGGCGTCAAAGTCTGCTGTCGTGTCGTTGTAATTCGTCATTTGCTTTATGACGCTGATGGAAGAGACGAGAGGAGAAAAGTTCAGACTAGCTTTCGATAAACAAGATGAAGATTGAGATGCTAAACAAGGCGAACTGACTCAAACCATGGTGATGAGTGCTGTCAAATGTGGAAGTCTTGTCACATTCGATGGGTATGGATGATTACTCTGTGAGTCTTGACAATTCTCCCCGATTCTCATCCTTCCAGGACCCCCACAATCTCAAACGCCAAGCAACTCCAAGAACCTCTCCACAAACTTCTCAGCCATATTAACATAGCCCAGATGTCCACCAGGCACCCTCTTAATCTCCTTCCCCAACATACCAGCAAGAACCTTGAGTGGCCCAACACCCGGCCCATCCCCACTCTCCGTGCCCGCAACAAAGACAATTTTATCCTTCGCCGCCCTCAACCCTTCCACATCAACCTCCGCACTTGTATACTGCCTGAGCTCAAACTCGAACCAAAACAGACAATTCGCTCTAATCTCATCGCCCCGCTTCGCATCCATACCATGACGCATTAGCTCCGCATCGGGGCCCTCTGACAATCCTGAAGCGAAAACATCCATCGCCTGCTCGTACCCCTGGGCACGATACGTAGCGTAGATATGTTCGACAAGCCCACTAGCCTTTGCGCGAAACTCTTGTGGCAGAACAGAAAAAGCAGGCGGTTCGTGAGCCACGAGTCTAGCCACGGACTGCGGGTGCGTGGCCAGAAGCTGCTGCGCAACAATCGCACCAGACGAGGTACCAAACACAGTTGCGCCTGCATTGGGCGAAAGCGCTTCGATGAGGCGGTGCGCATCGTCGGCGTCCGTCTGCAGTTTGTGCAGCAGGTCTTGGGCGCCGACCAAGTGCGACTGCGAGTACCCGCGGCGGTCCCAGCACACGACTGTGTAGTGAGCGCATAGCAGGGCGGCAGCATCGTGGAACACACTTCCTCTGCCGTCAGCACCGGGGATGAAGACGAAGAGGGGTTTGTTGCTTGTGCCAAAGGTTTCGTAGTGCAGCACTGCACCTGGGACGTTGAGGGAAGGCATGTTTGAGGTAGAAGAAAGCAAGATAAGTAGAAGATCTTTTTTCGTTGTAGTTGCTGCTCTGAACGAGATAGAAGAGTGTTGAGTTGGATTTTTTTCTCCTGTGTGCCCTTTCCCACTTTATATCATGCTCTTCCGAATGAAGCACTGTCGTAAATTACCCTGTTTGGAGTAGCGCGGATGCAGGTGCACCATCCATGGTCTAGCGCCGCTTTGGTACACGCACGAGATCGCCGTCGCCCGCCATCGGCTGAATACCGACGGCGTAGCCTTGTCACGCTGATTATTTCTCGTTGAGCCCCCAAGGCGAAAAGAAAGCGGATTAACAACAACTCCCATCACCGCTGTCGCGCCATCCTCTCTCCTTCTCGGTAGAAAACATCTCACGTACTCGTCTAGATTATACACCAAACAACAGCCCGCGAAAAAAAAACCCCCTAACCCAACCCATCAAAGCACCTTAAACTCTAGTATACCAACTTCCCCTACAACCCCTCCCTCCCTCCATAATATCCTCCCAAATACACGCCTTCAAAATTCTACCACAGCGCTTTTCCCCCCTATCTACCTACCTACACACCAGCGTCGTTGTCACAGCTACCAACTCGCCAGATGCCCACCATCGGATAAAGCCCAGCAACACACTACCTACCAAGTGCAGTGCATCTTCCGACAGGCCTGAAACTCGTCAGGAATCGCTTGGCGCACGTATGGGGAAGGTTGGGCTAGACGCGGGAGTAACGTGTCTTATCAGTAAGCTGGACACCCTACTAAACCTAACGCGACTCTCTGCACGATAGCTCCACAACGATATTAGATAATAGAATAGAAATTTGTAGGTAGCTAGTCTATTACTATCGACATTGAGCCCGCGTATGTTCTTGGATGTGACACTTCGTACACATTGGCGGCGCGCGCTGACGTCCTTGAGTTGTCTGACTCTCGTTACCTACCGCGACCACCCTTTCTGCCTCTACAGCGAGCTGCTGGCCTTGCTGAGCCTGTAGCGCTCCTCCACGAGATGTATACTGACGCCGTTGATCTCTCTTACGTTGTTGCCGCTGGCTAGCTGTACGTAGCTTCTTAATTTCCTCTGTAAGTAGCGTTACTGAGTTCATCATAAGCTGATCACTCTTAATAAGCTGGCTAGTAGCCTGCATTATTGGGCTCTCTGGCCGGCGACCAAGTAGGTCTCTTATATATTGAGCCTACTGCTTAAGCTGTGCTATCGTACGCGGCGTATCTGCTTGCCATGCGACGTTGTTGTCTGCTATAGTCGCTGGTAGAGACGGCGTACGGACGACGGTGAGCGACGATAGGACACGATCTGGACAGGGAGGGATAAGCCCTGTCGCCTGAAAGCCAGCCTGGATGTTCTGCTGTGTGAATACTGTCGGCCGGATCTGTATATAGATTGTAAGGAAGTCTATCTTGTCAACGTGGTAGACGCCTTGGCGGGCGAGCTCTTGGATTTCGTGACCATACGCTCGCTTGGGTGGAGAGAAGCAGCTTACATCAAGCGGCTGGGGGAGATGCGACGTATGCGGCGGCATGCAGAGGGTGATAATGCTGTTCTCTGTGCAGTACTGGTCAAGCTCGGGCGTCGCATGGCTGCTATGGCCGTCTAGGGTAAGGAGACGGTAGACTCCATGCGTACGAGACGCCCTATGTCTATTGAAGTGCTTTACCCACTCGAAGCCGAGCTCATCTATCGTCCAGCCGTTGCCTGATACAGCGACTACCCAATCTGGTGGGAGGTTTTGATACCAGCTAGCCTGGTGGAGCTTCCCAGACAGGATCACGAACGGCGGAAGACACCAGCCAGACGCGTTGACACACTCGGTTGTCGTGACCCAGTCGCGATTGCTAGGCTGTACGACAGTAGCGCGACCTACTATATCTGAGCTTGTGACGACCTTAGAAGTATTTGCGACGCCCAGCATAAAGCCAGTCTCATCAAAGTTGTAAATATCTGTGTCCTGAATGCCGTACGCCTGGCGCGTCTCTTCTACGAGCTTAAACCACGCTGCAATCGCGATAGGACCCTCACAGCGAGCGCGCTGGCTATGAAACTTCCTGTTCCACTTTATCTGTAGCTCTGGCTGGCTGTTGACGAAGCGCGACACCCAGCACTTGCCTGTAGGTTGTGGAGGTGGATTTTGGCCGCGCGCGGCGAGAAGAGCGTCTGCCATTCGTCGTACATCGATGACCTGAGGCGGAAAGCCTCGTCGATCGAGGTCTAGGATCCACTGAACTAGAGACTGCTCTTCGACGGCTGGTAGCTTGCGATTGATAGATGCTGTCTCTAATCGTGGCTGGGTACCGTAGAGGCGTGTGTAGCGTTGACTTTGGTATATTGTACGCTATTGCGAGCGCGCGGAGTGATCGATTCGAATTGTTCTGATAGGATGCTATAGCTAGACTAATTCTGCCTTCTCTAGAAGACTGCTGCGGACGTTTTTGTTGCGGCATTGTTGTTGGCGTAGACGGAGTTGCGATAGTTTGGTGGATGTCCAGCTTACTGATAAGACACGTTATAGCACGTGGTATGAGGTCAGCTTTTTGTTTTCTTTTTTTAACCATTTTAGCCGGTGCTGCGCTGGTTTGGGGTGTCTGGGTGTCGCTTCTGGCGTGCCTGTTTGCAAGTGAGAGGGATGCAGGTAGTGCGGTTATGTAGGAGACTTCATTAGTGTAGACTACGTGCATGTGAATGGAAAACTTCGAGTACGGCGTTAACGTAGTAAGATGAAGCTACTGCCTAGGTTGGTAACACGACCAAACTCACTCGATAATGATAATAATATAATCGATGTACACTATATAAGACAAGAAACTCAGAAGCGCAGATCGATCCTAGACTAGCCGAGATGTTGTAATAAAAATGTTACTAGCCAGCCAGCGCTGTAGAGTTGGGTATTAAGATGCTTCCAGAAAGTAGGGAGGCGAGGTACAAAGGAGGACGAGTCTGAGTTTGTCTGTGCGAAAAGGGCTGGCTGGCGCTTGAAATGATACTGCGTCGGCTATAGCACTTTTTCTTCTTTGTTACAAAGGTGGGAATAAAATGGGTGGATGAGATGGGTTGCTGTTAGGTAAGCTGCTGGTTTAGCGTATGCAAGGACCTAGGTATTCGCTTTTGCGCTTTCTGACACCTTTCGCGTCCGATAGAGTTGGGCGATGGTGAGATCGAAACTCCGGTGGGGGGGCATACAGTATGCAGCTTTCACGATGCTTGCGAATCCTTGTCCACCCATCATGTCTGCTACAATTCACCAGACGACGAACGAATGAAGCAAGAAATAGCATTCCCAGGCGTGCAATTCTATCTGCCGGGGGCAAAAACTCGATTTTCCGACTAACCCACCCCTCTAGCCTCCTCGACCAGAGAAGAAGAGGGAAACAAGCTCCAGCTTAGCAAACAGCATGTGTCTTACCCGTCTTAGCCTGCAAACTATGATCCTCCTCGAAATGCTCCGTCGCCCTCTTCTTGAAGATAGGACTGACGATAGTCGAGCGACGGCGCATAGCGAATGCATGTCTATAATCACTGTTAGCACTGTCTTTTTTCCTGCAGCGCCTCCAACCCCCCGGAAAAAAAGACGGAAAAGGAAAAAGGAAAAACATACTCTCTACGCTCCTCAATCTTCTTCTTATCCAGCTTATCCAGCGTCTCGAGCGCGAGCTTGAAATCCGCAAGCAGCGCATCACACCGGCTCTTTGTGAAATCCTCTCTCACAACCACACGCAGCATCTTCATCTTCTCGGAATGCGGCGCCATGGTGTACGCAGGGACGACCCATCCGCGCTCCCTCAACTGGTGCGCAATGGCAAACTCGTCGTACTGTTTTCCGAGATCCTCGTCGATGCGACAGGCGACAAGAGGCAAGCCCTCGCCGCCGCGCTGGCTCATAATGACGAAGCCCATAGCCTCGAGGTTAGCAGCGAGGTAATCCGCGATGCGCGTCAGATTGAGCATTATGCGCCTGTAGCCGCGCTTGCCGAGCCGGATGAGCTGGTAGTATTGGCCGATGATCTGGGAGGCGCCGCGGGAGAAGTTGAGGGTGAAGGAGGCTTGGTCGGCGCCCAGGTAGTTGATGGTGAAGACGAGTTCCTGCGGCAGGTACTGCGGGTCGCGCCAGATGACCCAGCCTACGCCCGGGTACACGAGCCCGTATTTGTGGCCCGAGGCGTTGATCGTGGTTACCTTGGGCAGCCGGAAGTCCCAGAGCAGGTTCGGGTTCACAAAGGGCGCGACGAAGCCGCCGGATGCCGCGTCGACGTGGATGTTCACGTCGATGTTGCGTGAGATTAGGAGGTCGTTGATGGCTTTGATGTCTTCGTATTCGCCCGTATATGTGGTGCCCAGAATGGCGCCTTCATGCTGTTAGTAGGATGTTCGTCTGGGACGGACATGTTGTCTTACAGATTCCGATGGTGTTCTCGTCGCACAGATCGACACATTCTTTGGGGTCGATGACGTAGCGGTCCGTCGTGCAGTATACGTACTTTTCCTCAATGTCAAAGTACCGGCACGCTTTCTGTAAGTTGTTAGTTGTCAATTCGAAAAAGCTAATTGGGACATCATTTACTAACCTCCCAGCAAACCTGCACGGCAGAGTTCATAATCATGTTGGGCTTGTCGTATGGCTTTCCCTCGGCCTTGCGCTTGTTCTGCCAAAGCTTCTTCATGGCCAGCACACCCAACTGCAAGAATATCAGCTAGACGTTTCCGTGGCCCGCATCTCCGCACGCACCATGATGGCCTCGGAAGACCCGATTGTCGAAGTTCCAATGATGTTCGCTTCGTCTTCGCTCGGCGCATTGAACAGCTTCGCGATCATGGAGACACATCCTATCCACATCTCAGTCGCTGCTCCAAAGCCACAGTAATACCTCAGATATACGTACGGTTCTGGATATCGGCGCTGACGGGGTATTCTTCGTAATCGATAAAGTTCTTTGAGAAAGCGTCACTGAGAGATTGGGTTAATGGTGTTCAAGGGGAAAAAGCAGTTTGCGCGTACACCATGAGCTTCTCTGCTTCCTCTTCCTAGAATGCAGTTAGTATCCGGTATTCGGGAATGTGAGATGGGCCCATACCATGTACGTAGTGACAAACGAAGCCAGATTCAGCGTCGGTGTTCCGTCAAGTGTGAGGTCATCCTTGATCATGCGATATGCCCTGTCGAAGAATCAGCACCCTCCCCGCGGGTGATACATGTAAACGAGTAAAAACCTACACCGCCGGTGGCATTTCTCTGTCCTAACACATATCAGCTTCCCTCCACGACATGTGCATGTTGCTCCAAAACTCACTGGCATAACGTGCCGAGGCAGATCTTCAGCTGCATACTTGCTGCCATAGACGGTCGCAGTAAAGTCATCAGCCTCATCTTCCGGGCTTAAATCAATCGTAGTAGCAGCCGCAATCTCCTGGAACTGAGACTGTTCCTCCGAGATTTCCTTGGAGGTGGCGACGCGATTGATATGCACCATGGTAGTGTTTGTATGGGGAGGAAGCTCGAAGCTTGCAAGACGCAGAGTGGATTGGTATTTCAGGACGAAAAAATCACCGTGAGAGCTCAGAGGTAGATTACGAAGGAAGGAAGAAGAAGAAGAAGAGGAGGAGGAGGAGGAGGAGTAGTAGTGACCTCAACAACAGAACGCTAGTAAACACGGGGTCAGAGAGTGAGAGAGAGTGAGAGAGAGAAGATGGAGACGCGCGGAACCCATGCAGTTTATAATTCCCTCAAACGACGCGTATACCGTACTTGTACCTCCGCACCCACACACACGGCAGCCCAGGCTCGCAAAGTAGCCAGCAGCTCAAGCGCACAGTGACCCCACCATAGCAGGCCAGCCAGCGCTTGCATACAAACCACGTCGGCGGCCACCCACCTCTCATGCAAGCCCACGCTGCACCAACGAACACCAGACAAAAGCGGCCCAGACCGCGTTGCCTCACTGCCCCCCAACCCACCGCAGCCAATTTCTCCTTCGTAGCTTCCACTCCCTTCATCGCAACCAAGAACCGCAAGACCCGTGAGCGCCCAGGCCATGCACGAAAGGTTCCGTGTAGCAGCACGGCGGCCCGCTGTTGATAAAGCCGGTCGAACACTCCGATCGTCATAGCGGGGTAAAAAAAGCAGCCCGCCAAAACACACGCGGGTAGCTAAGCCTTTTCGCCCCGAAGCTTGTTTCTCTGCTAGTGAGATCCGACGTACCTAACTACACCGCCTTTCACCTTCCCCACCATGTCTCTGTCCAGGCAATGCGCTAGCTGCTTCCGGTCGTGCTAGGAGCGGGGTACTGAGCGTACGCTTAGCTTGGAAAGTGGCATGATACAACAAAACAAGTCCGCCAGGTACGCTTTTGTCGCACCGACTATTGGATTCTTCAGGCTAGGTGGTGTGGGTGGGTATACGCTGCTGGGCTTTAGAACGCGCACGGATGGGTGTGGGCTAGTAGACATGGGCTTCTCTCAATGTATTCTTTTCTGGGGGTTACGTGTTAGCTGCGCTGTTGGGCTTTCTCTTTACGACATCGGTACAAGGCCTCGATCAGCTATGCGTCGGCCCCAAACCGCGCAATGGCCGACTCATCTAGGGGTGGAATCTGGGTACATGCAATGAGCAAAGTCGAACTAGAACCAAATGCGCTAGGCTTGCGGTATAGACAAGGGATTTTGGCACATGCGGCGTTGCTGTCAGAGCTGAGGAAACTAGGCTGCGGGTGAGACGCGGTTGCGGAAGTAAGGCGGTCGTTTCGGGGGCGCCGCCTGTTGGTTTAGTGCTGAGTCAAACTATCTTACCCACGTTTATACCATGAAGTATTTTTTATGTGATGGAGCAGCGCATGTATTGGAGGACTGATAGGATGCTTGTTCATTTTAATATATTGTAGAATCGACTAGTGCCGTTATATCGCTCTTGGACAAGAGGCATGAGGTATATCGCTCGTCGAGCCGGGACCTTTCTTGCGGAGATGCGGGCGATCGCATACAAGAAAACAAAGCCGTGGAAATTAGCGATTGCTACTCATCCCCGGATGCCCGTCTTTGCAAGACGTATGTGTTGTTCAATGTGTCCAAAATACCCCACCCCCTGAAATGTTGCTTTGATCTCAGACAAGCTGACGGCAGGTTGAGTGGCCCAGGACTGTGGTCGTATAGGGCCACTAAATCGGGCCCCTGACTTGTGCGTGGGTTCCTGAAAGCCTCCATGTACGTGGGCCCTATCGATGTCGAGCTCTCCTGGCAGCAGGCATGCAGGTCCCCTGCTTTAGCCTTCAATATCGTACGAGCCACTGCAAGCGCCTGCATGTTGCCAAGTATGTACCTGTAATTGATCTACATCACCCTTGCTCCAATATTATATGATGTTCGCTATGCTGATGCGGCTTGTGCTCGATGGTGCTGGGCTGGGAATCGGTGAAGGTTTCGGCGGTGAACTTGCGTCGGATGCGAGTTGTACGCGTTTGACGGGGTTGTGTGGCGGGGGGTAATAAGCTGGCGGCTGCGTCGTGCGGTGAAGATGCTCGTCCATCAATTGCCGAACCATACGCTCGACCCTGCCCCAATCATCCCATTCCGTTGCTCCATTCAATGGTGCTCCAGGTGGTGGTCTTAGTGGCAGGGCGTCGCGCATTGGTTCGTCGCCTCCTGGTGATCTCATACTGATGGGTGATGATCCTTGCCTGGGTTTTAGAGACGTACTCAAGTCAGTACCTGCCCAAACCCAAGAATGCTCCAGACTGCTCTGAATGTCAGCGCTGAGGTATGCAATCATCTCCTCGTCACGTTCAAGCTGCTGCTGGGATACGAGACCACTTCGCACTCGGTCGACGAGTCGCTCTAAGAAAAATGCCATGTTCTTCCCACACGCTGTGTTGATTTTTCGCGTTTTGCCGATAGCCTTTGAAATATGCAAGCACATCACAGCGGCATCGTACTGGCTTCGAAAGCACAGAATGAGAACACATCGCCAGAGATGCAAACATACAGCGTTGCTCGCGATCGAGGCCACTTTCTCCCCCAAAGTCTTTCCAGAATCCTGAATTGAAGGGTTGTTGAGCGCCCTTGAAACGTACTTGGCCGTGTCCTGAGCCACGGAGACGCACCGATCGAATGCGTTGTTTCGTTCCATCGGGCCAGATAATGGCGTGAGGTTCCGTCGGTAGAGATGGAAGCGAGCAGATAGTAGTGTGAAAATCGTGGGCAAGGCCCTAACGTCAAGCAACGCTCCCGAATCCAGCTGATAAGGTTCAGGAAGTAGTCGAAACTTTGATCGGATCTGCTCGTCAAAGTCTTGCGTGGTATGCGGAAGGATGACACTTGATTTTAGAGCCTGGTACAACGGCGCATAGAGGCGAGCGATGTGCACGGTGGCCACGAAGCCAGTCGAGTGAGCCGATCTTGTCAAGGATCGGAATGATCCATTGGGCTGGACGTAGCGGTCATCTACCGGTGAAGGTAAGGATATTTCGCAATCTTGCTCGTTGATGAGCGTCGGTCTATTCGTCTCAAGGGAAATGATCCTACGTTGTGGTCAGCGCCATGTAGTCATGGGAAAAGACTGAGCTATCTTACCTGTCACGGACGTAGATAGACCACCAAAGCCTGCGTCGTATCTCTCCATCAATGGCGGACCAGCAGTCGACTTCGGGGCATATCTGTAACTCCTGCACAATTCTAACCGCAGAAGCAAGCCAGACAGAGCCTAGGGATCGTTGGTTGTCCTCGGTTGCGAATATACTAAGCATGAGAGCTGCTTGGGCGTGTGTTATTGTGAGCTCTTGGGGCCAAGTTTCGAGAGTGGAAGTTGCAATCTTAAACATAGCCTGGCCGTCCGGTATCGCAGGGGAGGGATGGTGATCGGGTCTGGGCTGCAACGAGCCACAAGCCAGTACTGCGAAAAATAGACTAATCCACTCGCGTGAGCAACCTCCAAAGCTCCTCGAAGCATAGACTTCGTCCACTTCCCGTTGAAACGTGGGCCAGTGCAACGCAGGGTACCAGTCGTGTGTTGTGTCGAGGAAGGAGCGAGAAAGATGGGCGAATTCGGCCCGCCGAGGGACTTCAGGAAGCTGCAAGCCAGATTCTGCGGTGCTGTATCCATGTTGGTGGGGTGTACTGAATATGCCTTGCGTGTGCTCTCGGATGTTTGTGCGAACGTGATCGAAGTTGTCCAAGATTGGTACGGAAACGCGCCTCGGCCCGGGCGGGGTTGCAGAGTATGCTTCTGAGTGTCTGCGCTTCATATCTGCTCGCTCCATGTCCATAGGGTCCTTGTCGGAAACCTTTGTCCGTAACTGGGAGTTTACATGGGTCAACTCTGCTATCTGACTCTGGAGGTCCTGAACCTGTCTGCTCAAGGTAAGCTTTCACCTACGGAATTCTGGGGAACGGATACGCACTTGATCGATGACATCCGGCGATTCGTTTCCTTGGTGAACTGGCACCTGTGGTTTCGGCTCGAGCATTCCGAACATGCTGACGTCTCGGTAGCATCGCACTGTGGATCGGGTTAGTCAGTGTCGGTCGAGGCCCCCAGTCTGTCTGCTCAGGCTATGCGTACAATCATGTACCTTCGCCAATGGGTAAATGTCCCTGACATATGCTCGCTCACTGCACAGAGCTGGACCCTGGACTCCTGGGCCTCTGGCCTACCAATGGTAGCACAAGGCCAAGGGTCTTCGTCTCTCCAGGACAGCTACCGCCCCTGTACCACTCGCGGGGGACATGTGGATGAAGGTAATCCTCCGGGTCATCGCGGTTCCAGCGCGATTTGCAGACTTACTTTGACTTTGCGTTCTCGGCAAGCATCGCATGAAGGGTCTTTCCGTCGTTGGCGGTATGCTCGCTTCTGCGCATTCAGATTCACCGACGATATCTGCGTTGGCGAGATCATCAGGCCGTTGCCATCGTGGTGTTGGACTTCCGGTAAGCCCGCGGAAGCAGCACTCGGCGAGGTCGAGTGGCTGTAGGAATGGGAAGAGTAACCCGGTGACCTAGAGCCTAGCTGCGGAATGTTGGGTGTAGTAAGAGCCGCCTGTCGAGCAATTGGTTGTGCCAGAACAAACGGGTTAGGTGGTGGTACCATAGTATCTGGTGATCCCGCGCTTGAAGCCGTAGGTGACTTGTACATGGTGCCGAGCAAGCTACCCACTTAAAGCAGTTGAGGACTTCAAAGTCCGAGTTCCACGGATGAGAAAGGCTTTGGGCGAGAGATGGTTGTGGGGAAAGGTCGAATGCTATCGGCAGCAGCCGAGCACAACGCTACTCGGAATGGCCAGACGATATGAACACCTCGTGGCACCGGGTAGACGCGATGAGCCAATCAGATAGCCTGTCAACACATACCGTTGCCTTGGCGTGATGTGAAGTGCGGAAGCCGAAGAAATGTGGATGGACAAGATGACGAACGGGCCTTCAGCTGAGTGGGGAACCTGTACAGGCGAGCAAAAGTTCTGGTCGGCCGAATGACTTGGGTATACAAGCTGAATGCGCGATACTCGGGTGATGTTCCGTGCCGCTTGATCGAATGCTCCCAGCCAACCGCTGCTTCACTGGCCGAAATGCTCAAGGTCGGGGTAATAGTCTGGAGGAGTAATGGTTGCAAAAGAAATGAACTACCCACAGGACATGTATTAGTTGAGAGCAGCGACCAAGGCCCCACGGCTGTAAGGAAGTGAGAGGCGTTTCGGCTGACGGCAAGGGTCGTGGGAAGGATGATAAATCTCGGCAAGGATCCGAGGGGGGGGAGGGGGAGGAGAACGTGTAAACTCGACCCTCTCGTATGGGGCGGGACTCCAAATCGTAATCCTGCAGTGTTGATCAGCTCAAGTCCCGACCCCAATGCTGGAACCCTGGCGCACTTTTTCGGCGAGGCGGTAGAATAGCAGGGTCTAGTCGCCACAACGCCTTTCGATATCGGATGAGTGCTTTGAGGGAGGAAGAGGATTGGCAGCACGTGTCACGCTTTGCGATGGGTGCTGGATCGGGAAGGAAGTTTGGTAGCCCTGTCCAAGATTCCGGGACCCTGGACTAGTAGAGTAGTTTGGACAGTCGGGATGCGAAGGCGACAACGAAAGAGAACCGGAAACTTGTTCATGCACCTGACATGGCGGTATGGAAGAGACGGCGAAGGTTTTTTTGCGGGTCGGTAGGCGTCACAAAAGTCTAGATATGTCTTTGCAAGATCCATGAGCGGATGGGCCGGTGGAGGTTATGCAAGCCGATGTGCTTGTGTTTCGTGAGTACAGCCCAATGGCTCCGTAAAGCGGGTACAGCTGAAGACGCTTGCTTGATACGGGACGACGCGAAGCGAAACTTCTAGCTCTAAAGCTACACGGGGTGGCAGCTCCGTGGTTAAGTCGGATGTAGATCCGGATGGTTAGACTTGAAAAGGTCCATGACAGTGTGATGAAGCCTCATGTTCCAGAAGATGATCGGTTCGTGCCTAAATGCCAGTGGTCCACAAGGCTTCTCCCAAAACGTCCAGGGCATACCTTTTCGGCGAGATTCCAGCAGGGGTCTACCTGCATGGGGAATTGAAGGCTTTTCGCTAACGCCTGCCGCCATGGCGAAAGGCTGCAATGGCAGTCTGCACCACGAGGATTTATCGGCCCAACTGCTTCATGGCTGGAGGGGAATCAAGGCGAGCGGCGAGAGAGGCGAACAAACACGGTGTTCGTGGCCGGTCGGGAGCAGGCTACAAGCGCCACTATGGTGGTTCGCTAGTGACGCTGTCCCGGCGTCTTCTAGGGCGCGGCCTGGGAGCTGTGGAGACGGTGTAAGAAGCTGCTGAGCCACAGCAAGTCGAACGGCGATTTCGCCGCACACGTCAAGCCACAGCTCCTCCCGTTACCGTGCAGGCTCCGATTCGCCCACATGGCTGCCATACGTAATGCTCAGATTCATGCTCCCTTCAAGCCTCTCCCATCGCTAGGCCCACAAGCGGCAATGCAACGCACGCTCTTCTCCAACATCGTTGGCGGGAATGCCTCGTCTGCCACCCAGCGCGACCGTCAACATGTGTGGCACCGCCTGCAAAAACGTGTTTCCCCACGTTGCGCGTGTCCGCGCCCGTCCCGAGAGACCCACAAGCAGGGCCAACATGTTTCTAGCCTGGCCTTCTGATCGTTTTCACTCTTGGCGTCGAGACGCTCCCGGCCAGTCAGAATTAAGACGAGCTGAGTTCTGGTGCCGGGGGCGACCACAAACCAGGTCAGGGTGGGCTGAAATTTACCTTCAACTGCCGAACCGCTCGTCTAGACCGCCGCGCTCCTCGTCGCCACCCAGAGCTGACAGGTGCCGGTCTAGCAAGCGCGGATCTGGTACCTTATGAGGCTTTCGCCGGGCGTCTCAAAGACAGCTGCCATGTTTCTGATACACGGCTTAGGACGCAATGACCCTCCGCCCGAGCGAGCACCAATCTCACATGGGCCTCGACATCTGTTGAGAGCATGCACGCTGATCGGCACGTGCGCGCGAACAGAAGCGCTAGAAGGATTCAGGGCTGACGCCCTCTCTACGATATGGCCATTGCAAATTGTGCAGTTCCGAGCTGCTAGTCTTTTTATATCGTGTTTCGTTGCACACGTCGCGTGGATGACATCCGACGTCTGCCGTTGAATATTGATTCCATGTCGTCCTCGCCAGCCGCATCAAACGCATTACTGTCGAAAACTGTCATTCTCAAGATCTACGGATTGGATCGCTCGCTGATCATCTATGATTGCGCGGCCCCCTGGCGGGTCGGTAGCTTCCGTGTCAGGAAGGCAGCCGAAGGGGTTTCGAGAAGGATGAGGTGGCATGGTGTGTAGAGAACAAGGCGCTGCTAGGATGCTCATCTGCGAGACAGGGCCGAATCATCTCTTAGCCAACCCGAAGTTTGAGTACTGCAAGCCGACTTTGACGTGCGATCGGCCCTCCGATAAGGCGCCGTTGGCGACAGGCTAAAAAATGCGCCGATCACCACTCGCCTGGCGGTTTCCAACACGGACGATCGGCACGTGTCAGGCCGGAAAGAGGCAGCATGTAGAAAATCTTGCAGTCGCTTGGAGAAGGGGAAAAGCTTGGCCGCCGGCGGGCGCATGGAGAAGTAGGCAAATTGGAGACGTGAGTTGGAGGTGGGTGGCGACGTGACGACGCGTCCATTTGGCGGCATATGCGGCATATCGGCGACAGCTGCGAGAAGCCCCAGAATAGCAAACATCGACAAAGATGATCAGCATAAGGATTCAACGTGGCTGCCCCTGCAATATCCGCATACCTGTTCGCCTTGGGGTGTGGTCTTCGGAACGCGTCAGGACTTGTATGAGGCCCCTTCCGCACCCCCATGCACGCGGCTGACGAACGCGGTATTTACGTCGATATACAATCCAAACGCGACGGACTCGTCTCCGCTCCCTCATGTGAGCATCATTATCAATATCTTGGTAATACTACTACGTCGTGTCCGGGGGGGTCTCCAGTGGGCTTCACAAACGAGACATGTTTCACACCGCCGTCCCCAGTCGGCCATTGTGCAATGTCCCGAGACAGTGGCTCAATTGAAGCCCAAACCTTAACTCGACCACCAGCAAGAATAGACACGATCCTGCATGACCTTGCAAACAGCTGTAGGACCGACACGACAATACTAGCAAACGATACATGCACAGCGATATGTAAGACTGGCGCCGGAGTGAACATTTGCAGCCTCGGCAAGGTACCTGTGGATCGGCACCGGAAATTGCTAGATACCGTCAAACCAAGATTTTCGACGACTGGAAGCTTTTAGAAGGACAGACAAAACACCAAAGCTTATGTAGCAGTTTCTATACGGAAGCTATCGCGGGTGTTGAACCTTGGACTCGTTGGAACATGTTCGAGAAGGGTTGAACTGCTCGTTACCCCTCACAGCTAGCGTCCAAACCAGCCTCGGTACATGGGACCTGTCGCATACCAGTTGTCAACACCGAGGTCGCGACTGTAGGACAATCAGCGTAATCATGGATTACTGATTTGTCAACTCTCTCTATACATTCCATCGCATTTCCAGTTCCGTCAACTCAACTGCACCATTCATCTGAATACTGTCATAGTCCCGCAGTACATCCACCGAGGAATTACACAATGGCTTCCGCAGAGCAAGATGTCAAACTCGACGACTTTTCCAACATCTTCAGTCTAAAAGGCAAAGTCGCAGTTGTAAGCGGCGGCTCCCGGGGTCTAGGACTGCACGCTGCATCGGGGTGCGTTATCATTTCTCATATTCCCACCTCCCAATCTAACCAGACTATTTACTAACATCACGCACAGTCTGATGCAAGCAGGCTGTTCCAAAGTCTTCATCACCTCACGCAAGGCCTCAGCCTGCGACGCCGCAGTCACGGCCCTCAACGCGCTGCCCAACAAATCCCCCGACGCAAAGGCCTACTCAATCCCCGCCGACAGCTCCCGCGTCAGCGACATCTCACGGCTTGTGGCCGAAGTAGCAAAGCACACGGATCACGTCGACATATTATTCGCCAACGCGGGCGCAACATGGGGTAGTACATTTGACGCGGTCGACGAGAAGAACGGGTGGGATAAAGTCATGGATTTGAACGTCAAGGGAGTATTCTTCACCATCCAAAAGTACGTATATATATACAAACCCAAACCCCTCCTTGAACAAAGCCAGTTCAGACAAAAGGCTAACAGAAACGCCAGATTCGCGCCTCTCCTCCAGAAAACCGCAACCCTCGCCTCGCCCTCCCGCGTCATCGTCACGGGCAGCGTAGCCGGCATCGGCGTGGGGTCGACGGGCGAAATGGGGACATACTCGTACTCCGCGTCCAAAGCGGCAGTGCTGCATCTCGCGCGCAACCTCGCTGTGGAGCTGGGTCCGCGGCATATTCTCGTCAACGGGATTGCGCCGGGCTTCTTCATGAGCAAGATGGCGGGCGCCATGATGGAGGCGGCGGGCGGCGAGGAAGCGCTCGGCAAGCAGAGTCCGAATGGACGCGTGGGGCGGCCCGAGGATATCGCGGCGGCGGTTGTGTATTTGAGTAGTCGTGCTGGTGGGCATGTTAATGGCGATGTTATTGTGCTTGATGGGGGGAAGATATTGGGGGGGAGTAAGTTGTAAACTGTAGACGAAGAAGATGGATGAGGGGGTTTGAACAAGCTACGATTGCTAGCTAGGAAACAGAAGACGAAGCAATGAACAAAGGTTATTCCATACATCGTTTCATTCTCCCTCTCCATTTGGAATCTTCATCCCATGACACCCTTTATATCCGCTCTTCTCACTCGGCCTCCACCCCTTCAACACCTCCCTCTTAACCTCCTCCTTGATCTCGAAAACCTCAACTCGGATAGGTCGACACGTACTCTTCATATCCTTACCCTCCTCCTCCCCACCATCACCACCCTCCCCCGCCTGATGCCACCCCCACTGACTCAAATCACCCCCCGGACACGTACTCAACGCACAAAGCACATCCATCTCAGCAAAAAACATAATCCAACTCCCCTCCTTCGCCGGGCTAGATTCCATAAAGTACCTACCCTGGGAGTCGAGACCAGTGACTTGGAATACGTTGAGGACGTCGTGGATGTCGTATTCTGTGAGTCCGTGGGGCAGGACGGCGCGGACGAGGTTGGAGTGGCAGTGGTAGTCGTAGGAGGTTGAGGTTAGCATATGGGAAACTATTTCTTTTGTTAGTTTTGGAAGGGAGGAGGAGGTAGGGGGATGGGGAGAGAAAGATACCATAAGGATCACACCTCGTCCCCAACAAATCATGACATCGACCCCCCCACCTCGTCACTCCACCTCTCTCATCCCTCCTTGCCTCTCTTCCCTTCCCCCCATTTCCATCTCCCCCCTCCTCACCACCACCACCTCCTCCTCCTTCCACATCATCGGCATCCTTAACCTGACACCCATCCCCAACAACCCCCACCATCCCCCTCATAAACGGCAAACAACTCCACAACCGATCTCCCACACTGACATGACTCCCCTGCAACTGTCTCGTGCGACTAGCCCAGAACCGCTCGCGCGCATCATGTGCATTCCACACGTTCAAGTCGCCGACCTGTGGGCCGTCAGGTGTAGAAAGGCGAAATAGTTGGCCTGCGGTAACGGTCCAAGCGAGGCCGCTGCGAGGGGGGATAGTGAAATCTTGGGTTTTTGTGAGGGAGGAGGGGGGGAGGGAGGCGAGGGTGGTGTAGAGGGCTGTTGGGGGGTGGAGGGGGGAGGAGGGGGAGGTGGGGAAGTAGGCTGGTTTGGGGGGTGCGTTGTTGGGATTTGGCATTATGGTTGTGGTTGTGGGTGGGAAGGGGAGGTGTGGATGGTGGTGAGGGCGGTTGATGTGGGATAGGATGGTGAGAGCGAGAGAGGGAGTTGGAGTCACTTAGTTGTATGTATGCTGCTGCTGCTCTCTGCGATTAGGTCAGGATCCACATTTGCATGTCTTATTCAGAGCCGGCGATAAGCGTGGGTGCTCTCACTTGTAGAAAGCAAAGGCCGATGTCGGATACGGGATCGGGAGAGAGAAAGAAAGCCGTTCCTGATAGTGCTTGAGTTCAAGAGTTTCCAAGAACGAACGCGTTCACCATAGTAACTTTATGTTTTGTGTTGATTGATATAGATTCTCAATGTTACTTATGTAGCACTATTTTCTTTTTGTAACCACCAGTATCATGCCTCTCCTTTTTTCCAGAACTTCGTGCGAAATATGGAACCACAAGAAAACAAGAAAATAACATAAATCGCGTTACACAAATTATACACCCGCACTCTTCACATCTGCTTGGTCGCCATTGACGGCAGCTTCCAGCTTATCCACAACGGTGCCATTCTGCTTATCTTTGCTCGAAGGACTCGAGTCCGGGCTAGGAATTTCCAGCGTATTCGACCGCTTGGGACGGAAAGGGATGGGTGTAGTTGGTCTCGATGACAGGAACTGTGCAAGTGTTAGTAACCTTCATACATCTAGGTTACTTCTTCAAAAACTCACCGAAGAAGCAGCGCTTAGCATGGCAATCAGAGACGCTTGGACAACATCCTGGTGGATACCAACACCCCAAACCTTGTGGTTGCTCTGCGCAGCCGTACAGCCAATATACGTTGCTGCCTTTGCGTCCTTACTTGTGCCAATGGTGTGCTCGTTGTAGTCTACAACATCTAGATCGATACCCAGACTCCTCAGCGCATCTGCGAGCGATGACAGCGCACCGTTGCCTGAACCCTGGATGCTGTGTTCTTGGCCGTCAATCTCAATGACTCCAGTGAAGATACGGCGCAGGTTCTTGCTGCTAGCCGTCTTGCCTTCCTGCGGTGGCTGAGGCGTCGCGGAGCGGTCGGCCTTGATCTCGTAGTCGACGAGGGAGAAGCGCGGGTTGCGCTTGAGGTGGTATGCCTCTTCGAAGAGCGTCGTGATTTCGGTAGGTAAGAGTTCGCGGCCGAGCATGTCCGTCTCCTTTTGCACAACCTTGGAAAAGGCGATTTGAAGGCCACGAGGTAGGTCGAGCTCGAGCTGACGCTGGATGATCCAGGCGATGCCTCCCTTTCCACTTTGTGAGTTGACGCGGATGATGGCCTCGTATGTGCGGCCGATATCTTGAGGATCGAGAGGGAGATATGGAATCTGCCATCTGCTCTCGTTTGTCGCGCCGTTCTTCTTGCGCAGCTGGAAACCCTTCTTGATGGCGTCTTGATGTGAGCCACTAAAGGCGCACACGACGAGTTGGCCGCCGTAGGGTGCGCGGGGGTGGATCGGAATCTTGTTGCAGCTCTCGACCATGTCGATGATGGACTTGAGGTCGGAAAAGTCAATCTTGGGATGTATTCCCTGTGTGTATAAGTTCAGGCCAAGAGTCACCAGGTCAACGTTTCCAGTGCGCTCTCCATTACCAAACAGCGTACCCTCTACACGATCTGCGCCCGCCATTTGTGCCAGTTCGGCGGCTGCGACGGCACACCCTCGGTCGTTGTGTGGATGCAGGGATACGCAAATCTTCTCCCTCTCGCTAATGTGCTTGCAAAAGTACTCGATCTGGTCGGCGTAAATGTTCGGTGTGGCTACCTCGACGGTAGCGGGTAGGTTGAAGATGATCTGGTTCTCGACACTGGGCTCCCACGCAGCCTTGACAGCCTCGCAAACCTGGATGACGAACTCTGGCGAAGAGTCTGAGAAGGTCTCTGGAGAGAACTCGTACGACCATTCGGTGCCCGCCTGCTCGGGATCGTCCTTTGTTATTGATCGCGCGTACTTTGTGCATTCGACTGCGAGGGCGATTGTCTCATCGTCGTTCATGTTGAAGACGATTTGCTGGAAACACGGGCTAGTCGCGAGGTACAGGTGGAGGATGGCCTTCTTCGCGCCCTTGAGGGAGTCAACGGTTCGGCGGATGAGCTCCTTGCGGCATGGCGAGAGGACTTGGAGGGCGACATCGTCTGGTACTACGCCAGGCGTTTGTACGAGGCGTTGTGTAAAGTCAAAGTCGGTTTGCGACGCAGAAGGGAAGGAGACTTCGATTTCCTTGTAGCCGAGCTTAACGAGCATCTGGAAATATTCCCACTTTTGCGTGCCATCCTGAGGTCCGTGTTAGTACAGACGATAGCTAGCGACATGTCGGCTGTAACGCACCATGGGGTCGACTAAACTCTGGTTTCCATCTCGCAGATCAGTTGCCAGCCAGCGGGGCGGCTTCTCAATCGTCTTGTTCGGCCATGTCCTGTCCGGCAGGTTCAATGGCTTGAAGGGCTGGTACTTCTTCCAAGGCTCTGCGAGCATAGGCATGTTGAAGTCTGGTCGCGTGTTTTGCTTCTTCTAGTCAGGTAATTCGCGCTAACTGGCGACCCGGTGGGAAAGCGTGTGTTTTGGTATGGAAAAAGAAGCGAGCGACTACAAAACCCTCGAGTATGAAGATTTATAGGCGACTAGAAGGAGGGAGAGTATTAGTAGAATTTCTGGCTATGACTGGGTTATGAATCACAAAAGGAACAAAAGGAAAACTTTGGTGCTCGGTGATACTAAGCCCTTAAGCCGGGCACTGAATGGCATATGACGATGCGGGGCGCAGAAAATCGCTTGCGCCCTGTGCTGCAATTGCGGGGTCCGACTTCGGGCTGCCTGAGCTGCTAGCACTCCGACGAATGGGAACATGAGGATTGATTGATTACGAGATGTTGAGCCATCACATGAGAATGTGAGGCGTTCTGATTGCGGTGTGCATGGTGGTTGTTCAAGTACAGTAGTGTGCACCCTGTACATGTGGTGTGTATGGGATATACACATCCAGCCTGTGGGTGTGGCAGTATGGTTGCGAGGACAGCGGGTATTTCAGGTACGCCATTTAGCGCATGATTCAATTCGACGGAAGAGATTTGCTCATGAAAATACTGCCTACTTTCATACAAAGCGCGTCACTGGTAGCCGGCCGGTCCGTGGCTAGCTGCACGCTCCGAGTCTTTAGTCCTGCTAGAAGACGGGCACCCTCAAACCACAGCAGTCGACCTCACTGCCCTTGACACCAACCGTGCATCCAAAGTATAGGCTGCCAAACTCCTGCACAAACGCTCGGTCGGCCTCTGACCATGTATCCAGTCCCATTCTTGACAGGTCATCTCTGTCGATAATCAAGCCGTCCCCATCGTCATCCTCATCGCGCTCGCCTTGTTGATCGGCCTCGACGATTTGCGAGAGCGACCGTATCAGCAAGGAGGATTGTCGGTGAAAGTATGCAATAATTGCTGTTTCTAGTGACTGCGAGTACTCGGATAGGTCGCCAATGAGGTCGCGATCCGTCTCCCGCTCTGCAGCGGCGTATGCATCCTTCTCGCCCGCGGACGCCCACCACATGTAGCCCATGTATGCAAGTCGCGACCAAGTCATGGGCTCCACCACCGTGTCGTCGTATGCTTCGTTGAAGTCGTCGTCGGCACGCTTGGTATCAACCTCGTTGCGCGACAATAGCGGGACCTGGTCGTCGTTGTCGTTGTCGTTGTTGTCGTCGTCTGTGTAGGGCTCGGGGGTTTTGTGGGGTCGATTTCGCTGCTTGAACAGCTCCTTGTGCAGGAGTCTGTAGCGTGCGACATCTCGCTGGCTGGCCTTGATCAGGCTGCCATCGCTCGTCCGTATCCGTGGCCAGCGTCGCTCTTGCGGCGGCGCATCGTATGCGTGTGGCAGCTCGACGATGATGTCGTAAAGCTTTGGCTTTGTGGTGATGATTTCATCCGTCGTACAGGCTGCCCAGCCCTCCAACGGCTCGGCGCCCGGCGTGTGTCGGCCACTTTTGGGGTTGCGAAGGTCTTCGAGGTAGGGTATGTCGTGCACGCCTACGGAGAAGAGGCAGGGCAGACGCAGTAGCTCGTCGGTGCCGGGGATGAGGTGTTCGGTATCTCGAGGCGATATGCTGGAGAGCACGGAGAGGTTGTACACTAACTGCGTCAGCTTCACGGGACAAACATGCCTAAGCAGTCCTAGACGTACCAAACTCACAAGCGGTTCTGACTGGAGGAATACCGACAAAGAGAATCCTTTTCCTCAGCAGCGCCGCTTGTTGTAATCGAAATACCAACGGGCCGAAGGTGTCGATGAAGCGCTGGATTGACAAAGCCGGGTGGTACTCGGGTAGGCTCTCCTCGTCCTTTAACACGGCGCTCACGGTTGATATCGCGCGCGCCCTACTGTGCCCATTCGTCTCGCTACCACTGCGAGGCTGTTTGGCCGTCTGTTCCTGCCAGAACTCCTCCAGTGGTGTGATTGCCTCGAGGTCACTGGCTAGGGCGGCAGCCAGCTTCTCCAGGCGGCCAGCAAGCAACCATGCTCTCCCAAGCCGACCGTATTTCCCCTCCTTCTTGACCAGTATGCCTACCGAAACAAAATTGGCGTTGCGCTCTTCCGCCCCTGCGTCGCCCTTTGCAAAGGCGCTGAGTCCGGCGTATCCCTCGTGTGTAAAGTAGACCAGGTCGTTCTGGACAGAGTGCAGTCCTGATGGAAGCGATTTGTACTCGACGGCATTTTCAAGCGCAATATTGGGCGTTGCGGTGCGTTTCCAAGCGATGGTATAGCTGTTGCTGTTCAGCGCGTAGCTCTATGTAAAGGTACCTTCTCCACTCAAAAGCGCATGCCATACCCAACTTTCTTGTCGAATTTGATCAAAAACAGCGCCTCTACGCTGAGCGTATCCTCGTCATGCGAATCAATCGTCGCGCTCGACTGGGTCGAAGCCGACATGGTGGCTGATGCAATTGTATAGTATGTTGGCTGCTGCGCGGCCGCCGCCGGTGATGCAACAACGGCTGCCAGGGCGATCCCCCGACGACGCATGCGCCACTATGCCCCGACTCACCAGCCACCAGCCACCAGCCACGCGGCTTTGTTCACCACATCTGCTAGCATCGCGCTAGCGGCCCCATACAGCACTGCTGCACTGTCTGACCATACATGGTACATTCCGCCGTACAGCATGCATTCGTGAGAACTTCTCCATGAGCCAAATCTCTCAATCGTGGGCACCTCCCTACAACAAAATTGCGATAGCTTTAATAGCCACCACAATGCACCTCCGCTGTAAAAGCAATGCCACATTGCCATTCCTTGATCACATCGCTGACACATCGACAATCGATCTAGCCCAGGTGTCAAGAGACTCGCAAAAGCCTTGTTATCGCCAGCCGAGCACCCGTAAATCGGCCATATGTCAGACATCTCGTAATTCGCGCCCCGTTTCCATGCCGGGACCTCGACGCATACCGTGAGATTACGGCCATCTTATCTGATCAAATTTTTTCTTCCCTCACTCTTCTTCTTGGCCGTGGGAATGGTTCCTATCAAAGGTCGAAAGACGAGCGAAAAAGTCTCGTTGGATCCTGTCGTAGGACAACCCGACGCGTCTGAGACCGCATCAGAACCTGGAAATGAGGAGAGAAGGCGCCAATCAGGTATGAAATAGTGTTCCTCGACATCATCTGTCGAAACTGATCCCCATTTAGATGAGTCGAGCGCACCCAGCGCGGAGGTTCTCCTCGCCGCAGGCATAGGTCTTGTTGACGATGACCCCGACCTTCCCTGTCTGACAGTCCGAATGTGGACAATAGGCATCGTCTTTTGTCTGTTAGGAAGCGGTCTCAAAACTTTGTATACTTTTCGCTTTTCTTCATCTCACTATCTCAGTCAGCAGTTCAGTTCCTAGCTTTTCCATTAGGCAAGGCCTGGCAGTAAACAATACCCACTTTGGGTTTCACTGTCTCTGGTAACTGCATCTCCCTGAACCCTGACCTGTTTAATTATAAGTTAATCTACACCTTATTTCCAGCATCCTAAGACATGATTGACGAATTTCATCATAGGAAAACATTCTCATCTACATGCTCGCCAGTCTGAGCTTCATGACGCGGCTCAGCGCCGACGTCTTGACAGAACAGAGATTCTTCTACGGTTTCAATGCTGGATGGGGCTTTGAGCTTTGCATCACACTCTCTACCATCATATTCGGCTTCGGTCTTTCAGGCATGTTCCGTACTATAGTCATTGAGCCTGCTAGCTTTGTATGGCCTAGGTTCCTAGGAAACACGGCTCTCAAACACGCATACATCGCGAAAACAAGACGGCAGGAGCAAAAGGGAGAGTAGTTGGACTATTTCGCGTTACAAATTCTTCACTATCGCTTTCTGCGTTTCCTTTTGCTGGTACTGGCTTCCTAACTTCTTGTTCCCCGCCTTGGGCTACTTTACCTTTATTTGCTGGGCCGCGCCGAACAATGCTGTGGTGAACCAGGCGTTTGGCATGAAGAGCGGCAAGGGCATCCTTCCCCTTACTTCTGACTGGAGCCTGATTGCCTACATTGGTTCTCCTCTTGTTGTCCCCACATGGACCATTCCTAATGTCTTGGCCGCGCTCGTCTTCTGGATCTACATCGTGTCTCCCATCATCTACTACACCAGCACTTGGTATACGGGCTACCTCCCATTCCAGAGCAACACTGTATACGACAATACGGGCATGGAATACAATGTCTCCAGGACTATTGACAAATCGGGTGGCTTTGTCTTCGATCTCACCAAATATCAGGAGTACTCCGAAGTACGTTTCGTACATCTGCGCTGCTGATTAGTTTCTGTGACTGACATCTGAAGATTTACATGCCAGTTACGTATGCTCTCAACATATTCGAATTGTGTTTCGCGTCTATCGCAGCCCTTTTCGTCTGGCTCTTTCTCGAAAAGCGCCACCAGATCATGAACATTGCACGATCCTCACCGTTAGCAGGCATTCTAGGCAAAAGCAAGACGGCCCTCAAAAGTTCCCAGCCCTATTACGAAGACGTACCAGTTTGGTGGTACATCACTATAACTCTGGTGAGAATCGCTTTGGGCATGTTCGCATGCGAATACTACCCCTGTCAACTACGGCGGTACGGTGCTCTTTTCGCTTTTGCAATTTCTACCCTCTTCTTTGTACCGGTACGTCTCAGCGCTCATTTTTTCCCCACCAACCATGTCATATATTGATGCTAACCGCCTTTCCTCGTACAGCTAGCATGGGTCTATGCGACCTCGAAGGTGAAGATCCAAATCGACATGATCTGCCGCATCATAGCCGGCTACCTGTACGAAGGCATAGTGCTAGCCAACATCTGGTTCTTCAACCTAGGCCACATTTCCGGGATAAAAGGCCTGGCATTCGCCCAAGATCTCAAGCTGGGAATCTATTGGAACGTAAAAAAACCATGTCCTTTTCTGTCCCCGCTCCTCCTCCTAACAAGAAGCTAATTTCCTCGGTCAATATTCTAGATCCCACGCCGCAAACTTTTCGTCGCCCAATTCACTGGTCTCACCATCGGCGCGATCGCCCAAGTCAGCGTCGTAAACTGGGCTCTCACACACATCCCGCACATCTGTACGCTGATGCAGCAAACAGCTTCACCTGCCCTTCTCCCGCACCCACTTCAACACATCGCTTATCTGGGACGCCGTCGGACCGCGCCGGTTCTTTGCAAAAAGCGCTCTGTACCACCCCTTGCTGTACCCCTTCCTCCTCGGCGCCTTGCTGCCCCTCGCCATCTACCTGTTGCGCAGACACGTGTTCCCCCGCTCAAAGTGGCTCACAAGAGCTCATGCGCCGCTTTTGCTCGGCGGGCTGAACTACATCCCGCCTGCTTCTGGGACGAATTACGGGAGCTGGGCGCTTGTGAGCTTGGTAGTTGGGCTGTGGGTCAAGAAAAGGGATAGGGAGTGGTGGGCCCGGTATAATTTCGTGTTGAGCGCGTCGCTGGATTGCACGGTTGCGATTGCGGGCGTCCTCATATTTTTAACGGTGTTTTACACGGGCGCGGCCGAGGGGTTGGACTGGTGGGGAACAAGGGTTTACAAGGGTACTTGTGATTGGAGGAAGTGTCCATGGAAGGTTGTTGCTGAGGGGGACACGTTTGGGCCTTGATCGAGGGCTTTGCGGATTTCGTTCCGATGAAGGACTCCAGATCACTTTCTATTCCTCGTATTGTCTTTCGGATCTTGTTTACTTACTCCATGGGCACCCATGTCCCGGTCCAAGAACTAGCCACTTTGATAGAGTTTGTGTCTAAGTGTTCAATTTAGTGACTTTGGACTTTGGGCGTTTACATGGGTTCCGAGGAGACTATATCGTGTGTACAGTTAGCATTGGGTGGCGTCTATCGTCTTACATGGCAGCATCCATGTTTTAACGCGAAACGATGACATGCAGTGGCGTCGCAATGTCCTGGGCCTAATAACGGCTTAGCCAGGCCCACGTGGATGACGGCCAGTGTAGTGGTTGCACGAATTGGTCATCCTGACTAAACGAGCAACTTCAGCTTTTGGAAACGTCATCCGCTTGCGCAACATCTGCAACCTCCATCACAACATTGAAATTCTTTGGTGGACTTTAATGTCCTCGACTTCACACCCCAGCAGCGGCCTAGAGAAGGTGCATCCGTCTCGAACTTTGTGGAAGTCGTGAGCTTCTTCGAGCACTCACCCGTTACGTCTGTCGAAACTTAAACCCAACTGTACATCAGCCGATGACAAGGTACATTACACCCGCTCACCCGGTTGGCATATCATGGTAAAGAATGTGCACCAATCCATCTCAAGGAGAAAGAGCCGTGGGTGGTATTGCTCTGCACTTCCAACAGCAGACCACTCTCTTGTCCAAATGCGAGGGCTGGGGCGAGAGCGAGAGCGATATTGGTACGTCGGAAAACACTCCACCAATGAACTTGTCTTGACGCACTTGATTCAAAAAGCTCAAAACCCGGGGAAACAAGACCGGGTGGTCATAAAGACATCGTAGAGTGTTACGGGGAACGGCCACATCTCCGAAAAAGCCCCGCGGAGCACCAACATGGACGCGTTGCGCGATTCTTACCACAAAAGGATGATCTCGCGGAAGACTCTAGTTTTGATGTACGGGCCAGCAGGCTGCTGAAGCCACGCCGGAGGGTTCTCCTAGGGTTCCCGCTACAAGTGCGTCGTACGGCGCGGCAGTTGCATGGAACATTGCATCATGATGCTGAGACTATCACACGCGTTGAAAAGCTGAATCACATCCGATCACAGAACTGCATCGCGAGAAAGCCTCAACCAGAAGTCCATGAACCGCGACTGCAATGCGATTAACTTTAGGCTACTGCGAGGGCCAAGTTCCTGCGCGCTGTTAGGATGCACATCAGGGAATGCGCTGTACTCACAGATTATGGTGCTTCGACGGAGAAGCCTCCGGCAAAAAGGTATGTCTATAACATGAATGCCATGTCTTAGGCCATTGTGGGCCATTTGCTCGACGGGCAACGTTAGCCCAAACCTTCTCATACCTAAGATTGAGGAGAACCATTTTGAGCTCGATGGTATGACCGCCGGAATTCGGGTGACAACGGAATCAATCCGTGTCAATTCGAAGACACAGATTTGCAACTATTCGCCGGACACGGGTATCTCCACGACGCTTGATGTTAGAACGGAAACCCCTGCGAGCGATGCTGGTTCCGTCTCTAGCCTAGAGGCTAAAGAGATCTGCACGCTCGATCTTCGCTCGGGCCGCAAGCTAGTTAGGACCACTAGACATGCCGTAGGCCACATGTTTCGAAAATGACCCCGGAACCCAAATCCGGATCACCACTGTGGATCTATGAATCGAGCTTCAATCCCAATGGGATTGACTCGATGCACACCGAGACGAGGATTGTTCCTTCGCGAACTTAATTCCAAGGGAGGTTGATGTGGGCTTCTGCATCTCGGCACCTAGAAAGCGATGTGCCTGGACCTACCTTCGCCAGTAAACATCCGCATCAGAGACTGAACTCGGCGAAAACCCCGCCTGGTATTAAATTATCGCAGACGTTAGGCACTAGCCGTACAATTAACTTGTAAGTTATGCGACTATGCCTAAGCAATCGCTACTTATACATCTAATCCTCATCGCATATTGGACGCAGACGTCCGGATTGGGAATATCCTCCGCGCCCGCAATACCGACTGCACGTCTCGATCGTATTTGGTCTTTCAGTATCGTTGAGGACGCCCAATATGGCATCACAACTGGCGAACTTCAAGAGTAACCCGAGTGAAACTCGTGGGCCGCTCATGAGCATCACAACCTGGATGGAATTCGCCGTGGCTACCCTCTTCCTATCGGTTAGATTCATGGTTCAAAAAGCTCAACGGAAGCTATGGATCGATGATCTACTTCTTGCAATCGCCTGGGTAAGTGAAAAGACCTTGGGATTATGGCCGGTAGCTTACAAGACACAGTTCTTCCTCCTTTGCCAGGTGATTTTGAATCAACTTAGTATCAATCTGGGATTCGGAAAGCATGCGCTCGACAGTAAGAAACTACCATAGACCAGCTTCTCTTGCTTTGATCTGACTCTTGAATCAGTCGACTTTAGCCATTTCGATCGCATCACGTATTACGGCGCAACCGCACTCACAGTATCACTAGCCGCCATCACCATCAGCAAGATTTCATTCGGAGTCACCTTACTTCGATTGACGGAAGGCTATCTCAAGATGTGGGTATGGTTCGCCATAGTTACTATGGCCATTTTCGCGATACCTGCTGGCGTTCTCCCTTGGATCCTGTGTAAACCTCTGGCCAAGACCTTTGTGGACATTCTACCCGGCACCTGCATCAACAAGGAGCCTTCGGTCGTTTATGGGCGATTCCAAGCTAGTCAGTAGCCATACGCTGTCATTCAGATTCTCTTGCTGACTTGGAGAACAGTTTGGTCTGCTCTTATGGATTTCTCGCTTGCCCTTATCCCGTGGAAGGTTCTGCTGGGTCTGCAGATGCGTACCGCGGAAAAGGTTGGTGTTGGTATCGCCATGAGCCTGGGTTTACTGTAGGTTGATCATGTTAGGTTTCCAAGGCTATGCTAACTATGTTGAAGAGCAGGTGCTACCGCCATCCTCAGAGCTCGATACGTGGAATTACTTGCACACCAAGATCTCTCTTGTAAGGAAATACCTTCTCCATCATCAACTTTGACTCACGAAACCAGACGATGCATACAACTCTGTCATTTGGTCCGTGGCAGAAGCATCCATGACGATAGTTGCAACGTCGATCCCCGTACTGCGTGTGTTTCTCAGACGAGTAGCTAACACTGCCATGGACAACTTCCGCTACAACGTTGCTCATGGCAAGAGCTCGAGGACTGGGGGCTCTTCCTACCCCAGCGGCCACTCCAAAGGCTCCCACGGCTCGTCGCAATATTCGAAGAGATCGACCTGTTCAAAGTGCTCACATTGTTCCAGAGCCGGGGTTATGCTCCCACCAGTCAGCCTAGGCCGGTCACGATTGATGAGCACATTGGACAACTTCAGCGAGGAATCGCTAGTGCAGATCAACGGCAGAGTTGGCGGAAGCAGCAGCAGGGCGCCAACGCACTGCGTCGAGATGAAAGACATTGTGGTGCATGAGGCAACTGGGCGGGTTTCAGCGACCACTCCAGAGTCGATGGCATCGGCGGAACAGGCCAGGGCTCCCACACCATCATGGCCCTTATGATATCACCCTAGACAGCACACGGCAGCAAGAAACGCAGCACCATAAAGTGGAGATGTATGTAGATTAGCATAGCAAACATTAATCAGTCACGAGTAATGACGACACGGCGGGAACCATCTGCAAACTCCACACACACACACATCTACACACCTTTTTTCCCAGCCTCGTGAACCAGATCAACACATCCGCATCGCGGCAACACCCATGACCCATATTCCACCACCGCCATGGAGAAAACCAACCAACCAACGAACCAACCAACCAACCAATACCCCCCTTTCCGTTTGCGGAATAATCCGCGACGACCCTTGCTCTCCAGTTTCCGTGCAGGAAGAAAAAGGAAAACAGAGTTTACCGTGCCCGGCATGAGATCGGCCACCATCACCACTACCACTACTACGAGGACGATCCAGGAACGCAAGGCAAATGTGCGTCAACGCTAGCACGGTGATAATCCCCGGATCTAAAAATCCCCCCCTTCACCAACAGGAAATTGGGCCGCTAGGGCGCCCACGTGTGTGTGGGGCGCTGGTGTGGCTTGCGAGGCAAAGTTTATGTAGAGGGCGCGGTGCACGGTGCTGATGGGTTGGGTGGGCGGGTGCAGGTATGCGGGGATCGACAGTATGGCTCTGGTGCTAGATTGGATTGGATTGGAAGTAGCTTGCAGTCTTGATCTTTGGAGATTGCAGCGATACATAGCCTTAGTAAATCTCGATGAGTATCGCATAACTGCGCAACGCAACAGCAAAAGCGGGACACGTCAAGGGAAAAACCATATACCAAGGCAAGGCAAGGTACAAACAATTCTCGCTGCATGTGAACAACCAAGCGTACCCGCTAACCAACGAAAAGTCGCCTATTTATCACCGCTAGTGGCCCCTCTCGTACTGTACCATGCAGGTTCCACGCCTGCATCGCCTTTCTCCCCCCCCTCTTGATTCAGGGACCACGCATTATGTGACGGGGAGAAGGCATGAGTCTTATTCTACCGGTTCAACAAGGTTTGCACTTTGCGGTAGTTGGGGGGCTAGAGGGAAGGCGGCGCGAGGCGAGGCGAGGCGATGTGATGGGGGGAGGCAAAAGGCGAAAGTACAGATGCAGTTAAACTCAGATCGAGGTGATGTAGGGTAAAGGAGGATAGGAAGGTAAAGGGTCGTGTATATATTAACGCTTGCCAACGCCAACGCCGACACTGTGCATTTGAGTCGAACCACCCTCTCCCTCCCATCCATCTTGTTTTTGTCTTCTTGTTGTAGCTATCCCTGTCGGGTTCTCCGAACACCATGAGGTTCTCCCTGCTATGCAGCGCAACGCTGTTTTGCACCGCGACGCTAGCATTTCCCGCGAGCTTGGTCAACGGCGATATCAGCGACGAGACGCTCGCGCAGATTTCTTCGCTCGCGGACCGCATTACTAGGGAGGCGGTTGCGAAGAGGCAGTTGGGACTTGGGCTGGTGAAGCCTGGGTTTGATGCTGAGAAGCAGCGGGTTAGCACTACGGGGGTGCATCGATATGTATGTTCCTTTCTTCATGTTTTGCCACCTTACTGTTGAGTTTTGCTGGAGAGAGCTTAGGCTAACACTTTCTTACAAAATAGATTGCGCCGGGGCCTAACGATATTCGCGGTCCTTGTCCTGGGCTGAACACCCTGGCGAACCATGGGTATATCTCTAGGACGGGCGTGTCGTCCGTGGTCGAGATGACACAGGCGTCTACAGAGGGTATGCGAAACTCTCAACCTCATCGTGTGTCCCGGAGACCCTGACATATCTACTAGTGTTCGGAATGGGACTCGATCTTTCTGCTTTCTTGTCCGTCTACGCTGCTGTCGTGTCGGGCGACCTCACCACAGCGTCCATCGGAGGCAAGCCAAAGAGCGGAGGTCTACTGACCGGATTGACGTCTTCGCTTGGTGTTTTGGGAGAAGCGCAGGGACTGAGTAATTCGCATAACCGGTTCGAAGCTGACTGCTCTCCCACGCGAGCGGATCTGTACAAGACGTATGTTATGGCTCACCTTCCCTTTGTGCTCCCCAGAGATGATGCGACAGCAATGACTGACTAGCTACTAGAGGTGACCCCGTATCCCTCGACGTGCCTCAGTTCGAGCAGCTCATCGCTATGCCGCTCGGCCCCAATGGCTACGATCTTACAGTCATGCATCCCTTCCGCGGCGCACGCTTCAACAACTCCATCGCGACAAATGGGCGTTACTTCGCCGGCCCATTCACGCACTTTGCGCTCAACACAGCCACGTACTTGTTCACCTACCACCTCTTCGCTAACTGCAGTGCCGAATTCCCTGACGGCTATCTCGACGAAGAAACGCTCAAATCGTTTGAGGGTGTCACGGGACAGAGGGGAAACTTCAAGTGGGCTCCTGGACGCGAGAGGATCCCTGAAAACGTATGTAAAACCGTTTACTTCCCAACTGCCATGCTTTGCCCCTTCGTATTGGGATCGCAGCCACTAGATGCTTGCCACGCTTTGCGCAATTTGCTGACAAGTGCTTGTAGTGGTACCGCCGCGCCATCGGCAACGAATACGGAATCCCGGCTTTTGCTCTCGATGCTGTACGTGCGCTCCAAGCGCTTCCTTACATGGCTGTCGTTGGCGGCAACACTGGCAAGCCCAATACCTTCACCGGTGTCAATATTGCCGACTTGACCGGCGGCGTGTTCAATGCTGAGACGCTGCTTGAGGGAAATAACGCCATGTGCTTCGCCTTCCAGTTCGTCCAGTTTGCTACCCCGGATATTCTGGATGGGCTGCTTGGAAACGTTGTACTTGCGGTTCGCAAGATTACTTCCGCCCTTGATCCTATCCTTCAGTCGCTGGCTTGTCCGCAGATGGCCAAGTACGATCTCGGTTTGCTGTCGAGTTTCCCGGGTGGGAAGATGTAGTGGAGAACGGGAGGTGATGTTTGTACGATATGAGAATGATTGATTTCCCAAATCTCTTCAATGGTCGTGTCATCCACGTGACATACAGGAAACGTGATGATCTCACTACAGATTTCTATTTGATCTCGTCTATCTTTTTCGTTGTTCGGGACGAGGATGTTCGTCGTCGTATTAAGTTGTGGGTGGCTTGTCCATGTGGGTACAGAGTGCGCCATGCCGCGGTGGAGTCGCTCAAGAGTCAGGAGGTGGCGGCGCGAATCGGGGAATTCGTGATAGGCGGGCGACTAGGGCGACACGATACCCCGCGCCCATCTCGACCGGGCCGGTCGCCATGCCACCTTTTCTCCACTCCTTGCGCCCTATGCCTACGCCTACGCAGCGGCAGTGATAAGTATTTATCGCATTGATAACCATCATGCTCTATATATGTGTTGTGCATTGCCGTAGTTCTACACGCGCATCCTGATCAACTAGAACTTACCCCTTCTGCTCATCCACAGCTAGATTATCAACGAACTCCCACCATGGCCCCCTCCGCTATCACGCCCGAGCCGACGCCGATGCCGCAGACGAAGCAGCTTATCCCGAGATCCAAGGACGATGCGACCAAAGAGTTGACGCCACTCCAAGCCATCTCGCAGGGCGTGTGTCTTCCTGGCATACCCCTCTTCTCTTCCTATGACAAGCATCGCGCATGGATTCTCTCCCACATGGCGGGTTAGTATCTCCATTGGATATTGACAGACAGCAATAACACCCCGTAGGCGCATTCCGCGTCTTTGCCAGGAACAACTTGACTGATGGCATGAGCGGCCACATCTCGGTTCGCGATCCCGAGAATCCCCACACGTTCTGGACGAACCCGCTCGGCAAGCACTTTGGCCTGCTAAAGGCATCCGACATGGTGCTCGTCGATTACGATGGAAATGTTGTGGGGGGTAATCAAAGCAGGCCCGCAAATGCCGCTGGTTTCCTCATCCACTCGGCGATCCACAAGGCACGGCCCGATGTCAACGCGGCCTGCCATTGCCATGGTATAGCAGGCAAGGCTTGGAGTGCCTTTGCTAAGCCTCTGGAGATGCTTAACCAAGATGTCTGCTACTTCTATGGCGATGCGCAGGCCGTGTACGAAGACTTTGGCGGCGTCGTCTTCAGCGAAGAGGAGGGTAAGAGGCTCGCGGCTGCTTTGGGACCAAAGGGCAAGGGCATGGTGCTGCGAAACCACGGCCTCTTGGTACGTCTAGTCTCCTCATCCTTGCCTCCATTCGGCTAATACCATAAAGACAGTAGGCGGTACCGTCGACGAAGCTGCCTTTCTTTACACCCTCATGGAACGCTCCTGCGACGTCCAGCTCAAGATCGAAGCCGCCGCCGCCAATGGTGTCCCCAAAGTCTACGTCGACGATGATGCAGCGGCCTATACCTTCAAGATGGGAAGTGATGCCGAGAGCCTATACTGGGAGTTCCAGCCTGACCTGGAGTACGAGTACGAGATGGCCAATGGCGCCTTCAAACACCCCGAGTGCGACGAGGTAGTTTGGCCCGGATATTGATGACATGAACGGGAACGTGGGTTTCCGAATATGGCAGAGACGTTTCGAAGAGGAAATGCGAGAATATCGTAGTGAGACGAGCCCCTCAAGTTTCCACCTCATCCCATCGCCCTTACTCTTCTGACGTGAAGCTGCGACTGTAGCGCATCCATCTCTTCTTTCCTACCATGGCTAAAGCATGCCTACTGTGTGGATTATCTCGCTGTTGACAGTTACTATGTCGTCTTTGCATCCGCCTGGATGCCACTTTTAATCCATCTTATCACAACTTACACATACCAGCTACCGCAGTAGAACTCAAACAATATATACACGACGCCTGCCGCCTCAGGACCCAGCACCCAACCCCAAGCCCTGACTCCACCGTGATGGAGAGGTCCATGACACCGGCACCCTGCCCGCACCGCACGCAAGCTCAGGATGCTGCTGGGAAAGTCAACCGAAAATGCAGGCAATGCAAAGGTACAAGAACATGTACATCCACTGATGCGATGCCTGCTGATCTGACCTAGCTTCAAAATTTACACCGTCCGCCGAGTCGAAAGCCCGCTTGAATCACGAATCCCTTGAAACGGACCCCACTGAGCCCATTCGGAAGAATAAAAGCCGCAAATTCTGACGTGGCCAAGACTCCAGTCTTGGTAGCTGCCAGGAACGAATGGCGGCCTTGATGGAGCCTGAAGCCATGTGGGTAATTCTGACTTTTCAGGAGCGCGATGCCCGTTCAAACATAGAGAGGGGTCAATTGCATCCCGGAAAAGAATGGAGGAAGAGGTGCTGGTATGACTGTTGTGATTGCGTGTGGGAAGGTGGAACACGTCGGGTGTGCGACGGATGTCGTTGGGAATATTCTTTGAAATGTGTTTGCGAATATTTTTTTGGGACTATTCTTGGTATAACCTAAGCTCTAGAACATCATGAACTTGGTGGACGGCAGTTGGAATGCTGCGTGCCATTGCAATGGAACTACCGACAGCATAGTCTTCCCAACCTGGTATAGCCCAACTGCACCAGGCGACGCTGCCATGTAGGCTTGGACGATGAATGTCAATTCTTTCCACTACTTTCAGCTCCGCCTGCGCTCAAAGCCCTTGCGTCGTCATCTCTTGTACCTCCGCTACCGCGGACGTCCTAGTTTGCCCCATATGTAGTGAGCTCCGTACTCGCATTCGCATCAAACGGGCTCGGTGCCTTGGCTTCTATAAAATCGATGCGCACCAAGGCTTCACCGGCTATATCTGAAAGGTGATGACATGTGGTCAGCTGCCATGTTTCGTCTTTCATTCTCGGCATGAAAGCGGAGAGATTTTTAGGGCTGCGCAATACGCTGACATGGTATGATCTCTTGGCAAATCGTGTTAGGTTGTCTGTCGGGCTCTCAAAGTAGCGGCGGACGGTCGCGATTCCAGCAACCCGTATTGCGTCTCATTACGT
The DNA here is from genome assembly GCA_029100535.1 of Stemphylium beticola. Classification (NCBI taxonomy): domain Eukaryota; kingdom Fungi; phylum Ascomycota; class Dothideomycetes; order Pleosporales; family Pleosporaceae; genus Stemphylium; species Stemphylium beticola. Next base: position 18,460 of record JARBXR010000108.1, on the reverse strand, counting down.
CGCAACAGTGAAGTAGAGGTTCCATATTTTTGGCCGTTGGTCAATATGGAGCTGCAGGAACAGGTCGCGCAATATCGTCTCAGATTCGCGGTCTTCAGGACGCCCCATTGTAGGTTCCCAGACAGTCGCATGGATGTCACGCGTCTACCGTTTTTGGAAACGCGCAGCGGTCCGACTGGAACCTTCGCCCTAATTTATCCTCCCTTCCGCACACGACACCAATCTCCAAGAGACACCGCCCCCTAACCCAGCCGTGAGAACTCGGGACGCGGTTCGCAGCCAGGCCCGAGGTGCTTTGTTATCGCCAAGTAAGCGCGGTAATCAAAGTCTTACAGTAAGCTCGCTCCGCTTTGGCGCCAAGGTCGACAGATCCCCTAGGCAAGGCGGAGAGCATCTCGCCCACGCACTACTGCTCTGGGCGGACATGGCGTCTTCTGGCCCAAATGCAGGGTCTAATATCCCGATTGCACTCCCTTTCCACCTTCTCGGCCTGGGACATGCCGGAATTGCTGGTTTACCATTTACAAGCACGTCCCGCCCCCCAAGGAAACCAAGCACACGTCTTTTAACCATTGCACTTGCGGTTAGGCTAAAGGGGCTGCGCAATCGTCTTCGGCGAAATGTTATGCTTGGCAAAGAGGCGTTGATGGTAAAATGAGCAGGTATTTTGTAGAGCAGTGACCTTGGCGGAGTCTATGTGACGCTGTAGCTCTGGTGTTGAACAACTAGAAGGCCGGTAGTGGCAAAGGTAATGTCTCATTTCCTCAATCTCTGCATATAAGCCCGTCCTCGCGCTACAGGAAGCATTCATCAAAACAGTCTTTCACTCACTCACCAACTCCGCCTCCTCCTCCTACCTCACCAAACCAGAAATTTCACTATGATGTTCCAATCTCTTCTCCTTGCTGCCACACTAGCACCTGCAGTGCTAGCCTGCCCGCAACACCAAAACGCCAAACGATCCCATCTCGATCGTAGACAGGCCACCGAAAGCAACACGACGCAGAACGACTGGGCCTACGAGGCATCCTTCAACTGGGGCAAGATCAGCCCCGACTACAGTCTGTGCCAAACCGGAACCCAGCAATCGCCCATTGCTCTTTCCCTAAGCAACGGCCTTGCCCTAAACCACATCCCAACCTTCAACTACAACGGCTCCATCCCCGGCAACTTTTACAACTGGGGCTACGGACCCGCCTTCACGCTTGCGCGCGACGAGAATGTGCCAGATGAGGACTTTGACTGGACAACTCTCCCAAGCTTCACATACGATAACGTAACCAACTATTTGAAAGGGTGGCACATCCACGCGCCCGCCGACCACTCCGTCGGCGGCGACCGCTCAAAGGCCGAACTGCACCTCGTTCATGTCGACGCCACAGGCCACGAAGCATCCGTCATGGCCATCCGCCTCGACCCGGGTAACTCCAACTCGACCTTTTTCGAGCAGCTCCCACCCATGATTGGCTTCGACCGCATGGATATCGAGGAGCCTACTGAAATGGATCTCATGCCGCTTCTCGACTCTGTGCTTTTCTTCAACGAGTTCTGGACTTACCAGGGTAGTCTGACGAGCCCGCCTTGCACCGAGGGTATCCGCTGGTTTGTCGCCAGGCAGATTCTCTTCACTGGTGTCGAGCAGATGCAGGCTATCCTCGGTGCGAGCACTTACTCTGCGCGTGCTGAGCAAGAAGTCTGGCAACACAGGATCAACGAGTAGATGATGATGAGTGATTTGCGATAGTGTGGCATTTGCCTGGAGTGGGTTTGTAGTCCTATAACATGTGTCCGAGCGTAGGCGTTTGTGCTGGTAGATTTCGAGATTTCTTTACACGTTTCATTATTCTTCATGTCAGTGGTCAATTGTCCATCAAAGACACACAGATTCTTTCCAAACCCATAGAAAAAGAAAAAATCACAATCTTACAACACACTCTTTACCAAGCGCAATGCCCACCATCAACTCTCAAATCCTACAAGAAACACACATTAGCATTCAAACTCTCGCAAAATCTCTCCTCACAAGATCTATGACAAAACTCTACTCACCATACCAGTAACATAGCTACTCCCCTCAGCCAACAAAAACAGCACCGGCGCCCTAATCTCCTGCGGCACACAAATCCGCCCCAGCATATTCTGCATCTCCCACTCAGCCGTGAGTCCCCTCTTCCTCGCCTCGGCACTCAATGGCGTGTCAATATGTCCCGGACTAACCGAATTAACCCTAATGGGCGGAAACACGCCCCTCTCCCCCACCCCGGGGCTTGGGTTCGTGTCCGTAGTCACCGTACTCCCCGGAAAAGTATTCTGAGGATGTCCCCACTCCGCCGCCAGCGAGCGGGTCAGTTGGTGCACCGCTGCTTTAGAGGCGTTGTATGCGGCTGTGTTGATCCCGCGATTCGATACGTGGCCCGAGATGGAGGCCATGAACACAATGCTGCCGCTGTTGTTGGCTTGTTGTATTTCAGATGCGATGGCGCGTGCGATGAGAAAGGATCCGGTGGTGTTGATGTCGAGGATGCGTCGGAATATCGGGGCTGGGTAGCTCGTTGCGTCGCTTTCGCCTGAGATGGCGGCACAGGAGACGAGGCCTCGGATTGGGTGGCGGAGCTCTGCGCGGATGTGGGTTAGGACCGTGGTTATGCTGGGTTCGGATTGCACGTCGAGGGTGTGGTAGGATGCACGTGTGTTGTTTGTGCGGGCAATATTAAGGACATTTTCTATAACTTATCAGGTCATGGTTTGGTGACTTCGAAGATTCAGGGTACTCGAGGCAAGGTTGGTGGTTGGAGTTGAGGTCATTTACCCCATGTTTCCGCTTTCGGCTCTGCCTGTATGTCAACGAAGACGACATCTGCACCGCTTTCTAAAATCGCGGTCCCGACTACCGTACCCACTGCGCCGGCCCCCCCAGAAACTGCAATAGTCGGTCAGCTGCATGCATGTCAATGAGCCTTCTTGTCGGACCTATTATGGTTCGCCCATCGAGTCGGAACAGGTCTTTGGTCGAGAGGTGCGTCGGAGCAGGGTGTGTCATGATGCTAGCTCGCGTGAAAAGCTTCGCGGATAGCTATTTTTGTCTTGATTAGTGCTGTAGTCAGTGGGCGAGAAAAAGAGTTTATAGTCTTGTAGTAGATGCGGGGTTATGACGTGTAGCTGCAGGTCGGATGAGGCGTGAGCACCATTCCATGCGCATGTTGCACTGCGGCTCTCTTCATTTCAAGACGGGATAATTGTTCGATATGTTCCATAGGAAAATGTCGGACCGTAAACGACTGGCCAAAGTCAACGAGTCCTTTTCTCTCGCGGGTATCTACATTGACCGTCAAATTGAGTTTCCAATCTTCAATACCAAATGGAGAGCAACAGGGAGAGAATAGTTGGGATGGTGAAGCTAACGTGATAGCCGAGGGCCGTTTCGTACGAATATTTTGCTATTGAAGATGGAAGATGCACCTTGGACTGTCAGCAAATCCTTCTCTCCAAGACGCGACATTTCTGCGTTCGCCAAACTCGTGTGGCGATACTAGATTACGTATTGATCACGGCGTAACGAGGTCGGCATTGCGAAAGGCATTGCAGAAAAGACATCCCAGCCCTATCTATTCTGGGAGGGTGACGAAGGATCGCTGCCAAGTTGGCGGTGTCCACTTGCTCCACGCTTCAGACTCCGGCTGCAGGCATTGTCGTTTCGCGGAAGAGTCCGATGTGTGACTTGTATGCGATTGGGCGCCCAAGCCATCCGCCCCAGTCAGCGACGAAGAAGCCCTCTGGCTCATCAGCATATCTTCCGCGCAATCACTGCCTTTCAACTCATATTCCCATTCCAGGTGTGTGCCCATGGTGGTTTCTGCGCGGTTCGAGAGCGTCTTTTGGGTGACCACATTCTTCAGGCTGCTGAAAGGACGGTGTATAATCTGGAGAAGCTCCTGTGCAGTTGCCTGGAGTTTCGATGGTCCAGGGTTAAACGCGAAAAGATAATCATGCATCGGCGGGCTAGTTGACGCACTACAGTCGCGCCGGTCATTCGTTGGGTAGTCGCTTTCTCGAAGGGCCGACAAGTGACCTGTCAAAAGAGCTTGAAACTTTGCTGCAAGTGCGTCTTTTTGGGCACAGTACTGAAGTATGCCGATGCATTTGTTGAGTGTCTCCAAGTCCTTGAGGTATGAGCCGCCATGTAGTGCTTTCTGTGCAGCCTTGTGCGCAATCATGACGCCGGCTGTATAGGCTGTGTATCTGCGCTGTTGTCAGCTAACCGCCGGAAGGTTCACAAAGATTAGACCTACATGCAAAGCCAACACACTTGTACTACCTTACCTTCATGAAGCATGAGGTTCATAACTGATGCGTTCATCTGGGCTGCCTGATAGCCTTCCTCGATGGCTCTCTGAGCTTCCGGTGGAAGATCCACACGACCAACAGTGTCAACGGGGATATATGCGATGATGAGCCTCCTAGAAAGCAGCATCATGGCAGAAAGATAGAAGAGATGCACGTAAAAGATCACTGGACGGAAAGTGGCCATGAGCTCATCCTCGTCGCCACGAAGGAGTTTCGCGGTTGTCATCCAGTCTGGAAGACGAGCATGAAATTTCGATAATTCAGCCCGGAACTCCAGTGTGATCGCTTCAGGCACGGGTGCTTTGGTTGGTAAGCGGTGGAGCAAGGCTGCTTTGATGATGGAGACCTTGACGCATTCGCGCCGGATCATATCTTCCGGGGGCGCGTCAAGATCATCGATAGGCGATGCGAGAACGGAGCCAAGCGAGGCAGAACTGTGATCGAGGGATGCGCTCAGCCAGCTGCGATGCAAATTAACATACCTTGGTCTGCAATGATACAATAGAAAAGGCCTACCATTGTAAGTGCACAAGGGTTCTATGCGTCCTCCGAATGTCATCATAAGTAGCTGCCGACCAGTCCGCCGGACATTCCTTAAGATCGAGCTTATGATTGCGCGCGAGACTCAGCCCGAGTTCTGCATTCCATTAGCATCATCTGCACATTTAAGTTTCCCAAAGCGGAAGCTGTACCGATATAAGCGAGTGCAATTGTTGCCTTTACGACTATATTGTACATCCCAAGTAGTGCGCACACCTTCATTGCACGGAGAGGATTGTACAAGATGGCAGAATCCAGGCCGTGCTTGGCGACGGCGTAAAAGTAATCAGCAAGTTCTGCTGGTGGTGCAGTAGTGGCATCAGCCAGCTGGGAATGAACGACGCCAATAGCTGCCATACCTGACAGCTCCGAGCTGAGAGTTCGTAACTCAAGATTGCTGCCGTTGCTGAAAAAGGCGCCTAAAGGAGTGTGATGATTGCCCGATGCTTTGATGGTAGCAATGTTGGACGCTGCTTCCTCCCTGGTGACGATATAGAATAGCGCCCCAACACAGTCGAAAAACATGTTTAAGGGGCCCTGAATACCTCCGACGGTTGCACTGGCTTGGGCGGAAGAAAGCAAGGCAACACCTGTCCCTCCATCCTGACCCTTTCGAACGGTAGATAGACGAGGATGATCCATTACCTCTGGTACAGTAAGCATTGGAGAAGAAGGGGACTCCGAGTTCATGGGAGGAGAGCCATCCAAGATAGTATGGCAGTCAAGTGCGGACGGCCTAGAATTGAGATGGCCTTGTTCAAAGTTCTTGAAGATAGCTCCAAGGTCTTCTCCCTGGGCAGCTCGCATGTGTTGGAGGAGCGCGGCGGCTTTGGACGGAGAAGTTGTTTGCAGATACCACAGCATCTCATAAAGTGAGCTTTTGTCGTTCTCTAATGCTTCAATCTTCCTCTTCTGTGCTTGAGCAAGCAAAGGTCCCGTCGGGGGACTATAGTTGCATGTCGATTTCCTCTCTGCGCAAGTGCGGCAAGTTGGTCTGGCACCATTGCACTGGGTATCGTCAGTCTACATAGGCCATGAAAGTTGTTGTTCGAAGACGATACCTTTGTGCGGCGGGTGCGACAGGGTTGACATGCTATGGCAACTCTCGACGGCTTAGTTGGGTCAGCAGTAGACGACGTAGCCGTCCTAGCAGCTGTCGTGGTTAACAGATCCTGGAGACGCGGCGCTATGTCCCGGAGACTAGCCATAACGAACGTCTGCGATGTAGTACGGCGATGTGCTGTCGAGGTTTTGGCTGCAACCTCAGACCTAGTTGAAGCTCCGTGAATGCGGCGGGCTTGGCCTGTGCAATCTCGGCATAACCACACCAACTTGCGGCTGACGTCGCATGGCAAAAGTTCTTTTTCTTGCAGCCGTAACCAATGCAATGGACCGCCCTTTCGATGGAGCTATCGCGAATGACGCACTACGAACCATTGCGATGCTGTCACAACGCTCTCTATCTCGGCCCTGCTTCCCGAACGAATCGCCGAAATCGTGCCATTGCCGATTGCCGCCGCCCGCCTTTAGCACCAGCCGTTTGCTTTCCACGCCCACAGTTCCGACCATCGCAAGGACTCCCCCATTGTCATCGCGGAACATGTCGCGACAGTCGACTGAGTATGCGAAAATGCGACTCTCATGTCTTGCGAACGAAGTGTCGCTGATAGCTATTGTCGATACGAAAGCTGCGCATCCAGTCTCGGCATAGTTGCCTGAACGCCATCAGTGCTACCTGCGCATACAAATCCAGTCCAGCCGTCGTGTACTCGCCGCATCCTGTGCACAGTCCGCCACAGTCCTCAAGCTGTACTTGGAGAATCAACAAGACTGGGCATCTCATCGCAAGCCTCATGCGATTTCGCATCTCCGCCCTCTCTCGCCGACGTTCAGTCCATCGCCATGCTCGACGTCGCATCCGATTCGCGAGCCGTGAAACGTACAACCACATACTTGTCAACAATCTCCACCGACTGCGTAACGAGCACCGCCATCTATGATCGTGTGTTTGGATAATGTGGCCGGGATGGCCATAGACATGGAGGGTACGACGTGGTTCGAGTTCCACCAAGTCTAGGAACAGATTCTATGACGGGTCTAGGCTGAATAGAGACGTCCTCCGGCAATGGTGAACTACTTTCCGTGCTTGTGCATGGCGCACGCATAGACTGACTGAAGTGAAGAAATTGTAGCCCAAATATCCCACAGAGCCCTTCATCGCATCGCGTCCATGCATCCATGTCCGCACTCTCTCATGTACATTGATTCTGCGTTCTTTCGGTTGCTGTTCCTCCGAGCTGTTTACCCCACCTGGGCGCCGCGCGCAAGGTATATCGTCCACGAAGCGGCAGTGGGGTCCCAAGTAGACAATTATCCCGCCATTCTAACCAACACGGTGCTGTACTTTGCTGGATGTGTCCAATACCCCACGCATCGCAACAAGTTTCGAGACACATCGTACGTCTCGGCCATTATCCCGGCCGGAAGCATGTTGAGCGCGATATATAACAGAGTAGACGTCGCCTCCATAATGGAGAGTCCGCATACCACGCGTTTCATATACACATTACCAACTTCCTACATCAATCATCATGTCTTCAGGCAAGACCGTCACTCTCAACTCCGGTTACAAGATCCCGTATGCAATGGAGCTCTCGCGATCGCTTGGGTGAGCGACGTACTAACATTCTACCAGTCAACTTGGATACGGTACCTGGCAAGCCGCCCCGGGCGAGGTTGGCAATGGTGTCTACGAGGCACTAAAGATCGGCTACCGCCACCTTGTAAGTGCACCTGGAGCTTGGAGACCCTGCAGTGGTTCGCGCGTGGGCGGCTGCTTGCAAGCATGATGAGTACAGCATGCTGACTTGCGACCACCATAGGATCTCGCGAAGATGTACGTACTCAGTATTCCTCATATCTATCATCCACTCTCAGCCCTCTTCGCCGTCGCACGCGCGGCCTTGTGCAACTATTTTTCCGCGCGCATTCTGAGGTTTTGCTGGGATGCCCCTCAGTGGGGTCGGAAGCTCCAAGGAGCTATCGCCCTATCCACTGTCCGTCGCCATGAATGCTAGCTGACAAGTTCTTCCACCAATCACAGCTATGAGAACCAAAAGGAAGTCGCAGAGGGTATCAAGCGCGCCTACAAGGACGTCCCAGGCCTGAAGCGTGAGGACATCTTCATCACAGGAAAGCTATGGAACACCCAACATGACCCTGCCATCGTCGAAGCTGCCCTTGACGACACGCTTGCCGAGCTTGAGCTCGAGTATCTCGATCTGTATCTCATTCATTGGCCTGTCAACTTCGGTCCCGGAAAGAATGCTCACTCGGACCTGTTCCCGATGACCTCCGACCCCAATGAGGTCAACATCGACAACTCCGTTCCCAACAGCGAGACATGGAAGGCCATGAGCAAGCTGCCCAAGAGCAAGGTTCGCTCTGTTGGTGTATCCAACATGACATACCAGACTCTCAAAGGTCTTGTCGAGAAGACCGATATAGTCCCTGCCGTCAACCAGATCGAGCGTCACCTCATCCTGCCCAGCAAGGAACTCGTCGCATACGCAAAGGAGAAGAACATTCATCTCACCGCCTACTCCGCGTTCGGTAACAATTTCTTCGACATCCCCCTGCTCATCCACCGCCCCGAGATCAAGGCTATCGCTGAGAAGAAGGGCGCGACACCGGCCCAGGTCATTCTTGCGTGGTCGCAGGTTGGCGGACACTCCGTCATCCCCAAGTCGGTAACACCTTCGCGCATCGCAGAGAACTTCAAGGAGATTAACCTCGACGACGAGGACATCAAGGCCATCACCAAGTTCTCCGACGAACACCAAGGAAGGAGGAGGTACAACGTGCCGTACACGGCGAACAAGCCGAGGTGGAGCATCAACATCTTTGATGAACCTGAGGAGCAAGAGGCGCCGAACAAGATCGTGCTATAGATGTCCAACGCATAGAATATTATAGATACTTTACATATTAGAAAAGCCCCCACTATGTACAACTACGGAGTAGTAGGTCTATTTATGAAATGAAAGGCGATGAACCCGGAATCGGGTACTACCTGCGACTGCAGCCAAGTCTAACCACTCACTAGTTTTTCGTAGACGAAGCCGCCCAGAGGACTTTGTCGGAGCCGCTACCTAAGGTTGATGTCTATGCCGATTCACGTTGCCGCACTTGGTGTTTGTCGATAACTTATCTAAGCTTTTGCTCCCCCTACCTTTCTATCCGCAGAGGAGTAGTTCAGCTTATGAAGATTCGCTGTTCCATGTTAAAGTCGTCCCCAACAAATGCGGCTTTCTGTGAAGCTTTATAGCTGTGACGGCAGTAATTTCTAGCTGCCGTCCCAATAGTCGCTAACACAGCCAGAACTCCACGCGCTCAGTCCGACGCCGAGAACTGCCGATCGAATCGCAGATGCAATTGACTGCAAGTAGCTATAAGCAATGCAGCATGACTTATCGCTCAAACCACGCCATGGGGGCGTGAAGATATGAAATTTGAACACGAAGTCTGTGCAGCTCAGATAGCCGCGAACGATGACACATTCCGCTTGGAATTATGGCTCGTCGTCAAACCCCCTGGTGACTATGTCGATTCTCACGGCCGTTGCTGCGTTTAGTGATCACTTATTTCGCTAAGTCATTTGTCGCGATAATTATGCCTACTTGCCGCAACCTGAGAAGGCATGCCGAGTCGGATTCAATCTCTAATGCAATGAGTAGCGCAGCGTTATGGCCATCACAACCCCGCGATTCAACGGGCAATACCGTAAGAGAAAAAGAACTGCGCGCTCCAATAAGACGATGAAGTGCTTGACAGGGCGCCGCCGGCTTTGTTACGTGGAAAAGTCGCTGCAGAATTGTTACTCGAGAGATAAGGCCTTCCTGTCTACACTGATTGCTTCTAGCTTTTGCCCAACTTTCTATCATATATAAAACACAGGACCAACTACCTCGAAGTCCAATACACCGAATTTTCGACGTTACTTCACACAAGCTCAGTCGCACCATGTTTCTTCGTAATCTATTCGCCATAAGTACTATCTGCACCAGCGCATTACAAGCTGCGAGGAACAGCACCAAAATGACAGTTGCATTGGTGAGGGTGCCTCCCCTGACTGGCCCTTGCCTATTCACGGATACCAATGGGGCGATATTCGCCCCAACCTGATTAGCTCCATCGATGCGGGTATCGGGCTTATCAGCCGAGCCAAAAAGGCAGGGGCGAATTGGATAGTCTTCCCCGAGCTGTGGTTTCCTGGGTGAGTTCTCCCAGCGTCCATTCCCTAATCGTAATCACAATGCGCTGACACTTAAGTACAGTTTTCCAAAAGGGTCCGATGCCAATAACTAGACCGCCACCCACTTACCTACGTATATGGAGAATTCCATGGTTATTAGAAGGCCGGAATGGCTTCGTTTTGTCGCCGCAATCACTAAAGCAAGAATTTACGCTAGCCTTTCCTTTACGTAGAAGGCCGGGGACAATCTCTTCATGGCGTAGGTCCTAATCTCGCCAACTAGAGACGAACTCAGCTTCCGCCACAAATTGCGGCCTCCAGGCGCAGAACGCGACATCTTCAGTGACGGATTAATTAACGGGCTCAAGGTCGTCACGTCCTCATATAGAAGAGTCCGAATGCTTAAGTGCGGCGAATACCACTACCCCAGCATGACCTTTCGCGATGCAAGCGCAGGTCGAAAACTTCCACCTTGCACCCTTCCCATACATGGGCGATATCGGCGACACCAGATTATTATAGTGAGAGGGCGCGCAAGCTAATATCAGTACCCTCGGTCATTACTCGTACCTTGCGGGCGCTTATAGCTTCGTCCCCGCTCTTGGCTTCTCCTTCGTGACTAACCCGTTGTTACAGGTTGCTACCTCGATCAGCGTCAACACAAGCTTCACCGGTACAGCAACGTACGACTCGAGCAGAGTGACGATTGCAGCAGCAGGTGAGAACAATCCTCAGTTGCAGCCGGGCTTATAACTATTAGATGTTGCGTATAGAAAGAATTAAAGTATTAAAGTAAGGTTATATTATAGATATTATAACATATTCCACCACCGAGTGAATCAACCCACCGAGTGGATCAAAAAGGCTTGGCAGCCCCAACTTATGCTACAACTCTTTAATTTTATCGCTGTTAAATAAGGAGCCTATATACGTTGTGCTTATATCTGATTTAGAAGATATTTCTCTATCTTTTTTGCACGTCCGCGCGTTATGCCCAGTCCCGCTGCAGTTCCCACAGCGCCGTAGAGCTGGTTGGGCTAGTTCTTGATCACCACCACCACGAGCCTTCTTAGATCGCTGAAGCGCTACAGACGCCTCAGCAGCTACCTGCGACGCTGCCTCGCCATACTCCATAGTGCCACCCTGCTGGATCCGCTTGCGCTTACGCGATTTTCGCTTGGTTATCTCTGCTAATTGCTCTTTAAGCTTATAGATCCGAGCACGTTAAAGCGCATTTTTATATAGCATTAGCTCACTACCTTTTATAAGCTGGGAGAAGCCAGCCTAAGCTATAATAGGCGAGCGAGTAAAGGAATCGCGTATAAGCTTTGATTGAGACCCAAACTCATGGGTATTACTTGGAGTCTTTGACTGCTATAGCGTCTCTGGGAGGAGAGGTTCTGGCGGGGTACGTAGCCGCACTTTAAGGCGATCTAATATAACCTGCGCGTTGATTGGGACTAGCCCTGCTGCCTTAAAGGCCTTTTGACAGTTCTGCTCTGTAAATACGTCGAAAAACGCGTCCTTAAAGGCAGGGAGGAAGCCTTCCTTATTGATATGGAAGACGCGTCGGCGTGCCAAGTCTCTGACGCGCTGGGAGTACTTTTGCTTTAGCGGCGAGAAGCAGACCACATCAAGCGGCTGGAGGATGTGCGACGAGTGAGGAGGCATGCAGAGGGTCAGGATCTTATGTTCAAGGCAGTAGTCCTTGAAATCCTGGTTGAGGTGGCTCTCATGGCCGTCCAAAATAAGCAGCCGGCACCCCCCCACCTGGCGCGTCTTTGTATGCGCGTCAAAGTGCTTCAGCCACTCTAGACCAAGTGCGTTGTTTGTCCAGCCTTTCTCAGAGACTGAGAGCTTCCAATTACGCGGTATTGAAGCCTCCTCGTACCAGGCAGAGATGTGGACGCGTCCCTTGTAGATGATGAAGGGCGGGGTCGCGTACCCAGCAGCGCAGACGCTCTGGATCACTGTAACCCACTCGCGATCGCCTGGCTGAACAAGCTGAGGTCGAGAGCGTCTCTCTGAACCTGTGACGACCTTCATAGAGCCAATCACGCCCATCTGGAAGCCAGTCTCGTCAAAGTTGTGCATGTCGTCGTCGTGGACGCCGTACTTGGCTTTGGTCTCCTCCACCAGCTTGAACCACGCGCTAATTATCTCTGGATCCTCCTGCAGTATCCTCTGTCTATCCTTGGCTCGATTGAAGGCCATTTTGAGCTCAGCTGAACGCGCCACAAAGCGATCAGGCCAGTTCTTGCCTACAGGCTCGCCACCGCGTATAGCCAGCAGTTTATCAGCCATATCTGCCACCTCGCATAGCCGCGGCGCAAATCCTCGCGAGTCGAGGTCGAGTATATATCGGATGATCGTCTGCTGTTCAGTCGCAGTGAGCTTCTGGCAGTTAGGAGTGGTTTCTAGGCGATGCGTGATTCTGTGGTATCGGCGAGTTAATGTCGTAGGAGGCACGTTAAATGCCTTAGCAGCGCGCCGGAGGCTTTAAAACTAGTAACTATTATAAGTAGAAAAAGTAAGCTTAATTCTACTTTCTTAGTTAGATAATTGCGCGTTTTATTATTAAGACATGTCGCGTTAATAAGGGAGGAGGTAGTCTTGGCAGGAACTGATCCACTCGGTGGGTTGATCTACTCGGTGGTGGAATATGTTAGGTTAAATCCTTTAGTTAAGAAAGGCGACGCTAGAGGCCAGCTGTCGCACACGACGAAGGATAATGTTTAGCGTGGGGCACACAGATCACGTCACCTGGCCTCCTGCCAAGACAAGACATCCCGCTAAAGAAGGGATGCTAGAGGAGCATAGGATGCTAGCACCTCCTAATCCTCCTACAGAAGGATGTATCTAAGGGATGCTAGAGAGGACACATGTCACGATCAAGCCCTACGCCACTTGGCCATACGCTACCAAAAAGGTACAGTGTTCCGAATAGGAATGCTGGGCGTAGGATAGCATATATACTCGTCACAACACAGGACATAGTAATAAGGATAAAAGGATAGAAAGGTTTTATTATTTCTCTTATTATAGTTAACTCTTATAAATTTATCTCTTACTTAGATTATTACTTAGTTATTCTATCATTTATAGAATTAGATTATTATTACCTGAATACCTACTATCCCACTTAGTCGCCAGACAAACCGCACGTAGCTATACGCATAGCTCGCCTGCCCTAACTCGGATCAGGTATAGAGAAGTATAGCGCACCCCCCGTGTAAAATGTAGGTGGTGTTAGCGTACGTAGCTGTATTTCTAGCTTCGATAGCATAGCCTCTAAGTTATATAGGACTAGCCTAGCACCTTAAAACTTTACGCGAATATTCTTTAGTATAAACGTTTTCTTATAAGCTATTTTAAAGGCTAGTAAGAAGGTTTCCTTATTAATATAGTGGATGCGGCTGCGTGCTAAGAGCGAGATTCCATCGCCATAGTGGCGCTTCAACAGCGGGTAGGGGACGACGTCAAGAGGCTGCAGGAGGTGCGATGAGTGAGGTGGTATGTAGAGAGTAATAATATTATTCTTCTTATAGTAATCTTAGAATTCTATTAAGTAGTAGCTTTTATAGCTGTTAATAATAAGTAGCTTATACGCTCTAGTAGAAGACGCCTTTATATAAGTATTAAAGTGCTTAAGCCACGTAAGCGCGCAGTCGTTATTAATTAAGCTAGTAGAAGAGATAGTAATAATCTAATCGCAAGGTATATTAGCGAACTAGGAGGTGATAAGGACCTTCCCTGCAAAGATAAAGAAGGGCGGAATAACGCGCCCTATCGCAGCGACGCCTTGTACTAGAGTTACCCACTCGCGATCGCTAAGCTATAGTTTCTTCTATTTCCTAGGTTTCTCTAAGCCTATAATAATAAGCTAAAAAAATATCTTATCTATTATAAAGTTAGACTTATTAAAGTTTTAGATATTCTTATCTATAATACTATACTTCGCCTTTATTAATTAAATTAGGCTAAACTAGGGCTAGATAACTACTAGATTTTTATAGGCAGCTCGCTAGCGATTATATAGATAGCTCTATCTTATTCGCACTTTAGGTATACGCTAAATAAAGTTATTAACCTAGTTCTTACCTGTAGAGTTTCTACTACACTCTCTTAGCAGTCTATTAGCCATATCTCGTACGTGTGCCTTCGAGAGCGGCAAACCACGTAGACTCTCTTTAAGTATACGCTGTACAATCGTCTCCTCCTCTAGCTTTGTAAGGCGCTTCGACTTTGGCTCGCAGTCGCGTTAAGGGCGCTTCCCGTTACGGCGCCGCTATATCGTCCTTCGGGGAACGCTGTAGATTGCCTCAGCGCGTTGTAGGCTTTTTACTTAGTTACTTTAAATATTAGAGATAGTAATCTATACATCGCCTTTAGTATAGAGTCTTAGAGCTTAGTGTTGTTATAACATTGCGTGTTGTCGCTGCGGGTGCGCTGCGCTGGTGTATGGTGGGGCGCTCACTTGGGTGGGGCGCTCACTTATGAACCACGTTATATATAGAAATTTATAGTTCCTTCTAATAAGTTCTAATATTTAAGTAATACTAGAATATCTCTGTACTAGATTACTATAGTATTATTTTATAATTTCTTCTCATTATTCTCTTAGTACTTTATTAGTAATTTATATTACGAAGTTTGATATTTTTTACTAGTCTTAATAATCTATCTTTATCAATCTAAAGTATTGTAGATTTAGTAATTATCTTTATTCTAGCGATATTATGTCTATAGCTAAGAACGTCTACTCTACTATTATCTTTTTCTAGCGTATATATAATCTTAAACTTATACTATCCTAGTTCCTCTAACTATTAAACTTATTATTTATTAAGTACTTTGGTAGTTATAAAGTTTACTAAGTTCCTATAATCTATAAATATTATAAGTTCTAAAGAGCTTTCTACGTATACTCTCTAATATTTTAAGTAGGTGATAATAGCTAGTAGCTCTTTATTATAAACGTTATTGTTCTCTTTATTCTTTAAGAACTTACATAAATAAAAGGCGATAGAGAGCTTTTTATCTTTATATAATGGATTAGCATATCATTCTAGTGCGAGATCTTATATATTAGTCTTAAATTATAATAGTTATTCCACTTAGAATATATAGAGATATAGTAGTTTTATACTTACTTTTTTAAGCGTTCAGAAGGTGTTTTTAGCTTTCTATATAAATAGTATATCTTTCTTTCTGAGTCTAGTTAGTAAGATAGCGATCTTGAAGTAATTTTTAATAAACTATTGATCAAAATTTAGTAACTCTAAAAAGAATTATAATCCTTCAACTATTTCTAGCTATAGCTATTCTTTAACTACTTTAATCTCCTTTTTACTTATACGTACTCTATTAGCTTCTATGAAATATCTTAGAAAGGCGACTTCTATCTAATAAAATTTATATTTCTCTAATTTAAGCTATAAATTAAACTAGTCTTAATATTTTAATACTATGCGGATATATTTCATATGTTCCCTTTTATATTTAGAGTAGATAAGAATATTTTCTAAATATATAATAATAAATATATCCAGATAAACTCTTAATATATTATTAATAAGTTTTTTCACATATTACTAGGACGTTTTTAAGTCTAAAAAGTATAATAGTATATTTATAGTATCTATATCTTATTTAGAATACTATTTTCTATTTTTTACTTTTTTATTTTAATAAGGTAGTATCTATCTTATAGATCTATTACTATAAAGATCTTTACTTAAGATAATTTATTTTTAAGCTCTATAATATTCAGTAGTAGGTTTTAATTCTTTACTATAATATTATTAAGCTTATAATATTTAACGTATAACGTGGTTCACAAGCGAGTCGCCAACACAAGCGAGTCGCCACCCCAATAGCAGCGCGACGCGTGCACAGCAACTTCACGTAATGCCGCAACTACGCAACCTCTAAAGGACTTATACTAAAGGCAATCTATAGCTTACTATCTTAGATATTAATTCTTATTTGTTTTAAAGCAACGCACGCGCTGCTGCAATTTTTAATGTCCCACGAAGAACGCTTGTTGACCGACGTGCCGGACGACGCTCTCGAAGCGATTGCGAGCCAAACTTAAAACGCCTTATAAAGCTAGAAGAGGAGGCAATTGTACAGCTTATACTTGAAGAGAGTCTACGTTGTATACCGCTCTCGAAGGCACATGTACGAGATATGGCCGATAGGCTGCTGAGAGAGCGTGGTGGGAACCCTATAGGCAAGAATTGGGTTGACAACTTTATTAAGCGTACACCTAAGCTGCGAACGCGATAGAGCTATCTGTATAATTACTAGCGAGCTGTCTGCGAGAACCTAGCGATTATTAGGCCCTAGTTTATACTTATTTAATTAATAAAGGCGAAGTATAGTATTGTAGATAAGAATACTTTAAATTTTAATAAGTCTAGCTTTATAATAGGTAAAATATCTTTTTAGCTTATTATTATAGACTTAGAGAAACCTAGAAAATAGAAGAAACTATAGTCTAGCGATCGCGAGTAGGTGACTCTAGTATAAGGCGTCGCTGCGATAGGGCGCGTTATCCCACCCTTTCTTATCTTTGCAGGCAAGGTTCTTATTAGCTCCTAGTTCGCAGATCTACCTCGCGATTAGATTATCACTATCTCTCCTACTAGCTAGATTAACAACGACCTCGCGCTAGTCTAGCTTAAGTACTTTGACGCCTATATAAAGGCGTCTTCTACTAGGGCGTATAGGATGCTTATTATCGACGGCTATAAGAGCCACTGCTTGATAGATTTCCAGGACTACTGCAAGGAGAACAAGATTATCGCTCTCTGCATGCCACCTCACTCGTCGCACCTCCTGCAGCCTCTTGACGTGGTCCCCTACTCGCTGTTGAAGCGCCATTATGGCGATGGAATCTCGCTCTTGGCACGCAGCCGCATCCACTATATTAACAAGGAAACCTTCCTACCAGCCTTCAAAGTAGCATATGAGAAGACCTTCACATCAGAGAACGTTCGCGCAGGGTTTCGAGGTGCTGGGCTAATCCCATACAACCCAGAGGCTGTGTTATCGAAGCTGGATGTGCAGCTGCGTACGCCAACACCACCTGCACTACAGTACAGTATCCGTGCGCCAGATGCACATGGTCGCCAGTTGCACACCCCAACAACAACAATATATTTAAAAAGATGAGATTGTAGAGCTACTACAAATTATAATAAAATTGCGTAAAGCTAAGATAATACTATATATAGGCCTATAGAAGTTTTAGCTTATTTAGATATTTTTCTAGAGGGCGTTATCACCCGTTCACGGCGACTACGCGGTGGAGCAGCTTGTGCAACCCTTGCGGCTCCCACCACAGCTAGAGCAACACCACCACGCTTTTGACGCTTTGTAGCTGGCGTATAAGGTTGTGAAGCCTTGCGCTTACCCTTTTAGGATAGTTGTATAAGCTTTTTAGTGTTGTTAATAAGCTCACAGTGTTATTTCTTGGCCAGCTTTTCAGCGTCCTCCTTCCTCTTCTCCTCCGCCCGTCTCTCCCGCTCTACACGCTTCACAGCTTTAAGTTGAGCCTCACAATCGCGTGCTGCCTTCTTAATCTCGGCTTGCTTGGCTTTTTGAAGCTTTTTAAGCTTAGCTTGTTATTATTGTAATGCCCAATAATCGCGAGCTTATTATACACTCCTAGGCGACTATAGTTTAGCTCCTATATAGTAAACCTCGTCCTTATTAAGCTAGAGGGTGAAGGACTACTTTAGTCGCCTCTCTTTAATAGCTAGAGACTACTTAAGGCCTCTAACCTCCTTATAGAGTATACTATTTTAAGCTATAATATATTATAAGCTTTATTAAAGCTTCTTAATATCTTTACTACTTTAATCCTTTACCTTATAGCGTATAATTAACTTAAGCTTAAGCTAGTTATTACTAAAGAGGACTAACTAGCTACTATTAGAATCTAAAGCCTCCTTAGTAAACTTCTTAAGTATAGCGTCTAGGTTAGCTAGCTATATACTAGTAGCTTTAAAAAGCCTTTTAATAAGTAGAGGTTTAAATATAGAGCTCTAGGACCTCTAGAAGAGTAGGAAGAAGTCTCCTTTAGTTAAATTAAGTAACCCTTAGCTATCCTAAAGGTATCTAGCTAACTAAGTTAAGTAAGCTATTATAAGGGGTTTAAATATTACTACATTAAGTGGTTGAAGCGTATAGGTAGCGTTAGACTGGCAAATGGGTCGGGGTTGGGCCAGGGTTGGGTCGCCTAGATCGGAAAGTACTAGGCCGAATTAGTCCATGCTATGATCAAAGTAGCCTAGTACTTTCCGATCTAGGCGA